>CM060702.1:109844824-110443467 GCA_030686995.1 Artemisia argyi
ACCTGTACGTATTCAGTATTCTTATTTCTATTTTACTTTTAACTTAAACTAGGTTTTGCACCCGTGCTTCGCTGCAGGTTATTTGGCTACATAGTTTTGCATTCCGTAGTATCTTGGTAGGGTTGTTTATAAATTTCGCCATTAAAAGAATTTACAATCAAAGTAAAAATCATCAGATTAACATTTATATATATATATATATATATATATATATATATATATATATATATATATATATATATATATATATATATAGCAATTGCTCTAATCAACCTGCTATGCCCTTGTTTGTATATAGCATGATATCCTTAATAAACAATTTCAAGTTAAGCTGTGATGATCCTCCCTCTTCTAATAGTATTTCTGCCATTTCTTGAAATATTTAGCCTTTTCTCTTCTTGTTTTTGCTTCCAGACCTTCACTCATTACTCTCGGCGCAGCATTGCAAACATCGTCTCGTTTCACTTGTATCCCAACTCCATCCTCATCTTCTAAATGCATCACTCTTTTAACCCCAACTTCCACACCAGTTGCCCACTACTTGAACAGCCAACCTGTTGCTTCAATGTTTACGGGTATTAATGAAACATGTGTAATGTGTAAGACTTATTAAAGCATAACCATATACGTAAGTATAGAAAGTATACAAAAGTCGAGTAAACATCAAAAGCCTTTTTTTGCCTGTTAGGAGTTTTTGTCTATTTACAGAACAGGTAATTGTTGTATTATTATAAGCTAAATGGATAAAAAAGAGAAAAACTCCCCAGTTTAGTAAATATACATATATGGAAGCTAACAGGCTTTGGATAAGTAGCAAGATTTGTAATTGCATTCGGTATTATAATACCCGTCATATCTTATCCTAACAGGCCAAAAAAGGTAATCGCCTCATATGTCAAAAGGTCTGTAAATTTGGCAGGATGAACTCAACGATATTATCAACTTCAGTTTTTTTTACCTAATGTACTCAATAAGTGTAAATTTATAAGCTCTTAAGCTGCAAAAGGTAAGCTTAGTGTTTTTCAAATATCAATAACTCGATAAACCCAACAAATATGCTAATCCAAAGACCCCTTAAAGTAAGTAGCACATTACTGAACTAATCTGCACACATTATTCCGCGTTACACTAACCCCTAAAACTCCAAAAATTAATGTGACCAAAAACCAAAACTACAATAAAAAAACATACCGTCAATTCCTAATCATATGGGCTTATTTGAGCTTTGGAAAGCCGAGAAGCTCGCTCTTTTTTTTTTTGGGTAAACATGGGTTTCCGGGTTGACATTGCGAGCCGACTAATCCCACGGCGACTACCCTTTTTGGACTACCCTTTTTGGAGAAGCTCGCTCTTTGGGCCTTATAAACTTCAATAAGACCTTATTGGCTTAAGGCAATAGTAATAAGGGTGTAAAAAATGAGCTTGTAAGCTTTTTTCTAAAATCAAATAAGCCCAAAAGCGAGCTAAATAAACTACTTATCCAAAGCCGGTGGGATATTTGAACACACAATTATTGGTATTCATGTTTTTCAGAACGACTGCAAAATCTATTTTTAGTGACAACAATGAGAATAAATTACCTGTACTTTGCTGCAATACGTATATGTTCTACCACCTCAGTTGGTTTTGATATTTCCACCTCTTGCATAGTAAGTAACGTCATCTGGTAACATTATCATGACAACATTCATTACCATTAATATAATGTAGTAAAAACATATTTGAAAATACAAAAGAGTTGTAAAATCTGATATAAAAAGATCGTAAGCTTAAGCTTACGTGACAACACATGCACACACACAAAAAAAAACAAAAAAACAAAACAACATTCAAGGCCATCAGTTCACGTCAGTGAAATTTCTTGAACTCTCATATTTAAAATTGAAAACTAATAAACTTTAGAATAATATAGAAGCAGCGCATTAGCAACGAAAATTTGCGGGCACGTGACTTAAGATAGGTTATGGTGAGAGTATGTGAATCTCAATGAAAGTGATGATGATATTCTGTGCATACATGATTTGTATCATACACACCAGCTTAAATTGTGTACTTTCCTTTTGACATTAGTTCTAAAAATTCATTTAGAGTTGGTGCGTATTGGGGAAAAAAAAGGTGCAGCATACGACACCATGGCAATGAACCATAACTTCATTATTTCGGTTGTACATATCTCACAAATAAGCACCCCTACAACAAAATGAAAAACCTGATTTTTTTTTTTTATTATTATTATCCAGCTTGGGTTAACATGATATCCTCGTTGACCACTACCAAACACCCCTTTACCATCTAGAGTGCAGTAACATTGTTTGTATCATTTTTATGTTACCTAATTTTACTTTGAAGCTGTCTATAAATAGGATTATTAGCAAGCAAAGCTAAAGAAAAAAAAGAACTTGGAATTACCAGTAGAGAGTGCTGAGATGTGAAATTGTTTGTGAATTTTGGCCCCCTAAGCATGCCTTTTGGCTACTCGTGCTCGACTGTGTACGATTATTATGTGTGCTCTGAGAGATTCGTACCGCCAAAAAAAAAAGGGAAAAAATGTTAACAATAAATTTAGTTAATAGCCTTGTTTGCATACCATATTCATTATATACATACCGATTAAAGCTCGAAACTGAACGCACTTACAGATGTTGATTGCAGTTATTTATTGCTCTTATGTAAGCTTAAATTTCCCTCTTCCAACACATCCGTAAGTAGTGCTAAAGGAGATGTTCATGACACGTTGGCGCAAGGTTTCACCCTACAACAATTATGAACATAGTGTGACGATTAATCGTTAAACATGCATTTTTGCCATATTGCAACTATTACATACATGTTACAATTACTAAAGAAAATAATAGTTTATCGTACCTTTTCTGGTACGGTGTGTGGTCGAATCATTTTCTAAAAGCGTTTGGTCTTCAGTCAATACATGGCTACGCTTGTTGTCTGAATTCGTACCACCCATGATAGTAGATGCTGCAATAGAAAAAAGTATATATTAGCTGCAATACGAACCACCATGTACGGACCATTTTGATAATGTAATCAATCGAAAGAAACTTACAGCCATTAATGAGAGGCACACGTCCAACTGCCTTGAGGCATCGTAAGCCAATCAGAACACTCATATCAGTGTCTGCCAATACCTAGAACACATGTGATACGTAGAAAGGCAGTTAGATATATAATGAAGGCGTGTTGGAAACTTGGAATATATTATCATGTGTATTTGAATATTCCCGTTTAACCTTACCATGCAATCCCAAAATTCAAGATTAAGTGATTAATTTAGTTTATTACTCTGTATTACTGTAATACAGTTTTCTACTCGCCTTTGTCCGTATTCAGCAGCTTCGAAATAAGGAATTTCTTATTCAAAACAACTTATTTTAAGCGCAAATACGCCAGAAGAGGCTTATCAAACTGAGGTTTGTCAAGCATAAAAATGTTTGTCAAGCAAATTTTTTCTGATTTATAATTGAGATTCTGAGGTTATTTGCATATTTAAGTCACAATAAGGTACCAAGTAAAATAGATATACCAGAAAAAAAAGGCTTTAGAATAATAAGAGGGTGTTTGTTCAAGATTACTTTCGGGTGTATAAGCTTGTGTGGGCAAAGCCACACAAACACACCCGTTTCAGCCCATTTAAATCCCACTGCAGTCCCCATTTTAGGACCCAAATGCACCCATCTTAGCCCTCATTTAAGCTCCAAATCCCACACCCATTTCAGCCCCCAAGTTGACCCATGTTAACCCCCATTTGAACCATCCAAGACACCCAATTCAGCCTCATTTCATCAACCAAACCTACCCATTTCACCGTGTTTGTAAACAGAATGAATTAGGTTAGAAGCCGCTAAATGCGCAGGTCTTACAATATAACGTTTTTCATTTCATACACAAAATTTAGCAGTCTGATATCATCATACATAACAGAATTAACGATGTCGTCACACATAATCCAATGCAATGTATATTTCTTAATTGCTAAATTCCATAAATTTAAACCATCATCATTTAAATAAGACCTACTCCAAACCCAATGAACACATTCCTTGAACCCATCTCCTAAACACATAAATAAAAGTGCAAACTAAAAGATCATACCTTCAGCTAAACTTCCTATAAAAAACATGGCGCCAGGTGCGACAGAAGTGCAGCGGCGGAACCTCCTCCTGCTTCTTCATCAACTGAAATGGCTAATCACGCAAACATGTGTTATCACCACATAACAAATAAACACTGAAAAAAAAATCAAAATAATAAAAACACATTACTGTAAATCAAACCTTTGTTTTACCGTAGCCTTCTTTGTAATCCATGAATCTCACTCAAAATAGTTGGAATCTGCAACTTAACCAAACCATAAATAAAATCATAAATTTTTTATAAAAAAATAAATAAACAAATAACTGATGTTTGCGTTTTTTCTCACACCAAGCATATTTTTCAAGTATCTCACCTACTTCCTGATCTTGTTGAGTGAAAACCTAATTTTTTGCCTCCTGATTAACTGCAATTAAATGTTTAACCAAACCCTAAAAATCAACAGAATTGATCATTTGTAGGTATAAGAAACGGTCGATGTGTGTGTGCCTTTTTTTACCCGTTTTTTTTATGGGGAAGACGAAGTGGAAGAGGACGAAGCAGCGGTGGATGTGGTTTGTGGATGGATCTAGAATTTGTGGGAGAAGAGAGGGGTTTTATTTGCTGGTACTGTAGATGTTCCTGTAGCAATACTCACAAAAAACACTATAGATGAGTTCTGTTACTAAAGGCCACGCCTTTTAATATATATATATATATATATATATATATATATATATATATATATATATATATATATATATATATATATATATATATATATATATATATAATTTCTTCTTACCTTTTGAAAGTAAGCCAGCAAGCATATGTAGTTAGAGCATTAAGCATGGTTGTCAGGATCCCGATCCCGATCCCGATCCCGATCCTGATCTTACGATCTTACGATTTTACGATACTGCAAAGCAAAAACGATCCGGATCTTACATAGGATCTTTGAAAGCTTAAGATCTTATAGGATCTCGATCTTGACCATAGGATCTTAAGATCTAATCCGATCCGATCCTACTTTTCTCGGATAACAAACTAAAAAACTGCAAATTTCTGGATTATTTTTTTGTAGAATTTAAAAAACAACATGTTAATCTTATTAAACATTTCATAATCATAATTTAGGACAACATTTCGATGGAACATTAATATAATTTTGTGTTTATGATATATAATAATTTGTAAATTTGTATAATATTACAAAACTATTAAGAAAATGACATTATAGTAGGATCTTAAGATCCCGATCCGATCTTACGATCACGATCTTGCAAAGATGAAAATGATCCTGGGTAGGATCCCGATCTTGAAAACCTTGGCATTAAGGGTATAGTTCGATATTCTGCTTTTATACTTGATCAAGTACTTATGGTTGTTTCACTTAAGTTCCAGTTCCACCAAATGAAATCCATCCAATAATCATTAGATGCACGACGACCAACTTCTAAGACAGTTGGGAACACGATTGCAATATTGGCATCCTTCAAATCACAACTTTTGCTTTATTGGTGCCTGCTAAATTAACAAATTACCAATGGAACCTAAGAAACTTATCAAACATTCTTACAATGGAACCTAAAGAAACTAATAAAACCTTCTTGCAGTGTAACTTCTTTACAAGTGTTAGATACAAGTCACCAATAATTCGATGATACAAAGTATGTTTATATGTTGAATAAATCGTTTAAAAAGACAACTGATGGTCAACACGACGTACAAATTTTCTCATTTTTATTAAAATAAAATAAAAAAAATGCCGCACATGTCCTTAACATTACTTAAACTTATAACCATTTGGTTGCCAAGCATTCCCACACAACATGAGGTACTGTTGAGCAACGAGCCCTTGCATTTGCGACTTTGGAGACATCCATCAATTGTGTAGTTGACATGGTTATGGAGGGGGGAGCTGCACACAAATGGACGTTTACCAGCCAAGTCAATCACCTTAGTAGTCCATGCAAAGAATAGAATCATCATTTTCTTCAACTTTATGTCCTCATGGCAAACGTTGAACTGATTCGTGTTGGTTTTCATCTACATCTATGTGTATATACCTACTTACGAGTTTTGTTTGCTCATTGTAGGAATCAAAGGCAACAAAAATAAGATTACTGAAGATAGTTATAAATAATGACTAGAGTTAATTACTTAAATAGTTAAATTATCCATGTAGTTTGTCGGGTGTAACAAAAATCGTCTCTAGATTCTTTTTTCCCGGATCCTCTCCTTGTGGTATTGACCCGTAACGGGTTTGGTCAATTTGTGATAATAATAATAATAATAATAATAATAATAATAATAATAATAATAATAATAATAGTGATTAAATTTGTGATACTACACAAACTATAGGGATCTTAATTTTAACATAAAAAGGTATTTATGTCATTTTAGCCATCTAAACATCCACTTGACGGTCAAACTAACAGAAATAACATTCAAGGGACCAAACCCGTTACGTTATACCTGACAAAAAAGTCTAGGGAAATAGTAGTCATAGGGAGAGAATCCGGGAAAAAAAATATAAAAACTATTTTCGTTATACCCAACAAACCACAGGGACAATTTAAGTAATTAACTCTAATGACTATGAATGAATGAACTGTTCATCCAGTAATCACTAATTCACCACTATAGTTGCTATCTGCTAAACTTGCTCGTCAAAGTTTTGCAAGTTGAAGGCAAAAGATACATTACTTCCTACACTGTTACATTTTCCCATACGGATTAGTCTTGGGGGTTATATTCATCTTTCCGATTATGTTAATATAATCTTAGTTTTGTATATTTACTCATGTTCACTTTATTCCTTCATTAGTTTAAAACTCATCCTCGAGGTTGCCTCGTCAATGGATGTTATGAAGATGATGTAGATGGAACAACTTGCGCCATATCTGATTCAGAAGCAGAGGGTGAGATAATTTCATTTATAAAGCATGCATTGAGGTCATGTACCTGAGACAAGCCGTCAGTGTCATACACTGGACCTGAATCATTGAGCTTAAGTTCCTGCATGTTGGCCATAAGCATCACAGCTGCATTAGCTTCCAGATCTTCCATGTCATCATCATTGTGTACATTTGCCATGAAGTTGTTGTCTTGTTCATGGAAATGTCCATCCTTTTCATCTTGAAGAGCCATGAGTAATGCCTGCTTGTGAAACTTACTACCTCGAGTTCTCGGTTTGGGACATGCTGTAGCTATATGACCTTGTTCATTGCAATTGTAGCACCAAACTGCATTCCCTGAGCTGGAGTTTCTTGTAGCAACTGAGTCAGACCTTTGTTGAGGAGATGCTGAGTTGTTTCTGAACCCGGTATTGTTACTAAACCTCTGACCATTCCCATAGTTTCCTGAAGAGCTTCCTGAACCAGATCGACCATAGCTACGATTCTGAATTTCCACTCTTCCATCATTAACAACAGCTTGATTTCTTGTGTTTGAAGATGAACGTTGACGGTTGTTAGTTTTGTTGGAGAATTTGCTGAATGCACGAGCAATAAGAGCAAGTCCCTGATTCAACGTATTAAAGTCATCATCGTCATCATCATAGGAGTTGGAGTAGTACACAGCATCATTGTTGTTTGATGAAACAAGTAGAGTAGAAGAATCTTGTGGAGATGAATCATAAGGGACCATTTGGTTCGAGGTGGAAGATTGTGGATAACTGAAGTAGTTCTGCTCTTGAACATATGCATGATTAGACATTGGTGGTGGAGCATAGGGAGATTGAGCTACGAGAGCCAAGGAATTTGGTGTTGATGATGGTGTGTATCCTCCTCGTAAAGCTCTATCTTTTTCCACTTCAGGTTCATGGTGTTTCAGAAAATCATACAACAACCCATATGGAGCATCATGAAGATTCTTCGTTTGACGAACAAATGTCACATATTTATGCCAATCAGGGCCAAGACTACCCACAAATTTGGAGTTCACAGCGATCCTTGGTACAGTGATTTTGTGACGTTCCAGATCATTAACCACATTTGTGAAACGATGATAGTATGATTCAAGTGACTCTCCAGGTTCAATTGTGATGTCAGTGTATTCCATGTAAAGCTTGGATTCCATGTCATCTTTGTTCAATTGAGTGCCTTCCATGAGGAGATGAACGTGTTCCCACATAGCTTTGGCTGTTTTCTGAGCATCGACACTGCGATAGATCGGATTGGGTATACCTTGAAGTATATAAGCCATTGCATACTGATCAGCTTCACGATGTAGTTTCTGTTCTTCAGTGAGTGCAGTTTCTGGAAGGGGTCTATCACCAAGAGGACGTGGAGGATCAGCATTAGGATCACCAGCTTCAAATCTTGTTGGCCACTCAAATGGTCCTTCAAGTATCACTTGCTTCAAGAATGGCCCATGAGGTTTCTTGAGTTCAAGAAATCGTAGGAATCGACTTGACCATTGCACATAATTACCAGGTGTAAGCATTGGAGGTGTTTCAAGTGATCCTGCCTCATGTCAGGATTGTTGAGTTGTAATAACTTCACACATTCTGTCAAACCAGTGAGGTTGTTTGGAGGAAAACTGAGTGGTTTGTTGTGGCACTTGATATGGTAGTTGTTGAGGAATGAGCTGTTGTTGCATCATAAGGTATTGTTGTTGTGGATTGTATTTAGGAGGTTGTTGATTCATTGTGTGCGGAAGGTAATGTTGTTGTTGATACTGCTGAGGTTGTTGTTGCTGAGATGTTTGTTGTTGAACATGAGGAAAGTTGTGATTCGGTGGCTGAGACATCTTCGAACACTTGTGTAGAAATGGATCTTGTGGAAAGTGTAGAATGAACCAATTATCGAGAAACGTAGCACAACTTCAAAGAAGATTTCGAAAATAAGTTTTCGATAATTTGGCAGATTATCGAGAAACTTGGAAGATTTTCGAGAAACTTGGATGTTATCGAGAAAGGTTTTCGAAACTGTGTAGTATTATCGAGAAAAAATTGATTTCGATAATCAAGCAGTTTATCGAGAAAAGATTTCGATAAAAAATTTCTCGATAACTAAGATTTCGATAATGTAACAATTTTCTCGAAAAAATCACAAAGATTTCGAAACTTGGTTTTCGAAATTATACAATTTCGAAAACTTTCCCAATAGTCGAAGTACTTAACTTTCTTATACAAGAAGGAAAATACCGAGTCCACACAAACGAAGTTTAGGTGGTGCACTTTGAGAAGATCGCAAAAATGAGACTTTGTAGGTTCTCGATAAGTAGTAATGGTTGTATTTCAAAGAAAGCAATCCTTAAATTCGTTTTTCTTTCAAGATACTTGTACTTTTGTGTATAATATGAGTAGATCTTATGGAAAGTTGAAAACTTTAAGAAAAATTTTAACCTTGGTAAGATTTCGATAAAAGTACAAGTAAGAACAAATCGAGTTTTGTTGTGAAAGTTTGGAACTTTATGGTTTGTTTTGATTTTAAACACAAGTTTGTAAGCAAAGATGTGAGAAAAAACCAAGAAGCAAATCAAAAAATATAAAATTTCACAAAAAAATTCGATTAAAAAAAACGAATAAAAAAGAAAGAAATCAATGAAAAACAAGAACTACACCTTCCTCTAGCGAATGATACCACTTGTTAGGTCACCATTTTGTAAACACAAGTATGATTGACAAAGAAATGAGATGAGAATGAGAGTGGGATGATTATGAGAAATTTGAGAAAAATGAAATGCAAGAGTTTCCTTAATGTTTTCAAATAACCAACCAAGTTTACAAGAGGCCTAAGACTAGTATTTATAGGAAAGGAGCTAGGGCAACATTCCTACTCCTTCCCTTTACATGAAACGTATGGGCTTGAGGCCCATGGACTACATACTTAAGCCTAGTAAACTTAATACAAAATGTAAATGAAAGTAAATAATAACTAAGCAACCTAGCATTATTACAAATGACCGAGACTTGATAAAATAGTAAAACTATGGTTCCAACAATCTCCCCCTAAGGGTCGGTCATCATGGTTGCTTGACGTCTTCGTCTTAATCTTTGACTTTCATAGCTTGAGACGTCTTCAGAAATGATTAGAATAATGATGGATGTACTTTGCTCTTTGACTTTGTTCTTTGATGATGTTGTTGTGATTATGTTATGAAGTAATCTGCCGTTCGTCACTCCTGCGTCTGTGGTGGTTGTCCGCCATTCCAACATGCTCATACATCTTTGAGTTCTGACTTATACATGCACGTAGTCCCTTTCTTTCACATAAGATCTTTGGTCTTTAAACTTTGTAGATTCTTCTTTTTGGCGTAGAATCTTACTTTGAACTTTGTGTTGCTTTGATCTTTGAGGGAGCTTTTTGATGATAGCAAGATGCATGTATGAGCATGTGGAATCCGTCATCATGGAAGTGAGGTACCTGCGAGTAGACAGTTAGCAATAAATCACCGGTACTTACGGATAAGGAATTAGAGCTCATCAACAGCATATTGTGAAGACTCCTTCTAATCCTTATCCAGGCCGTTCCCATATCAGATACTCCCGAAGGAGCTTACGAGACCTACTAGGTAGCTCAATGACTGGGTGAGTCGCTGGGGATCACTCCACGACTGTAGACCGTAATGGAACCACCGCAAACACTAAGCGTAACCCTTGTGGGGTTACCAAAGTGACCTGCTGTCAGGGCTGTTAGATGTTGACCCTGGCAGGATTTCCGTTCAATCATTGAGAAATACATAAGTAATCCTCTCATAAACGTTCTTGGCAGATTGCTAAGATCTGCGAAGGACTCGATAGTTTACAACTGATGCTCATTGATGTAGAACACCAGTCGTAGAAATACTAAGTGTTCCTAAGAGATCTTTGATGTATCTCAAGGCTCTAGACTCTATAAGTGCACACCTAGGTTTCCTATGCGGAGACTGGGGATGTCCTTCTTCAATATCAACCGTCTCTAAGAGATAGGTCGATAGGTTACGCGGGTTCCCCTGTGAGAATGAAACAAGTCCTTTTAAGAGAACTTGAGTGGTTAAGAAGGTTTAGTGCATTGCGTCACTGGGTCCATGACGACTTTGTCTTCAATACCGGTGTTGTCTTATGCAACAACCAGTAGCATACGTATTGAACCCGGTGTCTGCCCTAAGGTTGAACATATGGAGGGCTATTTCTTTTCACCCTTTACTTTACTTTTCTTTTTAATTCTTCAACTCCTTCTTTCCCTTTCATTCATTTCTCCTTTTTTTTTCGTATCATACCTAAGGACTTCTAATTCTACCTAAGGGAGATGTCCTTGGGTAGATCCCTCCGGCTCTGGCGGATCATAGGACTGATATTACTATCTTAAACACCTTATAACTCCGACAGTAGCCAAGAAACCTTTGATTGAAAATCTCTCAAAGTGTTTGTGATAATCAAATATTTTGGTTAACACTTTGAGAGTTTTGCGTACACTTTTGAAGGGCTCCCCCTGCACATGTGCTCATAAGTGTTTAAATAAATTTGCACATGCGGGAGGAGCAATCACTTTTGAATTGATCCACCTTCTGTGAACACGACCGATTCGAGACACGCTTACATCACTAGTTAGACTAGCTTGAAATTATTACCCGGCCTGATCAAGTTCACAGAAAGTTTCTCGAGACGGTACTTTTCTACTAAGACATATCCTTTTCGAGACACGCTTACGTGGTTAGTTAAAGAGATGCATTGTCAGCTTTTAGGTGACAACTAGCTCTAGTAACTAACTTGATGTTATTACCCGTCGAGGATAAGTCCTTTCGATTTTACTAACTTGTATTATCTCGTCAATTCCTGGGTTAATGCTGAGTCTAGCTCGCTTATGATACAACTTTTAAGCTTTGACTTTGTATATTTTAATCACTTTACATTTTCTCCCCCTCAAAAATAGCATATAAAATGGTGTTTTTTGACAAATTTTTTTAGATTAAAATATGCCTTTTGAGTCTTACGGGGAGATTCACAAAGAACTTTTGATGTTTGAACAAAGTATTTTGTTTTGACAAGTGCTCCCCCTCAACAAGTGATTAGGTCTTATTGAGGTGAAATACTTGTCCTTTTGAGCAGAATTATGAAAAAACATAAATGTTTGATTAATTCTACTCAAAAGTAAGAAGCCTTCGCTCCTTATGTTAGGATTGAGGCACTGAAGCGTACCACAGGGTCCTTTCTATACAAGAACGGGTTGTACACTGTTATGTGTGCACAAACCATAATGGAAAAATGATTCAATCAATGAAACAATGAAACAATTGATATTGAAAAAATATGACCAAATGTACCAAGTTATTCTTCGTCTGGAAGTGGAGCATTGAAGTTAGTGAACTGAGGTTCTGGTCTTTCGAAGTTTCTGACAGGAAATGATGGTCTGGCACCGATGTAGCTTTCCAGTCGTCTGATCTGTTCCCGTCGAAATAACCGTTCTTCAATCTTTAAGACAAAGTTACGAACTTGTCTTCTGGAGCTGGATTTCCATCTAGGTTGTTCCCCCTTAGCTATCTTACGTCGATCATCATTCAACCTTTTGACAAGCCCATCACGAACAAACTTGAGTGTAACATCACAGAATTTATGTACCTCATCGAACCTCATGAAGCTTTGTAGCTTTTTGCTGTTGATGTAGGTGAAGCCAAATGGTTCTTGGATGAGAGTAAACTGTGGTGTGTCATAGAGACCATCAAAGTAGAACTGTGGCTTTGTCAAATTGATCTTTTGTTGGTAACTTTCCACTCCAAGCTGAAGATCTTCCACTCTTTCTTGAACAATCAGTCGTCGGATGTAAAGAAGTAGCGATGCCATGAAGTTGTACTGAACGTCTCTATCGAATCCGCGCATTCTTCTTTGAACCTTTTCAAGATACATATCTTCAATGTCATTGAGATTAAGGTTGGGAAAGTCGGCTTCGGAGAACTTGTACTTCTTTTCATCTTGTCGCTTAACAACAATTTCACGCATGAAAATGTAGTTAAATCGTTTTGACTGCTGAATCTCCAAGATAGCGATGATCTTTGATTTCTGCTTCACATTTTCCAATGACGTTTCTCCTAATCTGCTGGTATAGCCGAGTCGACGACGATCTGGCCAATGTTGAATTCCATGTAGAGCATCTCTGTCGTAAGCTACGATGGAGTTGCTGAAAATACGGGTAGTTTCTTCAATGGCTGGAATTTCGTATCTAGCGGCTGGTACTGAGATTGTGAGTGAGGAAGCATATTTCTTCTTGGATATCTCTTGAGTGAGCTGGATGTTACGAAGATCTTTGTTGAAGAAGAAGCTGTAAGGTATCTTCGGTTTGTCAGGAAATCCTTTCAACGGTAATGGTTTGGTCCAGTCGGTGAAGTAAGGTTTTTCATGATTCTTGGAACTTAGATCGATATTCACTTCAGGATTTAACCAGTCAAAGTTGGCAGACATTGCACTAGCTATATTCTGCATGTGATATTCGTATTCGACTTTGTTTCCAGATCTTTTCTTGAGGAATTCTTGTGCATCCTTATTGATTCTTCTAAGCTCTGCCTTTGTGAGTTTGTTGATGTGAAGATCCTTCATAATGACCTGGGTGAACTGAAGAGTGTTACCAGGAAGAGGTTCTTCTTCTTCCAGAGGAGGTTGAGCTTGGACCATTTCTGTCAGCCAATCATTCTGAGGATTGTCATCATTGTCGAGCCATTAATGACGTGTTTTCTTCTTGGATTTCTTAGACTTGGATGTAACATCTTTGTCTTTGGCTTTGGACGGTGATGATGGACCAGCATGAGGATCATGAGTTGGTGGAGCACGGTAATCGGTTTCAAGTTGATCTTGGAAGTCATCAGTTTGTTCCATGAACATTTCTTCATCGTCGGTTTGACCTTCACCAGTAGCTGAGGGTTGTTGTTGAGTTCCAGGAGGAGTGGAGTCCTTCTGTGGTTGTAGAGAGGATGAGGGACCTGTTCCAGACTTAGGTTTCTTGCCTTTGGAGTTTGGGTCAGGATCGTCATCTTTTCTTGTCCTCTTTCGGGATCCAGCAGCATCTTTGCATGATTCTTTTGACATATAAGCTACCATAGCATCATACAGGCCTTTTTCTTCAGCTGTTTGTGTGGTTTTGGTGGCAAGGTTGTCGAAAATTTTGACAAGCATGTCATTGAGAGACAATTCTTGGACGGTTGGAGCCACAGTAGAAGATTTTGCGGTGTGAAGCGTGAAGGGTGTAGTAGACAACATTTTCTTCGTAACACTTCTAATTCTGTGATCCAAGTTGTCATTGATTGGTTTGAGAAGGTTTGCAACTTCAGGAGTAATCATCTCAACCAGATTATCAGTGAGAAAATCATGTGTTGCAGTTCTGATAAAACCTTCGTAATCAGATTTCAAGAACTTGTCAATCAGCTGCGTAGAATCCTGGAATTCCTCAACTTGTTTAGTAAGTTTGGTAACCATGTCGGTGAGTTTGTTCACTTGCTCCTGAAGATCAACTTGTTGTTTTGGTTCATTGATCGAATGCTGTTTAGATGCGGTTTCAGATGGTGTGGGTGATGAGTGCTCTGGTGATGATTCGGACGAAGACTCGTTGTGAGAGTCTGAAGAAGAAGCAGGAGGAGTTGGATCCTTTGGCGGAGAGTCTTGAGGAGGTGGAGGTTGTGCTGAGGAAGTCTGCTGAGAAGATGACTTAAGAAACATGTTGGTGTCGAACGCGTTCTTCTCTTCGTTTTCCTTTCGACGACATTCCTCTGCTTCCTCTGCTTCTCGTGCAAGAAACTCTGGAGTAATAAGATATTCATGTTCCTGATCCGTAGCTAAGTTCTCTTGACCGCCAACATTCTCCTCTAAAGTAGCAGTCTCAGTCATGTGGACATCTTCAGTCTTGTCTGTATCCTTAACGTTGTCATCAGGTTGTGGAGCTGATTCTGACGTTGTTGGAGGAACCATACTGCTTGTAGCCCCTACATGTTCTGACTGATCAATAGGTGGTGGTGTTGGATGGTGTGATAGAAGTCGGCTTTCAAGGCTTGCTTTCCTCTGTTCTTTCCTAAGCCGCTTTTCTTCATCTCTAGTGTCGACAATTATACTTTTGAGTTTATGTTTATCGATCAATGGTTCAACGATTGGTTCGTCTTCATCATCATTCGGCTCATTGATAGTGACACCTTTTCTTCTCCTTGTCTCTTCTTCATAAGTTTCCAGACTTTGTTGTACTGCCATCTCTATTGCTGGAAATCCTTCATCAAGTGCTCTGTATCTCAGTTCATAGTCTGGTTCTTCTTCATCAGATTCAGTATCAAATTCGGACTCGGTGTCAGAAGGTGGAGGAGTAGGTTCATCCCGAATAAAGTACTCAGGAGTTGCCTTCTTCTTTGGTTTGGTAGCTGGTTTAGGTTTGGATGTAGGTTTAGGTGTGGTAGTAGTCTTGGGTTTTGCCATTGTAGCCGACTTAGATCTTGTATGCGGTGATCCAGTGGTGCTCGTGGTACTCCCAGACTTTACACTTCCTTTGCTACGAGTCTTGATAGTTGCTTCTTCCAGTTCCCCTTTGTAAGCCAGATCATACAACTTGAAGTTTGCCCTATTCTTAATGTTGTCATTCAGAAGGTATTCGGGAATCCTCATACCTTTGATCTTGGTAGAGGAAGTGGTCGATTTGATGAATAAGGTGGTGAAGTCGTCCTCGAAGAGGTGCTTCGGCTCATTAGGATCAGCCATCCTCTTAATGAATTCTGGAGAACTTTTGCAGAGATGTTCAATGATAAGCTTGGTGAATTTGGTGAATGGTATCATAGTCTTCACACGGTCGGTCTGAATACTGTAGATGATATCATTCATGATAGGAACTGCAAAGTCAATTGGTGTCAGAGTCACCATTCCCCAGAATGTTTGCAGGTGTTCGAGCCTTGGATGTTCATGACCACTTTTCCTTCCAGATATAGATCTAACAACCAACAAACAGAATGTTCTCCAAGGCTGAGGTATATACTTGACATTAAATTTGGAAAGCTTGATTAGAGGTTCATCATCATCAACCTCATATCCTAATTCAATGAAGAAGTCAAGAAGTTCCAAGTCAGGTAGTATCGGAGCAAATTCGTTGTCAGTTTGTGGCATGAGAAGAGCTGTTCGAAGAACGTCATGATCTACAGAGTAATCTTGGCTATCTAAGGTAACAGTGAAAGACTCATTATCCAAGTTGGTCTGAGCAGTAAGCCAGAATTGATGAAGATAGAACAGTGGAACTGAAGTAGAGCAGGTGAGAAGTGGTTTGCATGGATGTGCCAGTAGGATATCTTTCACAATCTTGCATGATTTCTCTGTGATATTCAACTTGTTGAAATCGACTCTGGGATTGTTGTTGCCAATTGTGACATTGTAGTTCTCGGGAGTGATGTCATCCAAGGTGAGTAATGGAAGAGGTTGTTCTGCGACGTTATCAGTGTGTTCAGCCATGTTTTTCTGAAAAAGTATCACCATAAATCAAACATCCAAATGTGTTATGAGTTAGCACAGTTTAGATATTGGATATAGATATCTACTTGAAACAATTAAGCACAAATGCGTCATTTAAGAATGAGTCAAATAATGCAAATGGCAAATAAGTATAACATGACAAGCACAATTCACATTACATCACATTACCCAACACTTAATGAATCACACCAAGGTAACATTGATATAATACCAAACAATATTTTGAAAAAAATGCATCATGGACCTTTTATCGAGATTTCTTATTTTTTCGAAAAAACTTGATATTATCGGAAAAAATTCTATTATCAATCTTATCGAGAACCTGGTGTTATCGAGAAAGTTTAATAAATTGAATGATTTCAATAAATGAAACATTATCGAGAAAGTGTCATATCGAGAAACATTGATATTTATCGAGAAACTTTATCGAGATCTTTCCTATATCAATATTTCGAGAAACTGAAGATTTCGGAAAAATGGAGTTCCCAGAAAGATTTCGATAAATGAAAAAATTTATCGAGAAAATGATTTCTCGAAAATTTCCTCAGAATATCGAGAAACTTTATTATATTGAGAAACCATTTTATCGAGAACTTGAGTTTCTCGATAATTTTCAAAAGATTTCGATAGGACACAGTTTTCTCGAAAATATTCTTATACAAGAATATAATCGAATTCTCATGAGATTACACCTTTGTATTCATCACAAATCATGTTATCACAGAAATTTGCCAGTCACAGATATAATAATATACGAGACAAGAGTATCTCGATAATTTTCCAAACGAGCCAATTAAGTACATCGAGAAATATGCAGGAGAAGTGAGAGACATCCAAGCAAGATTGATAAGGCACATAAGAGACCTAATAAGCAAATCCCACCACTAACATTAACCAAATAATCACAGAATCTTAACAACCCACTTCTACCCAATCTTTTGAAATCGAGAACCACGCAAACATGATAGAATGAGGTAATAACTGATGAGGAATTATTAGAAACAAGTAAAGTGACAAAACCTCATCAAGAATTAACCCTTACAACAGGTTACACATGTTTTCGAAATCCTAACCCTAGTTTTCGAATTCGTGATAACATGATATCTAACCATTGAAAAACCAATTAATCAAGATCCTATGTTTGAGATACCCAAGTGAATCCATAGGAACTTACAATTGAAAGATCAAGGTCGTGGTTTGCTAGTTTGATTATGAACCGTAGGTTTAAGAAAGGGTTTTAGGGGTTTTAGATTTTGAAATTGTGGTGGTATGTTGGTATGTACGGTTTGTTTGTTTACTTATTTTGAAAAATTTGATTTAAGTCACCTTTAGTCCTTGGACTTTTATAGGAAGCAAACAAGTGTACTAAAGTAATTTTGACACTTTGAGAATTGACAACATTTGTCCCTTAACTACATTGTTCTTCCTATGAAGTTTATAGACATTGAGATGTGACTTTGTAAAGTTAACTTATGAAGGCTTACACCAAAAGAGACAAAGTGTAGTGAATTAAAAACCACCCGCACATTTTCCGAACCGAGAAATATGCAAGTATACCAATTAATTGGTAAAAGATTTAAGCGTGACTCCCCCTCAACACTTGTAAAGAAAGAACAAGGTGTTGAATGGAAGCGATATACTTGCATTTTTTTTTTTTTTTTTTTTTTTTTTTTTTAAGAAAAATAAAATGTGGAAAAAAAATCTTTTTGGGTTTTCATTAGTTTATAGTAAAGAAAGAAAGATAAATATTATACAATGATAGTTGTGATGTTTGACGATCAGTGGTATTTTAAAAACTTTTCCAGATCCTCTGGTGTCAAACATCTCATACCAATCTGGTGAACTAGACTAGCAAACCTGGATGGTGCCAGAGATTTGGTAAGTAAGTCTGCCAATTGGTACTCAGTTCCAACAAAATAAAGTTCAACTGTACCCCTTTCCACATGCTCTTTGATGAAATGATAACGGAGATCGATGTGTTTGGATTTGCAATGATGCACAGTGTTGCAGGAGATAGCAATCGCACTCTTTGAATCACAGTAGATAGGAATCTTGTTGAATAGGTAGCCATAGTCTTTGAGTTGTGATCTCATCCAGATGACTTGAGCACAGCAAGCCGACATGGCTACGTATTCAGATTTTGTAGATGACAAAGACGTGCAGTCCTGCTTCTTAGATTGCCATGACACAAGTTTGTCTCCAAGAAACTGTAATCCACCAGATGTACTTTTGCGTGTGTCTAAACATCCTGCATGATCAGCGTCTGAAAAAGCAATTAGTTCAAAACCAGAATCCTTCGGATACCAGATTCCCAAGTTAATGGTTCCTTTTATGTATCGAAGGATTCTCTTGACCTCACTGAGGTGTTTTTCAGTTGGTCTGGACTGATAGCGAGAGCACATGTAGACAGCAAAAACTATATCAGGTCTACTAGCTGTGAGATACATGAGGGACCCAATCATACTTCGGTATTTGGTAGGGTCAACGGGAGTCCCATGTAAATCAGCATCTAGTTTTGTGGTATAGCCCATTGGCGTATTATAAGTATCACAAGTTATCATTCCATGTTTCTTTAAGATTTCAAGAGCATATTTGGACTGATTTATAAAAATTCCACGGGGTGATTGATGAACTTGTAGTCCTAAAAAGAACGAAAGTTCACCCATCATGGACATTTCAAAATTATCTTTCATTAATTTTGCAAAATCATTAGAATAACTTCTTTTTGTTGAGGCAAAAATGATGTCGTCGACATATATTTGAACAACAAGTAAGTCCTCCCCGTAGGTTTTTGTAA
This sequence comes from Artemisia argyi, assembly GCA_030686995.1. Lineage (NCBI taxonomy): Eukaryota > Viridiplantae > Streptophyta > Magnoliopsida > Asterales > Asteraceae > Artemisia > Artemisia argyi. Next base: position 109,864,123 of record CM060702.1, read on the forward strand.
ATAGTGTGGGATCCACTGATCCTTTAAAAAATTTATTGGCCAATAAGAAAGTAGACAGTTTGTCATACCACGCCCGTGGGGCTTGCTTGAGTCCGTAGAGAGCCTTTTTGAGTCGGTAGACATGATTAGGACGCTCAGGATCAACGAAGCCTTCAGGTTGACTGACATAAACTTCTTCACGGAGTTCTCCATTCAGAAATGCTGTTTTCACATCCATCTGGTAAACCACCATATTCCTATGAGCAGCATAAGCCAAAAAGATCCGAACAGCTTCATGTCGTGCCACTGGAGCAAAGGATTCAGCAAAGTCTAGACCTTCAAGTTGAGAGTATCCTTTCGCTACCAGTCGTGATTTGTTGCGGATGACTGTTCCTTCTGCATCAAGTTTATTCTTCCAGATCCATTTTAATCCGATGACAAAGACTCCGTCAGGTCTTTCAACTAATTCCCAGACTTCTAATCTTATGAATTGCTGAAATTCCTCTTGCATAGATTCAATCCAGTTGTCATAAGTCATTGCATCTTTAATGTTCTTGGGTTCTTCATGACAAACTGTGAGTGCGTAGATGCAAGTTTCACCATCGGTGTGAAGTCGTTGTCTTGTCATGACAGGTGCATCTGGATGGCCAATAATATGGACTAGTGGATGGTCATGAGTCCATTTGTGTGTTGACGGGTGTAGTTGATATGTATCTCGCATGTTGGCAGGATCCAAGTTGCGTGTTGATGACTCAGCTATATCAGGAACTGTAGTAGCTGGTGCAAACGGATTAATGAACGCATCAGGATCATGCTCTGCGGGTTGTGGAACTGATTGTGGTGTTGGATCTTCAGCTGGATGGCAGGGAGTAGAACCAGTTTGTTCTGCTGTAGATGATACAATTGAAGGACCGTCTCTCTCAACACTTGTTGAAGTTTGTTGAGGTGAGTCTGGTACTGGAATGTGATCAGGTTGAGCAGCGGAATTTGGTGAGACCTCAGTAGGACGATATTCAATCGTGTCATCAAATAGTGGAGCAAACAAGGTTTCTAATTCTTTGCGGTTAAGTGGTAAAGGTTCAGCTGAAGATGCCGGAGAGTTGAGACGGTTAAATTCGGGTCCTAAGCTGTGTTGCTCAGAAGCCATCTGGGTGAGTTCATCGAAATTAGCGTGAATGGTTTCTTGAATTTCTTTTGTACGACGATTCCATATCCGAAAACCTTTGGAATTTTCACAATATCCAACGAACACTCCGATGTCAGCCTTAGCTTTGAGTTTACCTAAATCATCACGATCATTTTTCGGATAGCAAAGTGCTCCAAATACATGAAAGTAATCGATGTTCGGTTTTCTTTTGTGAACAATTTGATATGGTGTTTTGCGATGACGTTTTGTGATCATGCAACGGTTTTGAGTATAACATGCGGTTGAAACAGCTTCTGCCCATAAGTAATCTGGTAATTGAGCATTAATCAACATAGTTCTAGCAGCTTCCACTAACGTCCTGTTGCGTCTTTCAACCACACCATTCTGTTCTGGGCTTCTAGGTATAGACGTTTGATGTTCAATTCCCACTTTCTCATAGTAAGACCAAAGTGTCTGATTCTTGAATTCAGTACCATTGTCAGTTCTGACGATTCGTACTGTGTTTCGAAGCTGAACTTGAATTTTGGTGAGAAAGGTGATGATCATCGAAGGAGCTTGATCTTTACTTCGTAGAAAATAAACCCAAGTCCATCCGGAGAAGTCATCCACAATTACGAGTATGTACCGTTTACCGTTGATACTTTGAACACGCATCGGTCCACACAAATCCATATGAAGCAGTTGTAAAACATGATTCGTACTTTGCTCAGGTTTAGACGGAAAATGAGCACGAGTACTTTTTCCTTGTTCACAGGCTGGACATAAGTGATCTTTGGTGAAACGGAATCTTGGAAATCCATCGACAAGTTTATAACGAGCAAGGTCAGTCATGGTTCTGAAATTCAAGTGAGAAAGACGTTTGTGCCATAACCAAGATTTAGTTGACTCTGCTTTGGAGAGAAGACATATCGGAGATGTTGCAATCATATCTGACATTGATATTGTATAAAGATTGGAGCCGCGTGAGCCAGACATTAGATCGTTTCCTTGTAGGTCGCGAACAAAGCAAGTTTTCTCACGAAATGCAACTTCTAGATCCCCATCACAGAATTGACCAACAGAGAAAAGGTTGTGTCCAAGGCCTTCCACATAGTAAACACGACTAATTTCAATGTTACCGCTGATGTAGTCACCATATCCCATTATAAGAGCGTAATGATCATTCCCGAATCTGACAGTTCCTATAAACTTTGAGACAAAGTTGTGTAGCAGTTTGAGATTGCCTGTCATATGTCGGGTGCATCCGCTATCAACAATCCAGAGAACAATCTGTACCACCTGCATCACCAGAAGAAGACACGGGTGGAACAGAAGTAAGGGTGGAACCCAAAGACAATGCGGGTTCCTGTTGGTTAGTAACACATGTAATTAACAATTTAGGAATCCATTTAAAATCTGGTTTGTATTGTAACCAACGTTGCCAGTTCCAACTAGTTTTTGCTTTCTTAATGTTAAATGCACTAGTAGTTGGCTCAGTCCTAGATTTGTTCTCGGCACCTATGGGGGTAACTGGGACATCATTAGAAACCGTAGAAGACGGCTTTCCTAAGTTAGACTTAGAGGCATTAGTGGGCCTAAAAGGAATGCGTGTCCTACGTTTCTTATGACGATTGAGAAGAGAATTAGCTAAACATTTTGTATGATCACCAGATGATACGCTTTTACGACAAAATACACAAGATGCATTAATATTCAAAACATTCAAAGGTTCATCATTCGTTACATTTAGATTTTGATTACAATTTGCCAGATTAGAATCTAAATCGGATGCAACATGAGTTTTATTCAAAGTCCTAAGTTGGTCTTCTACTTCCTGAGCTTCTAGGTGTCCTCTCTTACGTTGCAAGATCCTATTCTTCTTTTTACTTTTTCGCTTGGGTCTGCTAACGCTAGAAGTGGAGACTAGTCCTGTAGAAGTAGAGGTATCAACATTAGTGTTTTGAACAACTTTTCCTTTATCAGTTTTGTTTATTTGATACATTCCTGGTGCTATCACCGTGGTGTCAACCATTTTTCCTTTTTGAAGTAGCTTAACTTTCTCTTTCAAATCAATGATGATCTGATTTTTGTCCTGAATTTCAGACTCAAGTAAACCATTGCAATATTTGATGTCGTCGCGGTTTTGTTGCCATTCGGCGTTTTCAATTTTTAAATCCGCAATTTCTTTCTCGTATTTGAAACATCGACCTTTTAAAGACTCGTTGTTTTTGCAAATCTGACAAGAGTTTGAAACATTTTGACTTTGAAACTTCAATTCCCTTTCAAGACTTTTAGCTTGACACCATTCAAGCCTTTGATTGAGTTGACAAATTTCTTTTGAAAATTGTTTTGTCACATCATCATTTTTAATTCTCAACTTTTCATTTTCCAGTTTAAGTGTCTCAATTTCCTCATTCAACAAGATATTATCAACACAATGATCATGCTTAAGCAAAGAAGTACCAGAATTATAAAGATCATTCATGATAACAGACAAAATATCAGCACAGAGAACTTGTTCCAAGAGTCGATCAGCATCATTTTTGAAAACTTTAGTTTGTAGCTTTTGGACCAAAATCTCATTTTCAGCAGTATCAAAAACGTTTATCATATTTTTGACCTCCTTTTGAAGTTCCTGATCCCAACGTGTAGCACATAGACGAAGGTGTTGAACAATTGGTTTCATTTGTTTTTGAAAAATATCTCTCTTTTCTCGCTCGTAAGCGGATTGAAAAGTTTCGATTTTTATTTCTGAATTGCGTTCAATTGTTTCCTCCAAAATATCGATGTCTTCCATAAAGGTTTTGAAATAATTTAAGACACGACATTTTGGTAAACGTGTAAGTTCACCGGATGATGGTAAAGGACTATTTATTTGTGCTACAGGTGGGACAGGAGCTGCATTGTGAGATGAAACATATGACTCTTCGATAAACCATGATTTCTCAGGTAATTCCTTTTGAGTGACAAAAGATTTTGAAAGTGGAGGAGCTTTTGAATAGTCATATGGTGTCCAATATTGAACTTGACTCATTTTAGATCGACTCTCGTCTTCAAGTTCTACTTCCTCCTCAGTATCAAAAACAACAGCACGCACAACCGTATTATCAAGAAAATAATCCATACTGTAAATCTTTGGAATTTCTTTGAATGCCGTGTGTAGAAACATTGAATTGTAATCACCAAGTGCATAACCGCAATTGGGTTTCGGTTTTAAAGTAAATTTCTGAATTGTTGTGACAGAGTTCCCGTGTTTGTAAACAATGTGACGAAATTCTTTGAGTTGTTTTTCAAGATCAACAATATCACCGAGTAAGTTGTCTATGTACTTCCTTTTCAGTATTTTATGTTCATGAAAATCTTTTTGACAACTTGACAATTTTGTTTCTGTTTTTGAAAGTTCAGTTTGAAGACATTCAACTTGTTTTTGCAATTCACCCTTCTCACTTTCAAGTTTCGAAATCAACTTTCCATGTGACTCAATTAAATCTTGTATTTTGCGTTGAAGATCTTGTTCTTTGTTGTAAGAATCTTGAAAAGCTTTTTCAAAACTTTTAGTGTGTTTAATCTTTTGTTCTTGATTAGAAAGCTGAATTTTATAACACTCAATGTCTCTTGCAAGTGTTGCATTAGTTTCTTTTAAAACTTTGTTTTTCTCGTTGCACTTTGCAATTAGCAATTGTTGAGCATTCAGTTGTTTAGATAACATTATGAGGTCAGGGTCTGTATCAAATGATGGTTCATGTTGTTCTAACTGATCATATTTATCATTCTCAATAGGATCATCAAATGAAACAACTGTGTCATCATCAAATATGACAACTGTGCTTATTTGTTCATCTGTTTGAGAGGATGAAGATGATGTAGATGGAACAACTTGCGCCATATCTGATTCAGAAGCAGAGGGTGAGATAATTTCATTTATAAAGCATGCATTGAGGTCATGTACCTGAGACAAGCCGTCAGTGTCATACACTGGACCTGAATCATTGAGCTTAAGTTCCTGCATGTTGGCCATAAGCATCACAGCTGCATTAGCTTCCAGATCTTCCATGTCATCATCATTGTGTACATTTGCCATGAAGTTGTTGTCTTGTTCATGGAAATGTCCATCCTTTTCATCTTGAAGAGCCATGAGTAATGCCTGCTTGTGAAACTTACTACCTCGAGTTCTCGGTTTGGGACATGCTGTAGCTATATGACCTTGTTCATTGCAATTGTAGCACCAAACTGCATTCCCTGAGCTGGAGTTTCTTGTAGCAACTGAGTCAGACCTTTGTTGAGGAGATGCTGAGTTGTTTCTGAACCCGGTATTGTTACTAAACCTCTGACCATTCCCATAGTTTCCTGAAGAGCTTCCTGAACCAGATCGACCATAGCTACGATTCTGAATTTCCACTCTTCCATCATTAACAACAGCTTGATTTCTTGTGTTTGAAGATGAACGTTGACGGTTGTTAGTTTTGTTGGAGAATTTGCTGAATGCACGAGCAATAAGAGCAAGTCCCTGATTCAACGTATTAAAGTCATCATCGTCATCATCATAGGAGTTGGAGTAGTACACAGCATCATTGTTGTTTGATGAAACAAGTAGAGTAGAAGAATCTTGTGGAGATGAATCATAAGGGACCATTTGGTTCGAGGTGGAAGATTGTGGATAACTGAAGTAGTTCTGCTCTTGAACATATGCATGATTAGACATTGGTGGTGGAGCATAGGGAGATTGAGCTACGAGAGCCAAGGAATTTGGTGTTGATGATGGTGTGTATCCTCCTCGTAAAGCTCTATCTTTTTCCACTTCAGGTTCATGGTGTTTCAGAAAATCATACAACAACCCATATGGAGCATCATGAAGATTCTTCGTTTGACGAACAAATGTCACATATTTATGCCAATCAGGGCCAAGACTACCCACAAATTTGGAGTTCACAGCGATCCTTGGTACAGTGATTTTGTGACGTTCCAGATCATTAACCACATTTGTGAAACGATGATAGTATGATTCAAGTGACTCTCCAGGTTCAATTGTGATGTCAGTGTATTCCATGTAAAGCTTGGATTCCATGTCATCTTTGTTCAATTGAGTGCCTTCCATGAGGAGATGAACGTGTTCCCACATAGCTTTGGCTGTTTTCTGAGCATCGACACTGCGATAGATCGGATTGGGTATACCTTGAAGTATATAAGCCATTGCATACTGATCAGCTTCACGATGTAGTTTCTGTTCTTCAGTGAGTGCAGTTTCTGGAAGGGGTCTATCACCAAGAGGACGTGGAGGATCAGCATTAGGATCACCAGCTTCAAATCTTGTTGGCCACTCAAATGGTCCTTCAAGTATCACTTGCTTCAAGAATGGCCCATGAGGTTTCTTGAGTTCAAGAAATCGTAGGAATCGACTTGACCATTGCACATAATTACCAGGTGTAAGCATTGGAGGTGTTTCAAGTGATCCTGCCTCATGTCGGGATTGTTGAGTTGTAATAACTTCACACATTCTGTCAAACCAGTGAGGTTGTTTGGAGGAAAACTGAGTGGTTTGTTGTGGCACTTGATATGGTAGTTGTTGAGGAATGAGCTGTTGTTGCATCATAAGGTATTGTTGTTGTGGATTGTATTTAGGAGGTTGTTGATTCATTGTGTGCGGAAGGTAATGTTGTTGTTGATACTGCTGAGGTTGTTGTTGCTGAGATGTTTGTTGTTGAACATGAGGAAAGTTGTGATTCGGTGGCTGAGACATCTTCGAACACTTGTGTAGAAATGGATCTTGTGGAAAGTGTAGAATGAACCAATTATCGAGAAACGTAGCACAACTTCAAAGAAGATTTCGAAAATAAGTTTTCGATAATTTGGCAGATTATCGAGAAACTTGGAAGATTTTCGAGAAACTTGGATGTTATCGAGAAAGGTTTTCGAAACTGTGTAGTATTATCGAGAAAAAATTGATTTCGATAATCAAGCAGTTTATCGAGAAAAGATTTCGATAAAAAATTTCTCGATAACTAAGATTTCGATAATGTAACAATTTTCTCGAAAAAATCACAAAGATTTCGAAACTTGGTTTTCGAAATTATACAATTTCGAAAACTTTCCCAATAGTCGAAGTACTTAACTTTCTTATACAAGAAGGAAAATACCGAGTCCACACAAACGAAGTTTAGGTGGTGCACTTTGAGAAGATCGCAAAAATGAGACTTTGTAGGTTCTCGATAAGTAGTAATGGTTGTATTTCAAAGAAAGCAATCCTTAAATTCGTTTTTCTTTCAAGATACTTGTACTTTTGTGTATAATATGAGTAGATCTTATGGAAAGTTGAAAACTTTAAGAAAAATTTTAACCTTGGTAAGATTTCGATAAAAGTACAAGTAAGAACAAATCGAGTTTTGTTGTGAAAGTTTGGAACTTTATGGTTTGTTTTGATTTTAAACACAAGTTTGTAAGCAAAGATGTGAGAAAAAACCAAGAAGCAAATCAAAAAATATAAAATTTCACAAAAAAATTCGATTAAAAAAAACGAATAAAAAAGAAAGAAATCAATGAAAAACAAGAACTACACCTTCCTCTAGCGAATGATACCACTTGTTAGGTCACCATTTTGTAAACACAAGTATGATTGACAAAGAAATGAGATGAGAATGAGAGTGGGATGATTATGAGAAATTTGAGAAAAATGAAATGCAAGAGTTTCCTTAATGTTTTCAAATAACCAACCAAGTTTACAAGAGGCCTAAGACTAGTATTTATAGGAAAGGAGCTAGGGCAACATTCCTACTCCTTCCCTTTACATGAAACGTATGGGCTTGAGGCCCATGGACTACATACTTAAGCCTAGTAAACTTAATACAAAATGTAAATGAAAGTAAATAATAACTAAGCAACCTAGCATTATTACAAATGACCGAGACTTGATAAAATAGTAAAACTATGGTTCCAACAAAAATGATGCTAATATTAATAGTTAAATAAATAATTAATAATAATAATAATAATAATAATAATAATAATAATAATAATAATAATAATAATAATAATAATAATAATAATAATAGTGATTAAATTTGTGATACTACACAAACTATAGGGATCTTAATTTTAACATAAAAAGGTATTTATGTCATTTTAGCCATCTAAACATCCACTTGACGGTCAAACTAACAGAAATAACATTCAAGGGACCAAACCCGTTACGTTATACCTGACAAAAAAGTCTAGGGAAATAGTAGTCATAGGGAGAGAATCCGGGAAAAAAAATATAAAAACTATTTTCGTTATACCCAACAAACCACAGGGACAATTTAAGTAATTAACTCTAATGACTATGAATGAATGAACTGTTCATCCAGTAATCACTAATTCACCACTATAGTTGCTATCTGCTAAACTTGCTCGTCAAAGTTTTGCAAGTTGAAGGCAAAAGATACATTACTTCCTACACTGTTACATTTTCCCATACGGATTAGTCTTGGGGGTTATATTCATCTTTCCGATTATGTTAATATAATCTTAGTTTTGTATATTTACTCATGTTCACTTTATTCCTTCATTAGTTTAAAACTCATCCTCGAGGTTGCCTCGTCAATGGATGTTATGATGATTCTTGCAACTAAGAGCATTCGCATTGCTCACACACAAGGTGCGTTAAAGTGGATTTTAACCCGCGTTAACTGGCGTTAGGCGTTTGGACCAATGGCGTTAAAGAGGCGTTAACATGCTAAGTTAAGCCCTTAATTTGACGTTAAGGGCGAGTTGCGTAAAAAAAAAAAAAAAAAAAAAAAAAAAAAAAAAAAAAAAAAAAAAAAAATTGACACTTTTGGATCTTTAAAATTTTTTATATTTTGAGTATAAGAAAATAAATATTACAAAACACCCCCGTAGTTCTTAAACTAAATGCATTTCATTAAATTAAAAATACAATACATGAAAATAAAAACATACGAAATGTAAAATAACGACACGGTTAAAAAAAACAATACGAAACATTGGTAAGTGTTTACAAAGACTTGTAATTATCGATGAGTTCGGATTTTTCCTCCCAAACTTGCAACACTTGTTCCCTGACCATTTTCAAGGCCACTTGAAGTTACAGATTTGTTTCATTATTTCTTAAAAGAGTTTGTAGACCGACTCTGATAGCTGGATGGTCTTGAGGCAGCTCACGCAATCTTTCAACCTCTGGAGCATAAGTATGCATCTGTCATATAAAACGAGTAATCTCACCTAGCAAACTGTTAATCAACCTAAGTTCTTTTTCCTGTTCATTGCGTAATCGGGTAAGGATAGTGTTTTGTACTTCAGCTGGTTCGTTAGCCATTGTGTTTGTGTGAGAATACGAAGTGTTGTTTAATTGGTATTTATAGGGAAAAACTATCCGTTACAAGATATTGTAAATGGAAACTAGCTGTTACAAGCTATTGTTTAGAAAGAAACTAGCCGTTAAGCCTTTTATTCAAATTCTCACGATACAGACATACAAACACATACAGTACGGAAATACAAATACTCACGATACAGAAATACAAACACAAACGATACGGAAATACAAAGACAGACGATACAGAACTACAAAAGCCATTAATCCCTATATTTGTTCCATATGGGGCTCCTTCTCAAAATGAACCACACGTTAAGATATCTGAGGCCTTGCCCACCATAGCGTTCTCTATAAATGTTCATTGCAGTGTGAAGACGATCATTAAACTCGTCATTAAGTTGCACGCTCAAGTAAATATCATTGAATTTTTGACATTCACAGTTCATTCTTGCCCACTTACCCGTTATCTGGCTTTTGTTACGAAAAGGACCGTCAGATTGGTTGTTGAACCTTTCTGTAACCTCATTCCAAAAAACGGATTCGCTATGGAATTCGTGAATGATTAGCCACATGTAGGCTAGTAAGTTTTCTTCTTCAACAGACCAACGATTAGCCATAGTAAAATGGTTTAGAAAGTAAAGTGTGTGCAAAAAAGTATGTTATGTGATGCTTTATATAGGAGTGTTTACAAATTCAAATTTCAGAAACAGAGTGGGATATGTGTAAATCTGAAATTCAAAAAATGGGCAGTCAAACTTCTAATATTCAAATTCAAAAAAAACGTGTGCTTAAACCTTTAAAAAAAACGTGTGGTAAAAACTTTAAAATTCAAATTTTAAAAAAGAGCGTTATATATTAAAATTTCAAATTTCAAACGTTTAAAATTCAAATTTCATAAAAAGAGCGGACAAACGGTCCTATAAATATGTATTCTCAGATGTTCACTTTACACACACAATTCACACACAACTCATACATAATTCACAAACAATTCTCTCAAAACAATGTCTCACAACAATTCATCAGATAACGAGTCAGTTTACAACACCCCACCTGAAGATCTTTTCCCCATCTTCCCATACGACAATCAACCACAAAACTATCAACCACAAGATCTGTTTCCCGTCTTCCCATATGACAATCCACCTGCAAACACACCACTGGAAGTTCTGTTTCCACCGGTAAACAATCCACCAGCAAACAATCCACCCCAAAACAATCAACCGGCAAACTATCTACCACAAAACCAACCCAATACATTTGGGTTGACGGATGAAGAACTGTACGGGCAAGATATGCAAGTCTTCTTAGAGTTTCAAGCAGAGGAAGAACGTGAGGCAAGAGCTCGAGCAAAAGCTAAACAGGATCGTCGAAACCGTCGAGCAGAATGGCGATGGAAAATGGGATTAAACCGTGTGCCATCGAGTGAGGACGATTCGAGTGCCTCCTATTCAACTAATGAGGGCTATGTCATAGACTGAATCATTTTCTTGATTCGTAGTTTATTTTAATCGTATGTTGTTTAATGTATTTCAATTCCATGTTTTATGTATTTTAATTCGTGTTTTATATTTAATGTATGTTTAAAGTTTAAGTATTAATATAAGTTATGTTTTATAAATGTTATTTTAGTTATTAAATGAAATATTAGTTTTAGTTTAGGGTTGAATTTGAAAAAAGTTAAGTTAAAGCTGAGTTATGAATGAGGGTGTTTTTTGTGAGTTAAGGTGAAAGTGTTAAAACTGATGTGACGTTAACGTGACACTGTGTTAAAAGTTAACCCGGGTGATGGATGGGAGTGCTCTAAGGTTGAAAAAATAAATAAATAAATAGATAAATAAATAAAAAAAGCCAAAACCGAAACCAAACCGAAAATCAGAATAACTGACCGAAACTAAAAACCGATGGTTCAATTTTTACTTTTTCAAAAACAAAAAATGCGGTTCAGTTTCGGTTTTTATCAAAAACCGAACCATAAAAATGGAACCGAACCTTTTTAATTATATAATTAATATAACATACATTAGTTACTAACAACGGCAAACTAAAAAAACGAACCGCCAAAAACCGAACGGTTCAGTTTTGAGTTCAATAAAATCGAATATTTCGGTTCGGTTTCGGTTTTAGCCAAAAGCCGACCCAAACCGAACCGTGCACAAGCACACAAACACGCATATAATGCGTTCACAAAGTAACCAGTTTAAACATAAACGTACACAAACATTAAGCAAGTCTACAAAACTGATGAAGACAAAAATGGCTTACATTTACAACAAAATTCCGTTTACTAATTTGGTTTGGCATGTTCTTTTTCAGCAATGGATAATTCATGTCTTTTGCTATCAGTTATTTGTCTTGCAGCTGGAATGTGTACTGTCAGATGCCCCACTAAAACATAATAAGAATTACTAGTCTCATAGTGACTATAACGAAGTCAAAACTTCTGGAACTAACCGATAAATTATGTAGCACAAAATAAATTTCTGTATATGAATGTACATATAAACCAACGAAAAGCCCTCGTTTGCAGAGAAAGCCCACCTTATTTCGACTATCTATGGTCATGTCGAAATAGAATCCATAAGACAATCAACCAACCTCTGGCAATGATGATAAACATATAGTACATTATTGCAAAACCAGCATTAGAGAAGATGCATGACAATGCATCCTTTGGTAGATGAAGTGGAGCAACAGGCAAACAAATCATAGCTAAAAGGATGCTTCATGGTGTGTAAAGGAACTCCAATATTAAAATGCAGACAGCATATCTGAAGCCCTATTTTCGGTGCTTCCTCTTTTGATCGGCCCTCTGCCGTTTTTCGTCTTCCCATTCTCTGTCATACATTCTAAGGTGCAGGAATTAAGGATGATTCAAGTTAAATGCATGAGCATGTTGTGTATTCTTTTCATATAATTAGACTAATAGTACTGGAAGTGGCAATTTTGACGAGTCAACTTGGGTTATACTAACAGTCAAACGGGTCAAATCTAAAATCTAAAAAGAAGTAGGCCAAGTGTCATTTTTCATTTGTGTAAAAATAAAGGGCAAGTATGTTGCGTTAAATAGTTAAAAATGTGCCGCCTATGGTCATAAACACTGAACAGTATATTCCATTCTAGTATATTCCATACTCTTACAGCTTGCCTATTTTTTTTATTATCATTGTGATAATAAAAAACAGTTAAAAGTCGTATTAATGCACCAACTATTAAAGCATCTAAAAAAGTTTGGACAAAAACTATGGCCAGCCTACCCCTACCTTTTTCGACCAATACCAAAATCCATTTAACGTGAACCTGCCCGAATACCAAACATGCCGATTTTACTACCTCAATGTTGAACACAAAACAACTAAAAAATGAAATTTTAAGGATACGGGTCAGAATCACGCCGGGTCATTTTGGCAGGTACATCTTTACCATGCATACGGCTAGGTTCTTCCAAGTAAACCGGGCGTGGAAGAACAGCTGTTTTCCGGTCTCTCCCGTCTCTCATATCATATGATGGTGTCATGTTGATATTAAGAGGAGGGGGTGCTGGAGCGACTGGTGAGTACTCACCAGGCTCTGAAGGCAGCTCTCTTTTGAGTTTTCGCCTTTTCGAGGCATTCACATCCAACTCCTCTTTCATTATATTAACCTTTTCCCTATCTCCGTCTCGTTCTCTGTCATCCATCTAAATAAAAAACGGTAGGTTGTATTATTCGCCACAGCAAACAACAATAGACTAGCTTCATATTTAAATTGAAACATTAGCTTTACCTAAAAAAAATTCCAAGACAAAAAGGCAAGAGAAAATCAGTGTATATTGAAAAAATAGGAGTTACCTTAGATGAAAATCCTTCCCGTTCATCTCGTTTTCTGTCTCGAATTTCTTCTTCTCGTCTTCGTTTTGCATCTTCTTGAGAAACTAACAAATTCTCCTCAGACCGCCTACGCTCTCTGTCATCATGTTTTGGAGACAACTTTTGTGAATGTCTAGCTGTTCCAAGTCTTCTATCACCATCTTCATCTCTTTTATTTGCATTTAAGGATTGTGGGACCACATGTGGAGGTAAGGGTGGAGGCGGTGGTAAACTTTGCCCACGAAATCGATCATCAACAAGGGATTTGTCGGCAGGAATCTCATTGTACCTCAGTTTATTTCTATCATCTTTACCTTTATCAACTGACCGCTCTCTGCTGTATCTTTCCATTGACCGATCTCTTGACTTTTCAGTCACATCATCACCGTGAGACTTATCAGACCTTTCAAACCTTTCTCGGTAATCCCGATCGTATCTTTCATTTTTTGGTTTATCTAATGGCTTGTCACTGCTTCTGATTGGCTCATCAGAACCTAATTTGTTAAAATCAACAGGGTGATGTCTGTCAATTGCTCGGGGGTCTAGAAACCGAGACTCAGTCTCAGAATCTCTCAAATCATATTCCCCTTTTCGCCGCTTAGTAAATCGGTCCTGTTCTTCAGCTGGGCTTGTCCTCTTAGTCGGTTTATCACTCGATTTTGAGGCAAAAGCATTGTTATCGTGCCTTGGAGAATGAGAGGGCCTAGATGAGGATCGTTTTTGGACATCCATAGCTTGAGATGAGTCGTCTTTAAGGGAAGCGATTCTTGTTTCAGTCGTTTTTGAAACTCCAGTTTCAGTATCTGATGATCTTGTAGACAGTGTTGATCCTATTGCTATTGCAGAAGCCTCATTAATGGTCCCAACAGGTTTAGGTTTAGTGTCAATTTTCCCAAGATCCGGCTTTGGTTGCTTCGATACAGATGCAGTAGTTACGGACCTTTTACCTACAGTGCCTTTTGTAGCATTCTCCTCTGATACTCTGTTTGCAGAATCATCAATCTGCTTATGACTTTCTGCTGATCTAGAAGCATCTGAACCATTACTTAGTGAACTACCTTTAACTTTTGCATGTCCTGTGACACTTTCATGTTTACTTTCTGAAGGTTTTGACCTCAAATTAGACCCGAGGGCGTTGGAATCATGATGCTTTGGAAGTTCACTAGGCATGTTAGGGACACTACTAGATGCTGTAGCATGAATAGACTTTGAGGCAAGTGATGATGCAGGCTTCAAATCAAGATACCCCATTCCAAACTCTTCTTCTGTAACCCATGATGTCTGTATAGCACGAAACAGAATCAGTATGCCAACAGATATCATACAGATATTTGTATAAATATACATAGTTGTCTAATCATCATCCATATAGCAAAGAAGCAAAATAGAGAAGTGTGTATTTTTATGATTACAACGGTAACATAGATTCATACTTGATCTTATAATAATAACCAATAGGTTATGGTTAGGGGTGAGCAAAACCGCCCGAGTCCCGACAACCGACCCGATCCCGACATAAACCGATAGTCCCGAAACCGAATAATAGCTTCTCGGGTCGGGAGTCGGGATGGATTTTTAGCATTTTCGGGATTTGGGACGGGTCGGGACCCAAAAACCGACAAAATACAAGCAAAAACTGACTATTTTCGGGACGAGTCGAGATCGGGACGGGCCAACAAAACCAACTACTTTCGGGTCGGTATTCGGTTTACGATTTAGGTGACTTTCGGGATCGGGATTTAGGGCTGAGCATCGGGTCAGAACCGACCCGAACCGAAAACCGAAAGTCATCAAAAACCGGAACCGAAACCGAACCGACGGGCCGTCGGTTCGGTTCGGTTTTTGTCGGTTCGGTTCGAGTTTGTCGGTCCATGTGTATTTTGGCATGTTTTTGTCGGTTTTGGGCCGAACCGGACCGAACCGACCCGAAACCGAAATTCATGAAAAACCGGAACCGAAACCGAACCGACGGGCCGTCGGTCCGGTTCGGTTTTTGTCGGTTCGGTCGGTTTCGTCGGTCCGGTTCGGTTTTGAACCTGCGGTGCTCAGCCCTATCGGGATTAGTCGGGACGGGTCGGGTCGGGATCCGGCCCGATGCTCAGCCCTAGTTATGGCATTGTATAAAGTGAGCTGAACCTAATCTTATTGTATGAATCGGATTGTTTGTCTTATAGATCAAACGGTCACATGAATGTTTTATTGTTTTGACAATATTATGTTACAAGTGGCAATTTCCAGCCATTTCTTTGCGGAAGAGTCAATTTGGTTTATCTTATCTCTGACCGGTCAAACTGATAAAAAACAAAAGTTGCTCATAAGGCAATTGTCAAAAGTTGCCAAAGTGCAACAAATAGTACACGCTTACGTCAAAATTCGTACTTGGTATGGTTGCAGCTGGCCAGATTACCCAAAACATCTCATACATTAACACCCCACCCCACCCCCCTCCCCCCCCCCCCCCCCCCCAAAAAAAAAAAAAGAAAAAAGAAAAAGAAAGCCGCCATTTTTTCACTTTTGCTGTATAACAGATATTTTAATGGATAAGTAGAAACACTTGATTTAACAAAGCAAACAAACTTAATTGACACCATCACCTTTCGAGCAGCCAAGGCAGCAGCAACACCAGTAGCCAAAACCTTTAAATCTTCTCTTTCATCACTCTTAAGTTTAGCAACCTGAGGGGAATTATGACACGAGAAGGGACAAAGAACCAACATAACAGAAGATAGATAGTTAACATGACTGGATATTAAGCAACTTGAGTTCAATCTAAGATGCAACAAGGAGAGTAAAGTTTACCCTTTTCTCAAGGTTGATCCCACTTTTCCTAGTAACAGGAAAAACAGTTGAAACTTTTGTAAGCATAATAAGAGCATTTCGAATTTCCATGTACTCTGTAGATTCCAAGCACTGGATCAATAATCTTGTGATCCTTTGACTCCATTTCCAGTGAACCTTTCAGCAATAAATTAATACATCAGATTTTATTAATGCAGCAAAAAGAACTTTCCATCCATAACATCAATAAATTTGATTTCTTGATTGCCACTCACCTCAATGAATTGACTATATGTACTCACCTTGATGAATTGACTATATGTAACACGCTGACTATTTGGGTCTTTATAATAGACAGCAAATCCTGGCATGTTTCCACACTCACGCTCATATACAGATTCATCACTCTGCACAAAAAGGTGAAATCATAAAGGTGAGTGTCTATTCAACCCATGTGTCTATAAATGGTCAATTAAGGTTGTGTCTTATCTCTAATGGGTTAAATCAGTTGAGCTATAGGATTCAACTGCAATTGAAATGGGTCAAAACTTGGTTGAAATCCAATGTGTCTTCAAATGCATAAAAGCTATCAAAGTCACTATAGTAAAAAGAAAGTCATATTTGACTCCCAAAAAGCTTGAGGTGAATAAATGAATTTTTGGTCTACGTCTCCTAGAATTTTTACAATCAGTCATATTTTCAACACCAGTAACTTTGAATTTCAAGAAACTGGTAAGGTGTGCCTGCAGACCTGCCCAACCATTCTACCGGTACTATACATTACGTATTCCTGCACTCAAAAAAATACGATATCTAACCCGAATCCATTTTGTTGTTTTGACTTGCTACCCAAACCGCCCAATCCGCCCATTTCACCTCTAATAAGTCACCACTAGAAAGAGAAGTTGATGAAGTTATAGTAGACACTTGTAACACAGAAACACACACACACACTCGTATCTACCTTCCAATAATAGGCTGTCTTGAGAGTCTCGAGCAGAAATCTACCAAGCCGACCCACTTCATACTCGGTAGAACAGCATATCATTGGTTGTAATGTCTTGCATATCAAATAGTCAATATGGTTTACCGTGTTGAAATATGGTGTGCCCAGTGAGTGGAGGGTATGAACAAACATCGCACAATAAACCGCATCAGGCATGCTGAACGTACATCTTGGAAATATACATCTTTGAAGGAACTCCATGTTGATCTTCAAGGTCTCAGGGCAATTACTCAACCATTTATCTTTCTCGTGAGCCAAATGTCTACGAACAGATGCAACGTGTTCTTCATGCTTCTGAAGTTCACCAGTTAACCTATCTAAAGCTTCTTGTATTCTTTCTTTATCTTTCTTCCTTTTAGTGATTGCTGAATTAGAATTATCAGATAGCTCTTCCAAAGCTTTAAGAGCAGCATGCTGTTTGGCAATTTCAGATTTGTAACGGTTTCTAGGAACATAGAGATCATAAAGTGTTAGTCCCCAAAAGGTAGCATATAGATCAGGGGAGAGGCTGTTCCAAGCTTTTGAAGGCAGCACTGTTCTAACTGTATCAAGAAGATCTGACCACCTGCCATAAATATGGGATTACTAAAGAAATATAAATACTAGTAAAAACTTAAATAAACAAAATTATCAAAAACGTTACATTATGGGTTTGCGGGGAGGACCAAGATCAAGTATAAATTTTCCGGATATATCATCACAATCTAAAGGCCAGAGAACATCAGATGCACTCTGATAG
Organism: Artemisia argyi; assembly: GCA_030686995.1. Classification (NCBI taxonomy): domain Eukaryota; kingdom Viridiplantae; phylum Streptophyta; class Magnoliopsida; order Asterales; family Asteraceae; genus Artemisia; species Artemisia argyi. Next base: position 109,881,907 of record CM060702.1, read on the forward strand.
CTGAAAAGCCTCATTACAGGTCGATAAATCAAGAATGCAACCTAGATACAAAAAAGAAGAATATAGCATTGAGATAACTTAATAAAAGAAACAGAACATAAGAGTTTCATAAGATAGAACGAAGTAATCATAGAGAAAAGGTTAAAAAGAAAACCTCGGGTTCAAGGTGGTACAAGTGTATGAGATCATGAAGATCTGGAACCAGCTGAGCATATGATGTTGGTGTCATTGCACCGCATAAGAATTCCACGTACTGCAGAAGTGATCCATGACATCTATCCAACTGTTCACAGACCATCTTAATGTGTGGAGAATCGGCCTCAATGACAACCCTGGACACCAGACACAAATATGATTACTTAAAATAGATTGCGTGCCTTTAGCCTCTTTTTATTAGAACAAAAGACTCGGAAGTAAACTCAAGGAACACAAAAAATGAACAAGTGAAATAAAAAATAAAATAAAAACAAGAAAAGAAAGGGTAAACAGCTATATAATTTAACATAATAGACTCACACAGAACGATGCTGAGCAATAAGTAGCAAAAGTGGAATTGCCAACTTTGGCTCATCCTTTGGAAGCAAAGAATCTCGGAGCCTGTTAGTAGATTTGATCAAAGCCTACAGAAAAACACTTCAATATAAATAATCCACAAGCAACAACATCATGAAAAATCAAAATGCAAGTGTTTCTGCTGTCAAACAATGTGAGTAAGCAAAGTTTGGAGTATTGTAAAACTTACCACACACTTTAACAGGAATCAATAGACAAAACAGGAGTTAATTGCAACAATCAATTATAGGTAAAATGAACATTTGGCACACAAGTCTGGATACTCTAATGTCAAAATAAACATGTCAATCTAAAGAGCAAAAAAAAAAAACGCGCACGCAACGGAGATGTATATTTACCATGCATATTTAGTACAAAAATTCAGTATACAATGAAACTATTATAAGGATGGAATGATGACTAAACTTTCATGCTGAATAACTATTAATGATAAGAAAACAGCTTCTGTGATATATATGCACCTTATTGTTTCTGGTTGCCCCAAAAGAAGTAGCCTGAAACCGTAGAGTCTCACTTCCTGCCATAGCATCCAACTGCTCTTCAGTCATATTCTCTGTGTACTGAACATTAGCCATCTGCTGGATAAGTTCCTGCACCAAAGTCCAAAAATAAACCTCATCAACAATGGTCGAATATATAATGTAAACCAGTCAACACAACCTTCTCGAAGATGAAAAGTATAATTTTGGATCTGGTTGTACCTGCAGAAGAACAAGCTCGATTCCACTCCCTTTTTTCAACTGATTTACCAGATACTGGAATAGACCTCTGAGTTCCATAGATGGGTACTTCTTACACCTGCAAAGTAAAACAATCACATTTAATAATATTATGTGTCCATCATAGTTATCACATTCCATGGCGCCGGTCATTCACTATCCGCTATGTATGTCAATGCATGTGTCTGAAATTATATAATACTCCCAAGACCAAACATAGGCACAGTAACCCCAAACATAAGAAATAAAAAAGAGTCAAAAAATTTGATACCACTAAGATATAGTCAATAAATTATCATACAAGAGTACAAGACAAACTCCGATATTTGCAGCCAAAATAATAAAGCTAAAAAACACACAACATGATTATAATGTTTCTCAAGAAGGATCAATAAATTATCATCGCCATATTAATACTTCAAGTTCGACAATGTTGCAATATTAACTTGCATAAGATACATAAACTGTATAGTAAAATCAGCATTGGAAAAGATAACAGCTTAGAAACACACTTGTATTACACTACTACTCCACTAAAATAGAGTTACAGAAATAACGAGGAAACAAAGAAAAACAGCTCTAAAGAAATCACTACAGAATATCTTCTTAAAACTACTTTTCATATTAATACAAGCATACCACAGAAATGACCCTAGTAATTAATAATAAGTTGAGCTGAAAGAAGTATTAGATCTCTTCTGATCCAAATAAATTAACGATCTTTAAATAAATGATAAAAACTCACTAACGCATAAAAAGAAGTAAAACAGCTACAAATGGAAGTTCATGACAGAAATGGGAAGGGAGATAGCTTGTCAGCAAGGGGATGTCTTATTCAAGTGTACACATTCAAACATCAACGATAGAAATTTTGAAAGCAATTAGATTATTTCTTTTATATGCATAGTTTTCTTGTAAGACTACCATGGTCACTTCAGAACTTTCAAGAAATATCGACAAGAAATGATATAACCATTTAATATATTTCAGCACATAAACTTCTGATGACTTGTTTGTATATGAAATCCTAAGACCAAAACGCTAACAATCTAATAGAACACTGAACTGTCGGGTTGTGACTAGCACTAACTTGTGGAACAGGGAAAGATCAATAAGAAACTAAGATTGTGGCACCAATAATTTGCTTATCAAAAAGATGATACTCAACATAATAAAATTCTCCACTTAACTCCCCTATTGCATGTTCCAGAAATGACAGTTTATCGACAAAAAGATAAATGTTAAAGCCAGCTAGTGATTTGGTTTCAACAAATTTGCAATTAGCACACCACAGAAAACAACAAACAGCAGAGAGATCCAAGTCATGTTTTTACTATGAGATTTCCAAACTACAATGCTATTACTAGAAAGCCAACATATAAAATGTGTACTAAACATGTAGGCAAAACAGAAACAAGCTTGAAGGATTGACATTGTTGATTTCAATATCAAACATGACTCGTAAATGATCCTAAAACCAGGCGAAGCTATAATAACCTACTCATGCCTACCAAATCAAGAAAAGATAAATTTAAGAATAAATTTGAGACAAGATTAAACCGGAAGTTTTCCAAGAGATATAATCAGGCCTGTCTGTATATCAGATCTGCACGCCGGCAAGAAGTACCAGTAACATAGAGGAATATGCCTCGCGCTTTTCTACAAATCTTAATGCAAAATTATTTTCTCTTTAGTAACAGAATGACATGTAAGGTCTCCCATAAACTAATTTTAAGTCTCGCGCACAAGTACAAATAGATTCAGTATAATAATACATGCTTTAATTCAATCTAGCACCTGCCATCATATAATATAAATTCCCTCGCCACAACCTTACAAAGGTAACAGTCTAGAGGCAGTTTACAAGCCAAGCACAAGCAACAGAAAAGAAAAGAAAAAAATACTAAAATAAATTTATTACGTTTCTTTACACAGTAATCTACGAAAAGCATAGCTACAACTATATCGAAGACATGCAACAATGGCAATCTACATGTGGAGAAAAACAATTATAAAGAGAACTTCACCACTTTCTTCTAGCAGCAAAGTAGGACTCTCATGACAGTGAAACAAGGAGGATCAATACCGCCATGTACCTGAGATGGATTATGGTGTCTAAGAATATACATCACAACCCAAGCATCTCACAATACTCCCCATTCATGGTATGAAAAACCAGCAGCAAATCATTAAGCTTTGGTATATGAAAATCAGACTCGCCATGTCTTTTTTTGAAAAAAAAAAAAAAAAACGTCACATTTCGTAGTTACGTGTTCAGCATGTCCCAATGACCACAGTCCCATATACACTAACCAAAATACCACCTAGTGGCCATCGATCCTTGGGGGTTTTTAGGATTGAAATCTTAAGTAGCTTCAACCAGTAGGAAATATACGAAGATTTAACCAATACCCAGCAAGTGAAAATTCGGATACAGGTACAGTCCCAACTAACGACACTGGCACCATCTAGTGACCATCCATCTTCAACCACCAAAATACACTGACCAGTTAGCATGCAACTAAGACTTCTAGTGTAATCATACCTTGCATAGGCTTGTATTCAAATGCAAGATGACAAACCGTCGTAAAACACCGAGATGAAAATCAGTCAACAGTAATAAATCCTTCATATCAAAATTCACCTATCTTGCCTCCAAAAACTCCATCTAGAGACGACACAAATAAACCCTGGCTACACTAGTATATGTCCTTGAGGTACTTGTTTTCTAGTCCTGCCATTATCTACACTTGAAGACACCTCACGCAACAAATGAAATGTCATAAAACTGCAGTCCTCACCCTATATTCTCTCTTGACAACAGCCTTTGAGAGTTGCAGCGTAAATAAATATAACTTTGTGAATGAGAAATACAAGTTTCCTATCTTCAAAATAGGTCGATGGAAGAATGGAAAATTGCTAACATGGGCTATGGGGGGCTTAATCGTAACGTAGGGCTCCCAGCTATGACCAACAAAATATTAAGAACACAATTCCACCCCACATTCATTTCATAACCTCATCTTCCAAAAGAAGAATCCAATCATTGGTCATACTACGTTTCCAAAACATACCGCGAGACAAATCCTTCTCTTAAACATAGACAAGGAACAAAGTACGTGAAGAAGTTTAGGGTTTAAGTGCATCCGGCTCCCCAACAGACATTATTTACTAAATATTCTCATCCGCCAGATGTTTGCCGCAAAAGGCAAGCTAATAATGAAAGTTCGCAGGCTGTATCGGACAGCGAAGCTCAGAAAAATCTGAAGTGTTCATATCTTTCCAAGTTGAAGTAACCATGCTGCTGAATCAATCCACAACCACGTCGAGGAAAGATTTCCATGAACTCTAAACACAACGACACTTTATATTGGTAAAAACTTCACATAAGGACTAAAGGACCAACAGGAAATATCCACAATGATAAACAACTAAGCAAAACTTATCTAAGGGAGGTGTCACTCAGTTAGTCACAAAGTTCAGACAGAACATTCCCAAGAACAAACAACTTTTAGATATATATATACTAAAATCCTACGATAGAGTTCCAATATTGATAAGCCTAAGAAAGTAAGAAGCCTACAAAAGGTGGATAATTTTGACATGGAAGTACATGGTCATGCATGCTGGCCAGTAGCACTTAAAAGATCTAAGGATCCAGAGTTATATTAGTAGTAGGATATTTGAAAAAAGCGGCAGCAGGACACAGAATGAAAGAGAAGATTACTCACAAATGACCCCAAAATGATGCCAAAGATTGAAGCCAGTCTGATAGGTTAAGACCATCATCTTTTAGCTTTTCACGACCACCTTGTACCAGCCGTTCGATCACAACATATTCCAAAATATCATACTCGAGCTGTAGAGAAAACCACAAATATATGATTCATATCATATAGTTCACGAGAAAAGAGCAAGTGGAGGAAGAAAAAGATGCACACCTGTGTTAAATATTTGAATGCATCTACAACTGGAGCAATCATATCCCTGTATGCCTCTATCTGTAAATTAAAGTTACAAAGATAGGTGTGAAAGGAATTAAGGATGCTTTAAGACAACAGCCAAGTAACTCCCCTGAAAGCGAAGGATATTGACAAAATATTGCTCCCTACCTGGTGGACAATAGTTCGAAGTACAGTCATGGGATTTGCATGAGCTAACTTTGCAACCATCCTTCCAAGCTGCTTTAGGTTTTCCTTTGCAAGCCGTTTTAAGATCCTTCTGGTGTCCAGCTGCAAAAGAACATTTGATTACAGACTACTCTAGAATGTTCAAAAAAAGACACAGGAAATGGGCAATCAAGTCTACTAATGTATAACCTTTGCTATCTGCTTAGCAGATAAAACCATAGGGTTGCACTCGTCATCCTTTTCCCATTCACCATATAGCCTGTACCTTGCCTAACCACATGAAACTCATTAAATACAATGTCAAGAGCTCAAGTTAGATGTAGCATTCATTAAATACAATGTCAACCTCATATGGAAGAAGACTCAGTACAGCCCAGATCTCCTGTCCAACAGCCGGGTTTGCAGGAATCAGCTGTAGTGAGGGAAGTAGACATGTGCCAAGAGCTTCTTCAATGTTTAGCCTAGCCTTATTGCGTGGAGTCCGGTTCCCATTTAAGCCAACTTCCTCACCAGAATTTACACTCTTGAGGGCAGAAAGGTAATATCCTCTTAACACTCTGCATACCTAATCACAAATGAAAAATACAAACAAACAAATGTCAATCACTCGGGAGGGGAACAAACTGACATATCTTGAAAAAAAGTTGCACACCTTCTGCAGCAGCAATGTGTCACGATGAAGATAGGGTCCAACAGAAGTAAGCATCTCAAAAAGCTCTTTAGGGAGATCAATGAATGATCTATTGGAGGAGTTACTCTCTGTCTCCATGAAATCAGAACCTCCTTCTTTAGCTTGGACTTGTGGTTGGCGGACAAGTTGATAAGACGAAGAAATTGTTTTCTCAATGAGCCTGTACATGAAGGATATTACATACCAAAACGTAAGAAATTCTGCAAAAGTTAAATTTATTATTCAAGTCCTTTAAATTTACCTAAATAATCCATCACAAATCCGAATATGTTCAACTGGGTTAAGAGGGAAGAGACGACGGAGAAGAATATTGGCATGATACCTATACAGACCAGATAAAGAGTGAAAATCAATCCGCGTAGAATCATAAAGAGATGAGATGATGAAAGGATAAAACTATTTCTAAATACAGGATCAAAATATTACAAAAGTAAACTCACCAATCATCAACAACAAGAAAACCAATAAGCAAGCCCAAAGTTTGACTTGTTTCAAGCTCTGACGAGCGTTCTGTTACTGCTTCGCATGCCATTTCTAGAGCAGCAAAAAGATCTACCGTGACATCTCCTTGTTTCTCGTCATCCATAAGATCCTTTCCAGTAGCAGCAAGGTTGATTTTGCCAATTTTATTAGCCTGTATATAAAAACAGAAAAAATAAAAACCTAATAAACCAGGACAGTTATGAACCTCTTGTACAACCAGTTTTGAATTATAAAAATCCCTAGCAAGAATGAAATGAAGTTGCTACAATTATAACAAGAACGTGTAACCGCACGTTGTTGCGGGTTGTAAATCTATTGTTCTCGTACTAGTGTAAATTTGAAATTTATTTGTTTGGTCTATGATATTATTTTTTCATCAGCTTTTTTTATTTATTTGCTAGCTATATACATGAATGTTAATTTTAATTTTTTGAAAGGTTTTTTCTTAATCAGTTAGTTTGGATGAAAAATGATTTTAAAACATTTCAATCTGATTGTATTAATAATGTAAAAACTATAAAAGTCTTATAGTTTATCTAAAATACTTAATTTTGAAAGAGCAAAAATATACAGTTGGCTAATAATTAAACGTAAGAATAATTAAAGTATTAATATTTTTTTATGCATGTCTTGTGATGCGTGGGCCATTGCCCATCAGCCCAATATCTATGCTCTAAGGTAAAAAATAATGAAGCATTTGTCAAAGAAAATTCATAATAATGTTAAACTTACTATTCATGGAGGCTCAATTTATAAATACCAAACCACCATGCTATGCTGTCATTTGTTATATGTTCGAAAATTTTATGTATTTAAAATTTAGCTTAATCCTAATTGTAACATTAATACTAAGTCGTTAGGTTCACATATTGTATATATATACAATATAATACATTAGTCCTTTATTGAGTATATCCATTGCCTTTTTAGATGTAAATCTAGGTAGTTAAAGGCGAAAACAACAGAAAGGCTATGTGCCTTCCCTAGAGACTAAGGCGAGAGGCAACAAAACATTTGTATCTTAAATATTAATTTTACCCTTTGTGCATATGATAGTGTCTAACATGAAAACAATAATTAGATAAAAACATTTGTATCTTAAATATTAATTTTTAATAGAAAAAGAACCAAACAAAGAAAAGTTTATTCAAATACTTAATGTCTTAAAATCTACTATCTCTATTCAGAATAATCGTCGTCTAAGTTCTCATTTCATATTTTCCCATCATTTCCAAGATCCACTATATCATCTTCATTTATTACTACGTGTGGAACATGGAAGATAGAAGAATTATGTATTTAGCTAATTCTTAATAACTAGTATTTGGAATATTATATTGAAGGGTTAGTATTGTATATAAGTAGCCTAAAGCCCTAAACTAGAGACTTAGGGCCGGCTAGAAGACTGTAATTACTAATCAGTTAATATAAATTAAAAAGATGTCCGCGGTATGCAAAAAAAAAAAAAATAGCCATTATAGCAAAAAGTCGACCACTGTCGACCGACCACCTTGGCGACTAAGCGACTTTTTTGTCGCCCGAGAAAAACATTTGGCTTTTTAAGAATCAAGACGATTTAGTGGAAAACGTCCCGTCTTAGTGCCTAGGCAATCACTTGTGACTGCCTTATCTAGAAGTATGCATACATATCATATGTGAACATGTGTGATGTGTCGAGTTAATGAATATCAGAATATTTGACCCATATTTTCAAGAACAAAAGCGCAATAACCCACATCTGTTCAAGTACAAGTAACTTAAGTCTGGCATACCTCATCAAGCCGTTTCACTGAAAGAACATTATAATGTTCAAATGCTTCGTCATCATTGGGAAGTAAATGAGCATATCTGAATCACATCAAAAACATATAAGAAAGAAATACATATAAAGCAATATAAGAGACCGGATAAATGCACCTATAAAACTCACATGCTATCAAGATCTATATATCCTTTCTTGACTAGTATAGCTGTAAGCTGATAGAGCCCAAAAGGTACAGTACTATTTACTTCCAAACGCTGATAATAGTGAAACTTGAACCCGAGAATTTGTGAGGCATTAGACTGCAAGAAACAGGCAAGAGTAATTTATAAAATCAATTTAAAATGTAAAACTAGCAGCATTTCAAATAAAAACTTTGCACATCCATATATATCAGCACCAAATGACACCTACCTTGGGAAAAATAGGGATCAGGTTCAAGAAGACATTGTAATCGGGCTGAAGCTCAAAACACTCCAATACCTATAGCCTCGACATAAATCAATATATATAAGTTACTTATTTTATTCGTCACATTTAATAAGGCATATTCACCGAAACAACAGGAAAGGGTAACTTACAATGTCGAAGACGCGGTTTGGGTCCAAATTGAAGTGTCCAATCAATGACTGCAAAGAACCCATCAGTGAAAGTAACAGTTATGGAACAAGTAGTGACAAGTAACAGTTATGGAACAAGTAGGAAGGAAGAGAATGTATTTCAGTAATAAGTTCATTTAAACCTTGATTATGCCAACTGTTGCTGCTGACGTATTTTGAGAACTAACTTCTGAACCTTGACAGAGAAGGGTAATCTACAATTAAAAAGTAACTAATGAAATTAGGATCACCGAACACCAATGAAGTATTACAAGGTAAGCATAAATAATATCGCCGTAGGGAGAACTAGATATGTGTCCATAGTGTGATGAGAAGTAGCTTTAAAATTAGAAGAAAACTTTCATATTGATAGGCTATTTTATAATGCACATACACTAGAGGGGCACATTCAATCCTTATTGTCTATTAGATTTTGGTTCTTGTTCTTAAGCATGGCATAGAGCAGTTTGCTGCTTATGAGCTGGTCAAGGGTTGGAATGTTCTTCTGTTAGCTTGTTTATATTCTTTTTCTTAGAAATTTGTTGTTATTCTCCTGTTTATTATTCTTATATCAGTTGATGGCACTTAAATTTGGATGGCATTTATTAGTATTGATAGTCTAGATTTAGATGTCCTCATCATTATCAGTGTCCACTTATAAACCATAAGCAAAACTGAGACTAGCCACAAGAAACCTTTTCAGTAATGCATGTCAAGTCTATCATTTCTTAGTCTTCTACAAATTATTGGCGCTTAAAATTGTATGGCATCTAGAAGTGTGATAGGTGATATGAACCTAATTGTTATTTAGGGCACTGGTTATAATACCCGCGCACACGCGGGTTTTTTTTTTTTTTAAAGTTTTTTGAATGATATATTTTTATTTAGTTAAAAACAAATAATTTAATCTTTGTTTTGTTTGATTTATGAGTTTTAATTATAGTTTTTTTTATTATTAAAGATAATTATTTATAAAGTTTAATCCTATTGTAAGTGGCATCTTATCTATATTTTTTGTATTTATCTTCTACTTGTGTAATATATCAACAAAACAAATTTATAAATTTATAAATTAAAAAATAATAATTAAAATATTACCTAATAAGGAAATAATCTTTTTTAAAGTTCCCACTTGGGGTTTTGTTTTATTATATAAAAGATTAGGGATGTAACTTTCATTATGTTGAACATAATAAATTATTGATGACCATTTATCTTTTTTTTTTTTTTTTTTTATTGATAGTCTGAATTTAAGCAAACCTGAGCTGAAACACGCCAAGGTACAATTTTGACTTAAAAGTTATATGAAGCCAAAGGCAGCCTAAAAATGCAGCAGGCGTAGTAGATGGTTGATAATGCTATCTACATATGCGAAATAAAAGATGGATTTAAAATATCGTTGTATTGTATCAACGCGAATTTAGGGTAACCCTTACTTTAAAGATACATACCCATTTGGATCCTTAACTACCATGGTCAAGATAATAAAAGTAATCATTCACAAGACAAAAACAAAACCAGCTAAAACTGAAAATCTTCTTAGAGTAAAAATAAATAGTACCAGCTTCGCGTAGCCTTCACTTTCTTCTCGTAGAAGGTTAAATTTGGTTTGTTGATATAGAAGACGAGTGTTAACCCTAACCTAGAAACAAAAACACACAAAAAAACATCAGCATAATGAGCACATTGTGCACAAGTCATCATGTTATTGTATTGCATCCTATATATAGGTTTTTAGCAACCCAGTAACTGGTATATTTATAAGTTCAATACAAAAGCAAGTATATATTTATAAATTATGTAAGATGCGGTATAAAACTATAAATAAAGGAAAGACTCCATTATACAAGAATGGTTTTGAGCCTACCTCTTTCGACTTCAAATCAGCAGCCTTTATCTTAATCATCTCTGAATCCGATAGAAATTCTTCCTGTGAGCTCCCAATCAAGTAATTTATTCAGGAACATCGACCAAGTAACTGTCACTGTACCTTTTAGCATTGTCTATTAGACTAAACTTACCTCACACCGTTCGTGGAACAGCCTCAAAGAGACCACAGAATGTTCCACCATCCACTTTGCCTGGAAAATTTTAAAAAATAAATAAATAAACATATAATCAGAATCCATATAAGAACCATGTGATAATGAAATTTAGTATCATCTGGTTACAAGCATTAATTGGAGGCCCAGCTGATTCCCAGAATCACTGGTAATTAGCTACCATTAATACACATCAACTTTTAGAATATGGCGTTTACACTTATTACAGAGCTCATGTCCAACGAAAAACATGCATATTACATTGGCGATAATGACAAGAGTGGAAGATTTCACTCACTTTATTTAAGTCATAACTATGCTCTGGAATAACAAAATTATATTGGCTATTTGGCACTAAAGACGAACACATAGCTAAATGCAGAGTTCCGAATTTTCTTAAGCTTGTACTACATGCCGTGATTTTGGAGTGTTAAGTTACCGCCATTTAACATGCAAGAAAATTGGTTCATTAACAAACATGTTTTGGCAAATAAAGTATAGTTGGATTGCCTGCAGTGGTAAAACCTTACACGAATTGACTCAATTTTATCATACATATGGTGCCATCGCAATCTAAAATGAAAAGAGCAAGCCCAACCCTCTGGTCCAAGATTCATAGTGCAAGCCACAACATGATAAATCATGAGAAAAAATAATATATAGATTGGGAGACTGATGAGATGAAACTTGTGTCATATTTCTTGTCAATTTGTATTTATAATGGGGAGATAACTTGAGGGGTACAAAAGAGCATACACTTAATAACTTTCTTGCGCTATGTTTGTTTTAGTTTTCTTTCTTCATACATCAAATGACATTCAATGGCCTCATCTCAACTAAGAAACCCCAACAGAGCCATAAAACTCTCACTTGACCTCAAGCATGTACTCACCATCATACATACCGCTATTCTTATCTTATAGAATATGTATATCAAAAACATATCAAACAAACAGGAACACACACAAGTTAAATAAATACTAACCAATTTAATCAGACGAGCACGATACTCTCCGGGCAATGTAAGCTGCAGAAAAGAAGTCACAAAGATTATGACAACAACATTTACCATACAACGTGCTAAATTGTATATATTAAAATGCAAAATAGATTTTTTACAAAAAGCGGAAATCTAAACACAAATATATTTAAATTAATTAAGCAATAGCTAAATTGACTAACGTCTTGAGCCATTTGAGAAACAATATCGGCGAAAATGGAGGCCAGGTCGTCATCGGAAACATTCTCAACAAACTCAACCAACTCCACCGCTAAGCTACACTTGTGTATCGCTACTTCACCTCTAACCTAATAACAAGAAAAACAATAAATGAGCAATAACAGTTATAAAAAAATAATAATAACAAAAAAATAATAAGTATTACGATATTCCAGCATAGTTCGTAAAGATAACGAAGAACGGGGGCCGGTGAGGGTGGTTTAAAAGTGGTGCTTCCGTTTTTCCATTCGCGAATGCAATCTTCGGTGATGTATTTGCACTCTACTGAAGGGAGTGACATTGATTGATCGATTTCGAGCCCTAGATTTTTTTATTTTGGGGTTAGGTTTTTATTTTAATTTGGGGAGGAGGGGGTTTTAAACTTTGTTATTCGCTTTCTGATTTTAACTTTTTATACTACGATTCTGACTCACTACTCTGTGAAAAAGATGACGGTGTTATCAATCTTTATATTGCATTTATCTTCTATGCCACATTTTGTATCAATAATCTTTTATAGTTTATATACTAGTAACCTATATCTATACTACTATATAATGTATTTGGGACTATTCTATAATTAGAAAGGCTTAAAAATTTAGACTTTTACTTATTAATTATGGAAACAACAACCACTAACAATCACCCCAACAATTTATAACCATCTCAACAACCACCCTCAACAATTTATAACCACCTCAACAACCACCCCAACAACCACTTTCCACCACCCCACCTCCCTCCTCTTCACCCCAACAATCCGCCTCCGCATCGCGCGGGCACCTTTCTAGTTATTAACTAATGACAGAGCTTAATTTTGAAATCGAACCTTCTCATTGGCCAATTAAAATATTGACCCTTTAAAAATAGGTTAGCGTTAAGTGGATTTTCGTTCTTTTGACTAACATGGTAAAAAAACACCTGTGTCAAAAATGTATTAAAAAAAAAAAAAAAAAAACAAAAAACAAAAAAACTTTGAAAAATGCGTAGGGATTATATTGCAAAATCATAAACAAATCCTGTAAAAAACAAAACCCATGTTAATCAGAAACGTAAGGAACTCACCTCTGAGAACATAAACATCATAATCTTCAAAAGCCCTACTAGCCTCTCCAAAAAAAACCCTAATATCCTCTCTTTTTTTCCATTCACATTTGTAGAATCAATTATTTTATATTGCAGGTCACAAACACAAATCATGACTTAATTGCACTTAAAAGTACACACTTTTTGCTAATTGTTGCAAACATCTTAATGAGTTTTTTAATATTTGCGTTTAATAATGTAACTCTTTGGATTGAATCATTGAAACCCTAACTGGATTTTTTGTTTTTTTTTTTCAACTAATTGATTCTACTTATTCGATTTGCTTTTTTTTTATGTTTTTATGGCTTTTTTTTTTATTTTTTTTAGATTAATTGAATTTAGAGAGATGTTTTATCAGGTAATCTTAGCTTTTAAATTTTGTTCTTAAAGATTTGATTTTTTTTTTTTAATATTTTTTTTTTCATGTTAGTTATGAAAAGTTATAAATTTTATATATGGATTTGCAGAGATGGGGTGGTTTAGAGATAGTGATGATATTTGTTGGTGGTTTTTGACATTTGTAAGTCTCGAATCTTGATGGTCGTATAGAGATTCTTTTTTGTTCTTGGCTGATGTTTTGTGTTTTTTGATTGATTCCAAGAATACCCTTTTGTTAGTTTATCAAGATTATATTTAGTTTGAGGTAATTGTTTTTATAAAGTTTGATTTTTATTGATAATTATATGGATCTGTGTGATGTATTATATGTTTTTTTTTATAATATCGAGAACATGGAGAATTAAGGAGTTTAGTTTTAAGATTCTAGGGATTGTAATTTTGATGTTTAAGGTGTGATATGGTGATGATGGATAATTAAGGAGTTTAGGTTGGAGATTTTAGGCATTGTAGTTTTGATGATATAAATAAGATGATAGATAATTAAGGAGTTTAGGTTGGAGATTTTAGGCATTGTAGTTTTGATGTTTTGCTGATATAAATAAGATGATAGTGAATTAAGGAGTTTAGGTTCGAGATTTTAGACATTGTAATTTTTATGTTTTGTCCATATAAATAAGATGATGGATAATTTAGGTGTTTAGGTTGGAGATTTTAGGCATTGTAGTTTTGATGTTTTGCCCATATAAATAAGATGTGATACGGTGATATGTGATGTGTAAATCTTTTATATAATAAAACTAGCTAAAAGACACGTGAAATTCACGGATATTTTAAAGAGATGGATAAAAGTAGACAATAATTTGTAAATTATGACGTTAAATAATAAACACATGATTACACACAATTAAAAATATGATGTTCGTATAAATGAGAAACATATGTGTAAACAAACACATGGTCAAACAGCTTCATAAATTTGCAAGATTACGCGTATAATTGGTTTTTATGAAATTCTTTGTGTTGTGTGGGAATCAAAAGCAATGTTGGTTCACTTGTCGATGTTTTCATGTGATTTGTAAAAATAATGAAGTTTCGGCTACTAAATTGACATGTGTGTTGATACAAAAGTTGGGCGTTCCTTATTTGGGTTCCTGTTCTCGTACCAATCAGATCTTAATGCTCGAGACCTGCGCACTAAGAAAACAAACAAACACCGTTAGGCTTATCGTGGGATTGTCTCCCACGATTATCCTCCAGCGTGAGAGTAAGTGATTGGTTTTTAGGGTTATATTGAAGAGTTAGGGTTGTAAGTCGTACCTTTAACGAGAGTTATGATATTCTTTATATAGGCACGAAATCCTTATTGGATACGTGCTCCTTACTCTTCGGTATATATCCGGTTTGATATATATCCCTTAAATAAGAGATATCTATATCAAAACGATAAATAACTTTGGGTTTGGGCTTTCGTGAGCGCAAACCGTTAGCATGGTGGTCCAAATCATTGTTATGATAGCCCACTCGTGGTGGGCTTGGGCATTAGTAATGTTCATTGATCGGGTTCGTGACCCGAATATGGACTATACATCATCATGTCCCCCCAGTCTAGTATGCGTAGGTAGTAACCGCGGATGCTAGACTAGTAGTATTAGCGGCAAGCGCGGCGGGGAAGATTCTAGCATTTCCCGCCAAGAAGGAGATACGATGTATCTAGTCTCAAAGCGTCCCACGTATCCCTTGAGATACGTGAAAAAGTGCATGTACCTGTTGGTATTTCAACCACACGATGGAGGTAGTGGGATCCACGTGTCGTTCATCCAAGGCAAGGGGAAACCCTATATAAAGGGTTCCTATTTTCACTGTGTTTACCACAGTGAAAAATACCATTTTCTCCATAAAAATCCTTGTTCAAGAAAAAAATAGTATCTTCGAAGGTAACTGCGTGTGCGCACCCTAGTAAAAATCGTTCGTCAATTAGAAGAGTTCCCTTCTGAGATGGACGAGGATGAACTACGTCAGTTCACCTCCGATTATTTCATCCCGCTTGCATATCCCTACTGATAAGAAACCGAGATGATTTACCATCAGGGCACCACAACCTGTAACCCTTCGTCCCGTCTGCATATCCTAGAAATATGCATTTCTTTGCCCTCGGCTCAAGTTTACCATCATTAACATGAGCATAAGCAGGACAACCAAAAATTTTCAAATCAGTATAGTTTGCAGGGGTACCTGACCATTTTTCAAGAGGAGTTTTACAATCGATCGCAGTTGATGGCGACCGGTTTACCAAATAACAAGTTGTTGACAGCCTCAGCCCAAAATATATTTGGTAACCCAGCATTTGAAAGCATACACCGCGCTCTCTCTAAGAGAGTCCTGTTCATCCGTTCTGCAACTCCATTCTGTTGTGGTGTATATCGCACTGTGTGGTGTCTCACAATGCCTTCATTCTTGCAGAACTCGTTGAATTCTCCTTGGCAGAATTCCAAACCATTGTCAGTTCTCAAGCGTTTGACGGACTTTCCAGTCTGCTTCTCTATCATCGTCTTCCACTGCTTGAAATTGACAAATACTTCATCCTTTCGTTTCAAGATGTACACCTATACCCTTCTCGAGTAATCATCGATGAAGGTTAACATGTATCTAGCACCACCTTTAGAAGGAACACGAGATGGACCCCACAAATCTGAATGTATATAGTCCAACGTACCTTTCGTCCGATGAACAGCCGTGCCGAACTTTACTCGGTGTTGTTTACCGAATACGCAGTGTTTACAGAACTCCAACTTCCCTGTATTCTGACCGCACAACAATCCTCGTTTACTAAGCTCCATCATTCCTCTCTCGCTCATGTGCCCTAGGCGCATGTGCCACAACTTGGTAGTGTCTAAATTTGTTGAAGATGACGAAACCCCTGCAGCACCAGTAATCGTGCTACCTTTTAACAAGTAAAGGCCATTAATCTTTTCACCTTTCATCACAACAAGTGCACCTTTTGAGACCTTCAATACTCCACCCCGGCCTCGATAGTCGTAGCCGATGGAATCCAATGTACCCAAGGAAATGAGGTTCTTCTTTAATTCTGGAACATGCCTAACATCTGTCAATGTCCTCACTATGCCATCGAACATCTTAATTTGAACTATGCCTATTCCAACAACCTTACAAGGTGCATCGTTTCCCATAAGGACTTTACCACCATCAATTTCTCGATATGTGGAAAACCAATCCCTATTACGAAACATATGGTAGGAACAACCCGAATCAAGAATCCACTCGTCACCAGAGCGGTCATCGGTAACACTAAGAACATTCGCGCCATCAGAATCTTCTTCTGCAACCGCAGCTACTTTATCTGCTTCCATTGCACCCCTTTTTCCTTTTAACTCTGGACAGTCTCTTCGCATGTGTCCTTCCATGTAACAGTTATAACACTTAAATTTCCTAGATATTGGTTTAGATCTAGAATGGCCTCTGCTACTAGACGCTTTTTCGTTACGTCTTCCTCTTACCATCAAACCATTTACACTTTCTTCAACATAATCTGCCGAGGCTTTCTTCCTTAACTCGCTAGAATTTAGGGCAGATTTAACATCCTCCATTGAAATGGTTTCTCTACCATATAGTAGAGTTGTAACCAAGTGCTCATATGATTTTGGTAATGAACATAACAAAATCAGCGCCCGATCTTCATCTTCAATTCTCACATCAATGTTATTCAAGTCCAAAATTATTTTATTGAACTCATTAATGTGATCGGTAAGTGAACCATCTTTCATCCTGAGAGTATACAACAGTTGTTTCATATACAACCGGTTTGTAAGAGACTTCGTCATATAAAGACTTTCGAGTTGTAGCCAAAGTCCAGCTGGAGTAGTTTCTCCTACTACTTCTCAAAGCACGCTATCGGCGAGATTTAATATAATCGCGCCATGTGCCTTCTCCATAAGCTCATCCTTCTCTTCATCAGTCAACCTTTCAGGTAATTTATCTCTGCCTTGCAAGGCTGATAAATACCCCTGCTGGCTTAGTAAAGCACGCATCTTCATTCGCCATAAACCGAAATCGTTCACACCATTAAATTTCTCCACATCGGATTTAATTATCGTCATCTCAAAAATAATTAATCACAACTACCTCTCTGATACCAGTTTGTTGTGATTAACGTACTTTCGAGACAAGTAATTAAATAGAACAATTGCGCAATAAATAAAGACACCATGATTTAATGTGGTTCGGCAATCACCTACGTCCACGGGCGGAAGCGAGACTGGAATTTCACTAGCAAATATGGAGTACCGAGGTTACACAGTGTATCGCTCAAAATCTAGACTCCGAAAAATACTCTTGAAAGTATTTTGGACACTCACTAGATTTTATACACTCCCCTCAAAAGCTCACTCGTATAGAATTTTATACAACAATTCTATACCGCTCTTTTTCTCTCTACAAAATACTCTCACTATTGTTTCAACAAACAAGTGTGTCTGTTAATCTTTTGGATGTCGAATGAAGCTCAGTTCCATCACCTTTTATAGTGAAAAATAAGTTGCATGCATGTGTTAAATGAGGTAGTTGGTGGCCACCTTTGTTGACAAACACAAGAGCAGACAAACACAAGAGCAAAAAATGCAATTGAGTCATACTCTCAATAGTTGAGCTAGAAGTCTACCCCTGCCATTTGAATTCATTTTATTCAAAGTGGGCTATGCACCTATAGTGAGCTATGCCATGTGGGTAGACCACACCGTCCAACATAAGCCCATAACATTTTCTAGCAATTGTTTGTCCAAGTTCAACTAACTCAGATGGACAACTTCCTCTTCTAAAAACCTTAGTAGAAAGTAGCTCCCAACTTTCATCTTCGTTCAAAAACCGCAAATAATGAGGGTTGCTATCAGGGTTTGCAAGCTTAGCCACATCTGTGTTACGGGTAGTCAACAAGATTCTACTTCCACAGTTTTGGTTCGGAAAAGCCATTTTAAGATCATCCCATGCTTCTGGTGTCCATACATCATCTACTACAATGAGATATCGTCGACCAATTAAATGTTTGCATATTTCTTCAACCAGCATTTCTTCATTCAGTTTGTAAGCATGCTCTGAAGGTTGCATAAGGGAACTCAATATGGCCATAAGTACTTCTTGTCGGTTGTAATCTTGGGAAACATACACCCAAGCACGAACAAAAAAGTGAAATTCAATGGCAGGATCACAATAAACTTTCTTGGCAAGAGTGGTCTTTCCAAGTCTACCCATACCAACAACCGAGACAACTTCTAGTGACTCGGAGATATTAGTGAGTCGACTCGCTATTTGTTTTGCTTCTTCATCAAAACCAACGACATTATCTTCCTCAACCACTGGTTTTCGTCTTTGTGATGAAGACTTATTTGATGTTTCCACGGTGTAAAGAGCTTCAATCCCAAACATCTTATTATCATATATGTCCTTCACTTTTTTCTTGATGGCTTCAATATCTTTTGCAACAGCTCGAAGCTTAATTTGTTGCATACTCAAGTCCATGGGTAAATTTTTTCAAGGTGCTTCTCTCTTTATGCATAGCCGCGTTAACTATAAATGCGTCGATTGTGTCCTCTGTTTCGTAAGCTACATCTCTGATTTGTCTGACTAATTCTCTTACGTATTCATATTCACTACGTTTCTCTTTTGAATCTTTGATAAATGCATTCATTAAACTGAGCTCTCTGTAAAGAGAATTAATTTGGCCCTTTAAATCAGATATCAAATCGGCATTGTAGAGTAGCAGTTGCTTATGATTTTCCAAAAGAAACTCAACCACAGCATCCGCCATTTTAGATTTACTCAGCTAGATTTTCTTCTCTTTGTTACTGTGATTCTGTTTGACAATGTGAACTAAGATTTGACTAATCACTTTTGTGTGAATTAGTATTTCAACTACAAATCGTAAGATAAATTATATTTTGATGGAATAGAAAGCAATGATATTCTTCTTCTTTCTCATACACGGTTGTAAATTCTGGTAATTTTGATCTGCCGATTGAACCTGCAACAGTAGGTGATATGATTAACGATAATTAGAAAGATTATAAATGGAAAAAACTAGTACTAGCACTGTTCTAGTTATAAGACATTGTGAGTTTCAGTGGCAAAAATGATACTAAACAAACAAATACAAATTTTCATGCTAATGTAGATGCACATTATTCTTTAAAGCCACTTTATATCGATCTTTCCAAACAAGGGAGTACCAAAAGTGCAAAGAATTATGAAATATTCTGTATTGAAGTAGGAATAACACGATTCTAAAGGTCAAATTTTTTAATATAGCATAGATCATGTTGTAAAGCATGTAAAGTTAACCCACGTCAAAATTAACCACATACATAAAGATATGCTCAACAATCCCGCATTAGCATTACATATCCATGTAAGAGTCTTGCATCTATGGAAGGAGATGATCACAAGACCTTAATTCAAGCAGGCCAGGATCAACAGTAACAATGACTGATGACGTATAGTCTATATATGGGCCACGAGCCCAAATGATAAACATTACTAAGGCTCAAAACCACCATGCGTGGGCTATTGTAACTTGGGCCGCATTAATAATGGGACAGGCTCACGTAAGCCCAAACCCAAATAAACTATACACGGTAAGGATCATCTATCTATGGAATAGATATCCTTACCCGGATAAGCACCATGCGTGCGAAACGTAAGGAGCACGAACCCTACAAGGATTCTGCGCCTATATAAAGAATGACATAACTCTCATTCAAGGTACGATACACAAACCCTAATTCTTTACGAGAACCCTAAATCGATTACTTACTCTCACGCCGGAGTCTAATCGTTGGAGACAATCCCACGATAAGCCTAACGGTGTTGTTTATTTTTCTTAGTGCGCAGGTTACAAGTACTAAGAAGCGAATTGGTACGAGAGCAAGAGCCCATAATCAGGAACGCCCAACTTTTGTATCAACAAGTGGCGCCATCCGTGGGACCATACTAAGAACTAAGCATAAGAATTCAAGCCAGCGGACTCCGCAGTCAGAAAAACGTGACCACCAGAGGAAGAATCAACAAGATTCGACCTCTAGACAGGTTGCTGGGACAACCAGCGCACCTGGTCACCAAGAGGCAGGGACAACCCAACCTCTTCCAGTGGTAGAACTACCTGTAAGGACTACCCAAGTCACCCCAGTGGTCCCAAGCGTTGAGGAACTCCAGCGCACCCTCTTCACTGCTCATCAAACTGTACCCGCAGTGAACAACACTGTGCCACCAGGCGCGCCTAACCGAGATAGGGCGCCTATGAGGCAGACATTCTTGCAGCAACTGAGGACGCACCCAATCTAACTTTGGGAAATTTTGTATCCCAAAATTATGAAACCTTAACCGCCCTCATGCAGGAAGAAGCAATGAGAAGGGCAAGCACGAGCCTGCAAGCTCGACTCAATTTTGGTCCTGAACGCGAACCATCACCACTGCGCCACCCACGAGGAAGACGCGCAGAACGTACCACTATCCATGATAGGCTGGGTACGACATCTGATTCACAATTCTCAGAAGACAGCGAGAGGCGCACTAATGTTCACTCCAGACTTGGCAGTCGGGGGGTACAAGACCGATTAGGACCTCAACATTCGCCAAGCCAAGGATCCTCCAAACATGGGAGTAAGAGGATTCAAGACAGATTGGGGAAAAGAAGATCCCCAAGTAGAGATCCCTCAAGCTCTTCTTCTGAAAGAAGCCGGCGCAAGCGCCAAAAAAGAGACTACCCTTCCTCCAGTGACTCCTCGGACAACGAGGATAAAGAAACAGGACACTGGAAGTCAAGAGGAAGACGTCGCGAAGAAGAGAACGAAGATATGTCTCTTCCATGGCGTCGCCAGAAAGTTGACGCGTTTACACGGCGTATCAGCGATTACTCAGACCGCAAACGCAGGCGCATGCCCACTAATGTGAAAACATATGATGGAACAGGTGATCCGGATGATCATCTAAAAGTTTTCGAATCAGCCGCCACTATCGAAAACTGGCCACAGCCTGTGTGGTGCCACATGTTTAATTCTACGTTAGTAGGGAACGCGCGCACATGGTTTAGCAAACTCCCACGTAGGAGCATCGGTGGGTTCGAGGAATTACGGAAGGCATTCCGTCTCAACTTTACCCAGAGAAAGAAGTGCGCTAAAAACCCTGTTGAGCTAGCAAGAGTGAAACAGCGCCAAGGGGAATCAACCAGCGCTTTTATGGAACGCTTCAAGGATGAGTGCATACAAGTCAAAGCATGTCCTGAAATCCTAAAAATATCAGGTTTCATGAATGGGATTAATAACCCAGAACTTATCCGCAAGCTAAATGACAAAGTTCCCCAGACTTTCGATGAGCTAACAAAGCGCACCAGATCCTTTATACAAGGAGAAGCAGCTGCTGCGGACAGCAAAAAAGGTTATTCGAACTATAGGCAGCAAGAACAGCCTAGGAGACAATCCAATGATCAGAATAACAACCGCAACAGGAATTACCGCAGCAGGAATTACCGCAGCGGAAGAGACAATGACAAGTATACCCCTCTCACAAAAACTCCGAGGGAAATATTTGTAACAGAAGGTGCAAACTTCCCAAAACCGCCACCAATGCGCACCGCAGAGGAAAAACGCATAGGGAATGGATACTGCGAGTACCATGGTCAAAAAGGCCATACAACTAACGAGTGCATCCAGTTAAGACAGCTAATTGAAAAGTTAGTAAGAGAAGGCAGAATGGACCACCTCGTAAAAAACATCAAAGAGGGAAAAGATAAACAGAGGAACGGGGGTAAGAAAGAACCCCCCAAAGAAAAAGCTGATACCATATACATGATACAGTCATGGCAGCGCAAGATAAAGCAAAAAGTCAGCCAAAAATTCTCTCCAGAAAAAGAGATATCTTTCCCTACTCTAGCTGCGGACAACGCAGTCGTAGAGCCTCTAACTATTGAAATACATACGGGAGGACATGATATCCACCGCATGTACATTGACGGAGGAGCATCCGCAGATATCCTGTATGATCACTGTTTCAAAAGACTGCGACCTGAAATCCAAAGTAAATTGATGCCAGCAACAACGTCATTGACTGGATTCACGGGAGTAAAGATCTGGCCCATGGGGCAGTTACGCTTGCTGGTGGTCGTAGGAGATGAACAACACTCAACCGCAACATGGATAAATTTCATGGTAATAAAGTCCCCCTCACCATACAATGGTATCATTGGGAGACCTGGAATATCATCCATGCGCGCTGTACCATCCACAGCGCACGAAATGCTTAAGTTTCCAGTGGAAGGAGGAGTTGTCACTCTCTATAACACAACAGTACCACCAAGAGAATGCAATGCGGTAACAACTGAAGTAGAGACTATTCCAGAACAGCGCACAGAAAAAACGCCAAATTTAAAAGTCGCTATTCATCCCGATTACCCGGAACAACAAGTTTCGATTGGTGGATCTTTATCTGACAAAGGTAAAGCAGCCGTATGCGCACTCTTGCAGAAGAACCTAGACATCTTTGCATGGGAACCAAAACACATGACAGGAGTGTCACGCTCCATCACAGAGCATAAGCTACAAATCCGATAAGGATATCCCCCAATACAACAAAAGAAGCGCGGCCAGACCCCAGATCGTGCAAAGGCTATTCTGGAAGAAGTACACAAGCTCGTAGATGCAGGCATCATGCGCGAAGTGTACTACCACGACTGGCTCTCTAACCCAGTTATGGTAAAGAAGAGCGATGGCAGTTGGAGAATGTGCGTGGACTTCACGGACCTCAACAAAGCATGTCCACAGGACTGCTATCCACTGCCACAAATAGACTGGAAAGTAGAATCCCTGTGCGGATACCCTTTCAAATGCTTCCTAGACGCATACAAAGGGTATCATCAAATCCAGATGGCAGTCGAAGATGAAGAAAAAACAGCTTTCCACACCAGTCAAGAAGTATACTGCTACACAAAAATGCCTTTTGGCTTAAAAAATGCAGGCGCAACATACCAACGACTAGTGGACACAGCTTTCGAAAAACAAGTAGGCCGCAACTTGGAGGTCTACGTTGACGACCTCGTCATCAAAAGCCACACAGAGGATGAATTGGTGCGTGACATCGAGGAAACGTTCAGAACATTGGGGCGAATAAACATGAAGTTAAATCCCAAGAAGTGCATCTTTGGCGCAACCGAGGGCATGTTCCTTGGATACTTGATAGAACCCGATGGAATCAAGCCTTGTCCAGAAAAAACAAAGGCTGTTATTGATCTCCCCTCACCGCGCACACTTAAAGAAGTCCAGTCATTGAATGGAAAGTTAGCAGGGCTAAACCGTTTCTTATCTAAGTCAGCAGACAAATCCCTTCCTCTCTTTAAAACACTCACGAAGTGTACTAAAAAGGGAGATTTTCGCTGGACCGAAGAAGCGGAGGAAGCTTTCCAACAACGTAAACACCATCTGGCATCTCTTCCCAAACTTGTCGCACCGCGACCATGGGAAGAGCTAATCATGTACTTATCGGTAACTCATGGAGCAGTTAGCGCAGTACTATTGACAGATAGGAACTCCGTCCAGACACCCATATACTTTGTAAGCAAAGCCCTGAAGAAGACAGAGACTAACTACAGCGCTATGGAAAAGCTGGTTTTAGCTCTAGTATTCGCAGCCAAAAGGCTGCGCAGATACTTTCAAGCGCACCCAATAGCGGTAATCACTGATCAGCCAATCAAACAAGTTATCTCTAAACCTGACTTATCAGGACGGTTACAAAAGTGGAGTGTACTGTTAAGTGAGTATAACATCTCATACAGACCGCGCACTGCAATCAAAGGACAAGTATTAGCCGATTTCATCATGGAGAAGCCAGATAGCGACAGCTCAACATCTGTAACCAAAACAGATCTACAGGAACCCTGGATTCTGTTCACAGATGGGTCCTCATGTGTAGATGGATCAGGCGCAGGCCTTATTCTTACAAATCCAGAAGGTATGGAATCCACCTATGCACTACGCTTTGAATTCACGGCCACAAACAATGAGGCAGAATACGAAGCCCTACTAGCCGGACTACGCATCGCAATCCAAATGGGTGTACGCAACCTGAAAGCGAACGTAGATTCTCGGCTAGTCGCTAACCACGTGCTAGGTGAATATGAAGCCAAGGATGAGCACATGATCCAATACCTGGAAAAGACAAAATCCTTGATCAAAAACTTTGACAGGTTCACAATAAAACAGGTGCCCAGAGGAGATAACAGGAAGGCTGATGCGCTCAGCAAGATCGCATCCACAAGCTTCGCGCACCTCTCAAAACAGGTATTGGTAGAAACCCTAAAAAACAAGTCAATCTTGGAGATGGAGATATCCACAGTGATAGAAGAACAAGATCCTACATGGATGACACCTATCATTGAATTCATTAGCAATGGAACTTTACCACAAGATCATAAGGATGCTCGAAGAGTGCGGCGCACAGCGCAACGATTTGAACTACGAGACAACATACTCTATCGACGCTCTTTCTTACAACCCTGGCTCAGATGTGTTGGACCTCTTCAAGCAGACTACGTACTCAAAGAAATCCACACTGGATCATGTAGTATGCACTCAGGGCCGCGATCTGTGGTGGCAAGTGCTCTAAGGTCCGGGTATTATTGGCCAACCATGCATCGCGACGCACGCGATCTGATAAAGAAATGCAGCAATTGTCAAGTACATAGGCCAATCCCGCGCTGACCACAACAAGAGCTAACACCCATTACCTCACCATGGCCATTTTACAAATGGGGCATTGACATCGCAGGACCCTTTCCTGTAGCAGCAGGAGGAGTAAAGTTCCTCATCGTAACCATAGACTACTTTACGAAGTGGATTGAAGCAAAGGCGGTCGTGAGCATCACAGGAAACCAAGTCAAACGCTTTGTCTGGGACAACATTGTCTGTCGCTTCGGACTACCGGGAGAGATTATATCAGACAATGGAAAACAATTCTGTGATAACCCATTCAAAGATTGGTGCGCGCAATTGAACATCACGCAACACTTCGCTTCAGTAAAACACCCACAAACCAATGGCCTAGTTGAGCGCGCAAACCGCAGTCTAGGGGAAGGAATAAAAGCGCGCCTTGACAGACACAAAAGAAGGTGGGTGGATGAGCTCTCGCATGTCTTATGGGCGCATCGCACAACAATCAAAACCAGTACTGGCGACACGCCATTCTCCCTCGTCTATGGAACAAAAGCCGTCATACCAGCTGAGATAGGAATGCCAACTATACGAACAGCAGAGGTCAACGTCACAATAAATGACGAGGAACGGCGCATAGACTTGGATTTACTGGAAGAAAAGCGCGAACGCGCAGCTATACGCGAAGCAAAGGCTAAGGCAAAAATGAAGAAGTATTATGATGCAAAGGTCAAACACACTTCATTCAGACCAGGAGACTTTGTTTACCGCGCCAATGATGCGAGCCACGCAGAAGACACAGGCAAGCTCGGACCAAAATGGGAAGGACCTTACAAGGTCACAGATGCGCTCGGCAACGGCGCATACAGACTGCGCGACATGGAAGGTCACGACCTAGCGCGCACTTGGAACATCTGCAATCTTAAAAGATGTTACTTTTAGGCTACGGCCATTACACAGACACCTTTGCATCCTACGAGATGCCTAATAAGTGTTTGTTTTTCTTTTCTTTCCTAGGAATTGTATTTTTATTTTTTTCAAAAAACTTGCAAGTATCAATAAAATGTTATGGTTTCTAGCTAACTCCATAGCGTATTTCACTTTATTGCATACATACTTATATATGTCAATTTTGTTATCTTATATTTTTGCCTACATGGCGTGCATGCACTAATTAAAGACCCACGAAGGCATAAAGGATGAGTAAACCTACTAATTTACTCGTTGAGTAAGAGGGTTGCAAACCCATCAACATCGGATCATGTATCCTTGCTAAGCGCCTTACTTTTGAGACGTCGAGGTAAGTTTCACGTGCGCATCCCACGACAGGTGCGCAAATATTAAGTACACCGTACAAGCTTAGCAAATAACGAGCCAAGACACTTGGTCAAATAATTGAACTTAGCAAACAATGCAAGTATATTTTTTAAAGTCACGCACTTAACGAGCCAAGACACTTGGTCAAATAATAAAACTTAACAAACAATGCAAGTATAATTCTTAAAGTCACGCACTTAAAACACTTGGTTAAATAATCAAACTTAGCAAACAATGCAAGTATATTTAAGTCACGTACTTAATCAACAAAAAGGTATCTTATTCAACATTTTTTCCACAAAAATTACAAGGAAAGATACACTTCATTATTTACATAAATATACAAAAATAGCCTACACGCTATGGCGATGCTCAGGGCTACCCTCTGGAGCAGCAGAACTCCCCGCCTCCTGAAGCATTCTCAGAATCAAAGCATCCTTGGGAGATACGGTAGGAACACTCACGGGAACCCCATCAGACCTGGGGATGTGTGCAGCACCCACGCCACACAACACTGCCTTGCCCGGAATGTCTTTCTTCTGGGCAGCTCTCTGCGCATGACGCTCCAAAACCTCTTTCAAGGGAATCTCCCTTTCAAGAGCAAACGGGGTAAGGATGTGGCGAGGCTGCGCGAACACAGGAATCTGCAGCTGCGACACGTCAGGCTTCAAAAAGTAATCTGGTTGCACCTCTGCATCCTCTAACAGATGGCGCTCCAAAGTCAACCCCGCCATAAGTACATCTATGGGGTTGTCTTGGTCGCGCTCCAACCTGCCAATGTGCGGCAACTCGAGGACCTTTAACCCTGCCATGGCCTGCATCAACTCATCATACGCAGCCGCATTATACCCAGGGACTTCAGCCAAGTCCTTGTTCAGAAGCTTGGCCTCATGGAGATCCTCCATAGCCTGCGACTTCCCACGAGCCACCGCACAATGAACCACCTTCCCAAAGGCGTCCAACACCTCTTGGGACTCCAGAGTCCCTATAGCCGCCAGGCGCAGCCCGTGGCTAATCAACCACCTACATCAACAAAGACAATTTGTATTAAAGGAAGATATAGCAATACAAAATATTATAAAAGAAGAAGAGTAAACAAGAAATACCTGCGCTCAGCAATGGTCGACATCAAATGAGGGTATAGCTCCTCATCGTACTCAATGCTCAGGCCGCGCAGCTTGTTTTCCTGAAGCTGGATGATCTTCATCATATCTTCCTTGAACTTGGCAATGTTAGCAAAGTGCTCCACCTTCTTCTCCTCCAAGAATCGCATGGCCCAAGTCATGTCAGACTTATAATGATGAAGCTGCCCGCGCGCCTGCTCCACTTCAGCTAGCGCGGACAACTTCTCATGGGTGACCTTCTCGGTATACGGAGCTTAGCTATCTCCTCATCCTTCTGGGCGAGAGTACTGCTCTCCCCGACATACTTCTCCTTCAACTGAGCCACCAGCTCAGCCTGACGCGCAGCAGTCGCAGCTAACTCATCCACCAACTGCTGCGCCTCTCCACCCTCATCAACCTTGGCTTTCCCCTCCTTGTTTTCATTATGCGGAGAGGAAACCACATCCACGAAGACCCCATCATTCTTCGCGGCATCATCCCTACAAGACATGAGGACGACAGTTAGTATATATTGCGACAAGTAATATACAAGAAACATAGTAGAGACGCAGACACTTACAGAAACGGAGAGGCCTCAGCAGCCTTCTTATCCGCACTAGGAGCGGATGTCTCCTCCTCCGCGGACGACTCCGCGTCTCCAATGAGGTAGCGTCGTCTCTTCTTGGTGCCACCGCTCCTAACCTCTCCTTTGCGCTTAATATTCTGCGCCACTTCTTCCTTCAGCACCTCCTCGGGCTTTAGGATCTCCACGCTGTCAGACGATTCAGCGCGCGCCTCCTCCTCTTGCGCCATCTCCACATCTGGCGCCACGCTCTGCACAGGCGTTACCTGGAGCGGCCGCGTATTTTCAGGAACAACCTCCGGCAGCACGGTCAAGCGACCCTCGGTCGCCTCAAGTAGTGGCTGCTCACCCTCCCTTAGAGGGCGCACTCCTATTGTCACCTGCTTCGGCTTCTCTAGCTTAACGACGGCGAACAGATCCATCTCTGCGCACATAAACAAAACAACAAAGACGAAAAGATTAGTTATTAAAGGTGCGCATACAAAAAGACTTACAAAATTTGAATAAGAAGGGACGAACACCCACCCCGGCCTTCCTCACTAATAAAAGTTGGCACCTCGTCCGCAGCGCCGAAATAATTGCGACTCAACCCCATGTGAACCAAAAACGCCTCCGGATAAGGGTTAATGGACAGGCGGTTGGCATCAAGAGTCTGCGCATCAGTCAGCCTATAGGAACCAGGTGCGGGGCGCCCATCCCTTGGCAACGTATCCTGAGTATAAAATTCATAGGGCGATGGAAAAACCACATCATCAACCCAGAAAAAATACTCCCTCCAATTTCTTAGGGAGTCTACCTTATCAGTATAACACTGAAGTGCCCCCGGGCGCTTCGCAAAGGATACCCATCCATTTGACCACGTCGTGTGGTAAAAGGAACGGAACAAGGCTATGGTCGGTTCTATCGCAAGTAAACGGCAGTTTACTTCAAAATTCGACACCTTAGCCGCACCTATACAGTGCAGCTGTGAGATGTGGAGGCGATAGTGGTTGAGCAAATCGCTCAGGAAGATAGATATTTGTTAATACAAATATCGCCTAAAAACGTTATTTATATTTTACGATCTTCGCTAAGTTTTGTTAACGACAAAATTTAAACTTTAGTTTTTAAGCAAAACATAATCTTAGTTTTTAAGACTTGCATAAACTAGAATTTTGCTACATTTAACATTTCATAAAACACAACACAAGTTTATTTCTTAAATTAGAAATAGTCACATCACATTTATGGCAAGTTTTGTCATTATGCATTTATGGAAAGAAATGTGTTTGACTTGCTTTGATGTTGCTTACAAGTTTTGTGTTTGACTTGATTTAAGTGATGTGACATTGTTTGGTTGCTAGGAGTTATGAGACAAGACCTTGTTTGGTTTGAAGAGTTATTGCAAAAACCTACTGCAGACCCGGCGGTACCCTGGGGGTACACGGGCGGAACCCATTTGAGGGTTCCGCCTGATCCGCCAAGCATGCAGTGTGGTGTGCTATAAATACCAAGCCATAACTTGATTTTTGGCTAACCTCTTGAGATCATATTTTACACACACACTCATCTTTTCTTCTAACCTCTTAACATTGTAAATGTGAAGTTTCCTTTTGTAGCAAAGAAGCTCACAAGGTCATCAAAAGTTACAAGTTTCCAACACAACGTTGCAAGACTTATTAGCTTAGTATTGTCTAAACTCTTATTGTTTACACGTCATTTGTTTGTGTATATTCTGTAGTGAGTGGTTAGTATTTTAGTCCTCAAAATACAAAGAGTGTTGGGAGTTGTTGTACCCTAGTAAAAGAACTAAACGGGAGTGGTTGTGCCCTTGTAAAAGAACTCGACATCTAGCTTTGTGTCGGTAAAAGTATAAGCGACGTGTAAGGTTTTCTCCGCCGGTGAAAGGAGCTTGTTGACTAGTGAAAGAAACTCTCGAGTTGGATACTCGGGGCGTGGACGTAGGGCAAGGAAATAGAGTCCTTGTAGCCGAACCACGATAAATACTCGTGTTGTGGTTTGATCGTTTCTTTCATTTACTTACTTGTTATATATTGTGTTTGTGCATATATCTTTGATCAAACGGAAAGTTTCAAAGCTAACTAAACAAGTTAAAAAGATTTTAAACGGTAAACTATTCAACCCCCTTCTAGTTTTCCACAATTGGCATCAGGAGCTACGTTACTCAAGCTTTTAAAATATATTGTGTTTTAAAACTTGAAACGATCCATGGATTTTGAAAATTACAAAGAAGGGCAATCTATGCAAAGACCACCACTCTTTGAAGCAAATGGTTTTATATATTGGAAAAACCGTTTTGAAACTTACGTGAAATCTAAAGATATAGATTTATGGTATATAATTGTTGATGGTGATAACATAGCTACTAACATTAAAGATGATGATCAAAAGAAATTGATTGGTAAAAATAATGAAGCTAAAATGATGCTTTACAATGCTTTGCCTAAGAAAGAATATGAAAGAGTCTTTTTGTGTAAAACTGCCAAAGATATTTGGCAATCTTTAATTGTCACTCATCAAGGAAACTCACAAGTTAAAGATAACAAAATTGATCTTCTTGTTCAACAATATGAACAATTTGTTATTTCCGAAGATGAGATTATTGATAATGCTTTTGCTAGGTTTAACACTATTATTACTTCACTTAAAGCACTTGATGAATCTTTTTGTAGTAAGAACTTTGTCAGGAAATTTCTTAGAGCACTCCATCCGAAGTGGAGAGCAAAAGTGACGGCAATTGAAGAATCCAAAGATCTTTCAAGCATGTCACTTGATGAGCTTATTGGAAACCTCAAAGTTCATGAAATGGTAATGGAAAAAGATTCGGAACTAGTTAGAGGCAAGAAAGAAAAAGTTAAGTCCATTGCCTTGAAAGCTAGAGTCCAATCAAGTGATGATGAAGAATCTACTTCGGATAGTGATGATGAGGAATATGCTATGGCCGTGAGAGACTTCAAGAAGTTCTTTCGTAGGCGAGGGAAGTTTGTAAGGCAACCTAAAGATGACAAGAAAACCTTCCGGAAAGATCGTGATGATCGAAAAGGAAAAGTTGAAAGAAAATGTTATAGGTGTGGAGACACAAGTCATCTTGTAGGAGAATGTCCAAAACCACCCAAGAGCAAACCTCGACAAGCTTTTGTGGGTGGTGCTTGGAGTGACTATGAAGGAGATGATGATGAGCCAAAGAATGATGATATTGCTCTCATGGCTCACAACTCAAATGAGGTACTCTCCGACTCATCTTACTCCTCTATAGATGATGATACTTTATAAAATGAATAGAACAAACTTTGTGAGTTAAGCTTAAAAATCATAAACAAAAATAAATTTTTGAAAACTAAAAAGGAGTTTTTAGAAAATGAAGTTTATGAGTTAAAAGAAAAAGCTAAGAGATTAGAAAAGGGTAAAGGTATTGACACCTCATGCAAATCATGTGAAGAACTTAAACTTGAAGTTGAGAAACTTAAAATTACTCAAAATGATCTAATCAAACAAACCACAAAGTTCAAAAAGTTCGATAAGAGCATTTTATGTGCGGATGAAATTATGAAACTTCAAAAATCACCTTTTGATAAAACAGGTCTAGGTTTCAGGAAAGTAGAAATCATTAAGGGTCAAACGAAACAAGAAAAGAACGCACGTGAAACAAACAAAATTGCTACAGCAGCCCGCGGACCAGACGGAACCCAAATTAGGGTTCCGCCCGTTGGCCCCGAGGGTTCCGCCAGGTCTGCTGCAGCAGTAACTCCATCCACATCGGATCGTTCAAAATTTGTTAAAGTCACATATAAAAATGGAACAAAACCTGCCTTTAGAACTGGAGTAGGACTTAGTAAAAATGAATTTAGAGCTAAGACTACTCAACCAAGACCTAAGACTCCAATTCCCAAACGCCCCTTTCCAAAGAGCAACTTCAACGCTCGACCAAACTACCAACAAGTTTGGAATCAAAACACTCCTGGACATTACCAAAATTCAAACTACATGCTATGGAACCCTTATGCTCTATTTTCTTATTTGGAACAAATTAATGGTATGCTTAACCAAAATGGACCCATGAGAAATTGGGGACCAAATGTTTGAGTGTTTTTCATAAAATAGGTGTGCCTCAAAGTTTGTTTGGATCCGGATGAATGGATTAAAGATAGCGGTTGTTCAAGGCACATGACGGGTAATAAAAGCCTCTTCTCAACATATCACAAATGTGATGGAGGTAATGTTACGTTTGGTAGTAATGCTAAGAGCAAAATCATCGGAAAAGGTACAATCTCTCATGACTCCCTTTCCATAGATGATGTTGCTCATGTTGATAACTTAGGATTTAATCTTCGTAGTATTAGTCAACTTTGTCGTAATAAGTATAATGTCCTTTTTAGTGAAAACGGTAGTAAAATACTTAAAGATGGTATAACCGTAGCCAAAGGTGTCCTTAAGAACAATGTATATGTCATGAAGTTGGATTCAACATCTAGAGACAAACTTTGTCTTACCTCATTAGATGAATCTTCAACTTTATGGCATAGACGTTTAGGACACGCTAACATGAGACTAATCCAAAACCTCTCCTCCAAAGACTTAGTTCGAAACCTACCCAAGTTGAAATATGACCAACACTTTTGTGATGCTTGCAAAGTCGGTAAACAAGTCCATAGTAGCCATAAGGCTAAAAACATGGTGTCTACATCTAGGTGTCTAGAACTTTTGCATATGGATTTATTTGGTCCATCCGCTATACAAAGTTATGGAGGTAACTTCTATACTTTGGTCATAATAGATGATTACTCACGTTATACTTGGACAAAGTTTTTGAAAAGTAAAAATGAAGCTTTTGATAAATTTGAGATTCTAAGTAAGAAAATTCAAAATCAAGTAGGGTCTAATACAGTGTCTATTAGAACGGATCAAGGTCGTGAATTTGATAATGAATTTCAATTTGGAAACTTTTGTGATAAAAATGGAATTACTCATAACTTTTC
This sequence comes from Artemisia argyi, assembly GCA_030686995.1. Taxonomy (NCBI): domain Eukaryota; kingdom Viridiplantae; phylum Streptophyta; class Magnoliopsida; order Asterales; family Asteraceae; genus Artemisia; species Artemisia argyi. The sequence goes on from CM060702.1 coordinate 109,915,231, forward strand.
GGCTCCACGTACTCCTCAATCTAATGGTGCAGTAGAACGTAAAAAACCGGACATTGCAAGAGATGAGTAGAACAATGCTTAATGTACAAACTATTCCACAAAAGTTTTGGTGTAATGTCGTTGACACATCAACGTACATTCTTAATCGAGTCCTAATTAGACGATTTTTGAATAAAACTCCTTATGAACTTTATAGAGGTAAAAAGCCTACATTAGGATACTTTAGAGTGTTTGGGAGTAAATGCTTCATTCTTAACACCAAGGATTATCTCACCAAATTTGACCCAAAGTCTTATGAAGGTGTATTTCTTGGATATTCACAAAATAGTAAAGCTTACATTATTTTGAACAAAGAAACCTTAAGAGTCGAGGAATCGTTAAACGTAACATTTGACGAAAGTCCACCTCCCTCTAAGACATCATCTTTGGTAGATGATGACTTAGTTGAAAGCCAAGCAATTGAATGTCAAGAAATCTTAGGTAATGACAAGGAAGATGAACTATTAAACAAAGAACTTGTCAATGTCAAAGAATCTAAAAGTCATCCATTAGACGGTGTCATAGGCAACATTAACGAAAGAAAACTTAGATCAAAAGTTCAAAATGAAAGCAACTACTTTTGTTTCGTGTCAACCATTGAACCGAAAAACATTAATGAGGCCATTAAAGATGAATCTTGGGTAATTGCAATGCAAGAAGAATTAAACCAATTTGTTAGGAATGATGTATGGACATTAGTTCCTCAACCAAAGAGTCAAACAATAATTGGAACAAAATGGGTCTTTCGTAATAAAATGGATGAAAATGGAATTGTGTCTAGAAACAAAGCTAGGCTAGTAGCACAAGGATATAATCAACAAGAAGGCATTGATTACGATGAAACTTTTGCTCCGGTAGCTAGGCTCGAGTCAATTAGAATATTACTTGCTTATGCGTGTGCACATAATTTTAAACTCTTTCAAATGGACGTCAAAAGTGCATTTCTAAACGGAGTTATTAATGAAGAAGTGTATGTTGCTCAACCACCGGGCTTCATCGATTTTGAAAAACCTAATTATGTTTACAAACTTAAAAAGGCCCTTTACGGACTTAAGCAAGCTCCGAAAGTATGGTATGATCGACTTAAAACTTTCTTAGTGGACCATAAGTACACCATGGGCTTAGTTGATAATACTCTCTTCACTAAGAAGAAAGATTCATATATTAACATAGTCCAAATCTATGTTGTTGACATTATATTCGGATCAACTTGTCAAGAATTATGTGTGGATTTCTCAAAAATCATGCATGATGAGTTTGAAATGAGTATGATGGGAGAACTCAACTTTTTCCTAGGACTCCAAATTAAACAACTTGAAGATGGTATCTTCTTTAACCAATCTAAATATATTAAGGACATGCTTAAGAAATTTGGATTAGAAGATTCGAAACCAATCAAAACTCCCATGTCCACGGAAACTAAACTCACCAAGGATGAGGAAAGTGAATCCGTAGATAGCACTAAATATAGAGGTATGATTGGTAGTCTACTTTACCTAATGGCTAGTAGACCCGACATTATGTTTAGTGTTTGTCTATGTGCTCGTTTTCAAGAAGATCCTAAAACTACCCATCTTGAAGCCGTTAAAAGGATATTTAGGTATATTAAGGGCACTACACATTTAGGTTTATGGTATCCCAAAGGAACGGGAATAGACACCATAGTGTATGCCGACTCGGATCATGCCGGTGACTATGTCGATAGAAAAAGCACAAGTGGTATTTATACTTTTGTTGGACATTGTCTCACCTCATGGTTCTCTAAGAAGCAAACGGCTCTTGCTATCTCAACAACGGAAGCCGAGTACGTTTCGGCCGGAAAGGCATGTCAACAAGCTATTTGGATGAAGCAAGCTCTTGTCGACTACGGAATTCAACTCAACGACATCACAATTCTTTGTGACAACAAAGGTGCCATTGATCTCAGCAAAAACCCGGTTCAACATGCTCGTACCAAACATATTGAAATCCGTCATCATTTCCTTCGTGACAACGTTCAAAAAGGAAATATCTCAATTGAGAAAGTTTCTTCCGAAGACAACATAGCCGACATTCTCACCAAACCTCTTAAACGTGAACCTTTTAACCTTCTTAGGCTAGGCTTAGGACTCATGGAACCTACATTGTAGTTCTGGACTTTAGACAAAAATCACAAAAATCAAAACAAATCATAACCATTTTTCTCAGCAGGGTCGGCAGAACCCTCACACACAACGGACGGAACCCAATTCTGGGATCCGCCGTGTCCGCCGACCTGCAGAATCAAAACATTTGTTTATATTAAACCAAACACCCATTATCTCATACCACCACTTCCAAAACTGTTACTATTCACCATTCCTCTCATCCATACCCACGAAATTCTGGCCTTCCATTCAATCACATTACTAATCCATCATCATTGTAAGTATTCTAAACTTGATTACAATCCTGATCTGAGTCTAGGAATTCTATTTTTGCACAAAAACAAATACTTGGGGTTATGCATTAAACTTAACAAACTCATGCATAAAAATTAGGCGTTTAACAAAACTAATCATGTTCCCTATAGTTTGGAATTGCATTCTCACTTAGTGTAAACATGTTTGCTAAATCACCCCATGTCAAATTTTTACAAAAATTTCTCACAAGTAGGACAAATATTTTTTCGTCTCACATTGAGAATGCAAAATCAAAACGTTATGTTCAAAACATCACTTGCATAATGTCTCTTGAATGCTAATGGGAATACATAACCAATATGTATTTTTGGGTACATTCAAACGAAGCTACATTTAACTAGGAGTGTTTGGGTTATCTTTTGTTTTATAAAAAAACTTGCATTATAAAACGTTTTGATGCATCAAAATGAGTCAAGATAACCGCACATCCACATAGTTTTCATATAGGCACACACTAGAACATCCACATTATATTAAGTAGTTTACTTAAACTAAAATGTGAAAATTTTGTTGTTCTAGGTATCATCATGCCTCCTCTAACCCACTACGACCACAAGGACACAATTAAGTACCTACCAAAACACCACAAAACCAAAGGCCTTACCCCAAACCAAGTCAACATTTTCAAAGCCTTAGAAAAACACTATGTCCATGAGGGTAGAACCATTGACCCGTCTTTCCTAGAAGGCACAAACCTTTATACCGAATTTGCCGCAATCAACTTTGAGTGTCTTTTGACTATCGACGAGCCTATTTGTCCTAGATTCATCCTAGAATTCTATGCTTCCGTCACCCTCTCCACGGGTGATTATGATTTCATATCCGTCAACTTTAGGGCTAGTGGTAACCAATACTCCTTCACTCTCGAGGAGTTTGCTCAAATCCTAGGGGTCCCAAACCATGGTACTTGTATCTACTCCGATTTGCACTCCCTCTCAGCCCTTGACACCCTCGATGACCGTTTCCATCCTTATGACACCCCTCTTGTGTCAAAAGATGTACTTCGTAACCACCTCTTTGTTAGGACAACTAACACTAGGAGAACCCGTGGGGGGAATGAGGTCGAGAAGGATACATATGGAATGGAACTTAATGAACTCTTGCCCCAATTCAAGAAATGGGAGGAAGTCCTTAGAGCTAATGTTATAAGCACCATAGGAAACCGAGACCATATCAACCTTTGCCTATGCTACATGCTCTACTCTTTGTCCGTTAGGCAACCTTTCAATCTTGCCTACTACATGGCTAAGAGAATGGCCGACATTCCCGTGCATGGCACAACGGCTATGCCGTATGGAATGCTCTTGACCCGTCTCTTTAGGTTCATTTCACCCATTCCACCAACTCCTAACCGTCTTCGTTTTGACTACTCTCTCATCCCTCACACCTTTGTTCCACTTAGTGATAAGAGAATGTACAAAGCCCAAGGAAAACGCCCACATCCTCCTACCTCATCTTCATCTTCCTCAATGAGTGAAGATGACAATTTGCCAAACTCTAGACTCCCACCTCTAGAATACCTTTCCCAACTTCCGGATATTCCAAATGAGTCGGAGGAGTTCAAGCAAACAAAGGGGATGTTCAAAAACATCGGGAGATTCCTCGGGAAGATGAAGAAGAAGATGGACCGTCAATGAGTGCGGGTGTGTTAGGAGTGTTTGGCACAAGGTGCTATTGAAACAATTTGGCCGTTTAAACAATATTTGTGATGTATTTATGTGTTAGTACAATGTTTGATACACTTTGGAACATGTTTGAACTAACAATGTTGCAAGAAAACAACTTTTGGCAAGTTGTTAAATTTTCATGCTTATCAAATTTTCACTAAGTATAGTGAATGTCGTTACCCCACGGTCAAAGTCTTATGATATGCGTGTTTACATGTCTAATTTTTGTATTTCCTAACCAGGTGTGTATTATATTTTTGGTTTTAGGACTTTTCAAAAATTTTGAAAATCGTCTCGCGGGTTAAAAACGCGGACTGTCTACTTTTGCAGCATTGGCGGATCAGGCGGATCCCAAAAATGGGTTCCGCCAGTACAAATTCTGGGTATCCCAGATTTGGCCCAACAGATCAGACGGAACCCTCATTTGGGTTCCGCCTGTGTATTCTGAGGGTGCCGCCAGTAGCCTGCAGAATTTTTGTTTTCGTTTTCAACATTTCAACATCTAAACACCAAAATCCAATTCTTTTAGCTAGATATCCATTACCTGCAATGTGTTTAGCTTACTAAGGTACTTAGCATTCCTTATAACTCACCCAAAACCATTTCCCGCCAAAATTCAAAAATAGCCATAACCACCTCAAGTCTCCTTCAAACATAAAGGAAGGATCCCTTCTAAAGGATCCTTGAAATCCCTGAGATTTTTCCATCAAACAAACTCACCAAAACCACTAAGCATTTAGTGCAAAACTTGTCTTCTCACTTCACCATTTTCATTGGATTGACTTCCATGACATGACAACCCACAATTAAGTTTTCCAAATCATTAGGAACCACCATTTTTGTATGGACTAACATCAAATCCAAACACTCCTTCCCACAAACCTTCATCACTATAAATTAAACCATCCTAAACACTAGCAAACCACACCTTCTTCATCAAAATTTCTGAAACTTTAAACCATTTTAACCATGACCAAGTCAACAAACACCTCTCAACCATCACGACCCATCCGGAGAACCGCCCGGATAAGTGTGAAACCACTATGGTCAAACCAATCCATCAACCTTAGCTCCTCATCGGAGGAGGAATTCACATCACCCATAAAAAATGAACACTTTTTGAATCCTGCATCTCCATCTCCATCACCCAAACAACCAAATGCGCACACTCCACCACCTACTAAATCACCTATTGACCCAACTCCACCAAGTGCTCCAACCCAACCATCAAAGACTCCATCACCATCACCATTACCAAAAATTGAACCTATGGAGCTTTTCGGGTCTCCTCCAACATCACCACACCCGTATGTCCAAGATTTAAATGATCTTCCACCAAGACATACCCAACCACCACCTTTTGCAAATCAATCACCAAGGTCAATTCTTGACCTTGATGAAGATCTTGAACTTACCCAACCACCACAACAAGTGTACCAACCACCCAAACCGTTGTTATTTCACCCAATCTACCGTGAAATCCATGGTCCTCTTTATGGAGAACCAAATTTTGAACACCATGATCACCCAACTCCACCACCTTTTCAACCCCAAACCTTTGAGTCTTTCTTTCCCTCTTATGAGGAAATACAAAGCATGGTTGACAACCACCTTCATCAAGCAATGGAATTTCAAACCACTTTGCTTGACTCAATACCAAATCCATCCTCCACCCAAGAACCAAAACCAAACCAACCCCTAAGCCAAGAAACTAAAACCAACCCATTTTCACCCCCCCCCCCCCATCCACATGTTTGCTCAAATTGTGAGCAAATGGGTGAAAGCATCAAAACCTTGCTTCACCAATTCCAAAATGAAACCCGGTTTGCACTCCAACATGTCATTGAACGTTTGGATGCACTTTCCCACCCCAACAAATCCTAGACAACCCTTGGAGGCCGTTTTTGCCCCAATTTAGGAATGTAGGATTTTATCTTTTTTTTTCTTGGTTATTTTTTACAAAGTAGAAGAATAGTTAACATTTCTTGTCTTTTGACTTTTATAAGTCAAAATTTTACTTGGAATGATATTTCTTTCTACTTACTTTTGTGCATTGTTGGTTGATCATTGTTGTGTTGTCAATGTGGTTGCAATGTGTGTGGTAACTACAAGCTTGACTATATATATCACCAACTAACCATTTTTTTGTAGGTCTCAAAATCCAAGTTTCCCATATTGGTACTCCATTTAGGGGGAGTATCGACCAAGGGGGAGTATGGCCATTATTCCGCTTCGCTACTCTACTTTTTGTTTCGACAAAAAGGGGGAGAAATATATTAAACCTTCAATACTTGATGTGCTTCTCGTCTCTTAAGTAAAACAAGGTTAATATAATTTTTTTTAAGTCTTGAAAACCAAGATTTTGCGTGTTACTTAAAAACAAAGTTTATGTTTTGTCATCAACAAAAAGGGGGAGATTGTTAATACAAATATCGCCTAAAAACGTTATTTATATTTTACGATCTTCGCTAAGTTTTGTTAACGACAAAATGTAAACTTTAGTTTTTAAGACTTGCATAAACTAGACTTTTGCTATATTTTACATTTCATAAAACACAACACAAGTTTATTTCTTAAATTAGAAATAGTCACATCACATTTATGGCAAGTTTTGTCATTATGCATTTATGGAAAGAAATGTGTTTGACTTGCTTTGATGTTGCTTACAAGTTTTGTGTTTGACTTGATTTAAGTGATGTGACATTGTTTGGTTGCTAGGAGTTATGAGACAAGACCTTGTTTGGTTTGAAGAGTTATTGCAAAAACCTACTGCAGACCCGGCGGTACCCTGGGGTACACGGGCGGAACCCATTTGAGGGTTCCGCCTGATCCACCAAGCATGCAGTGTGGTGTGCTATAAATACCAAGCCATAACTTGATTTTTGGCTAACCTCTTGAGATCATATTTTACACACACACTCATCTTTTCTTCTAATCTCTTAACATTGTAAATGTGAAGTTTCCTTTTGTAGCAAAGAAGCTCACAAGGTCATCAAAAGTTACAAGTTTCCAACACAACGTTGCAAGACTTGTTAGCTTAGTATTGTGTAAACTCTTATTGTTTACACGTCATTTGTTTGTGTATATTCTGTAGTGAGTGGTTAGTATTTTATTCCTCAAAATACAAAGAGTGTTGGGAGTTGTTGTACCCTAGTAAAAGAACTAAACGAGAGTGGTTGTGCCCTTGTAAAAGAACTCGACATCTAGCTTTGTGTCGGTAAAAGTATAAGCGACGTGTAAGGTTTTCTCCGCCGGTGAAAGGAGCTTGTTGACTAGTGAAAGAAACTCTCAAGTTGGATACTCGGGGCGTGGACGTAGGGCAAGGAAATAGAGTCCTTGTAGCCGAACCACGATAAATACTCGTGTTGTGGTTTGATCGTTTCTTTCATTTACTTACTTGTTATATATTGTGTTTGTGCATATATCTTTGATCAAACGGAAAGTTTCAAAGCTAACTAAACAAGTTAAAAAGATTTTAAACGGTAAACTATTCAACCCCCCTTCTAGTTTTCCACAATATTGGTACGCGGTAATTCGCGTACTCAAAGAATTTCGTGTATAACCCTATTTTCCCTTCTATCAGCTATACACGAGTCAACATCTGGAGCCTCTGGACGCACATCTAGAGGAACGAAGTAATTAGATGTAAACTGAGTAACATCATTCTCCGTCATCGCAGAGCGAAAGTCCTCTAACTGGGCAACCATTTTCATTAATTCACTAGGAAAACGCACACAAAAATTACCTAAGGAAATGATTATTTTCTTTGCAAAAGATAACTTTCAAGAAAGTGAGCAATGGTGAGTGTGTGTTTTACTGTGTGTGATTGTAAAAATGGGGCGGTGACTATTATATAGGAAGTAAAAAACCCTAGATGATGTCCACGTGGATCCCACTCACAAAAACGTGTGGCTAGAACCGAAACGGTACATGCACTTTTTCCCGATTTACGAGGGCCACGTGGACACAACCCCCAATTTTCGAGGTATCCCTTTTGAAATACCTATGACTAGGTGCATTGCACTTTAAAATGGGCGGCAATATTTCAATGTTCTCCCGCCACGCTTACCGCTGTTAATATTAGTCTAGCATCCGCGGCTACGAGCCGCGCACACTAGACTGGGGGGACATGATGACGTATAGTCTATATATGGGCCACGAGCCCAAATGATAAACATTACTAAGGCCCAAAACCACCATGCGTGGGCTATTGTAACTTGGGCCGCATTAATAATGGGACAGGCTCACGTAATAAACTATACACGGCAAGGATCATCTATCTATGGAATAGATATCCTTACTCGGATAAGCACCATGCGTGCGAAACGTAAGGAGCACGAACCCTACAAGGATTTTGCGCCTATATAAAGAATGACATAACTCTCATTCAAGGTACGATACACAAACCCTAACTCTTTACGAGAACCCTAAATCGATTACTTACTCTCACGCCGGAGTCTAATCGTGGGAGACAATCCCACGATAAGCCTAATGGTGTTGTTTATTTTTCTTAGTGCGCAGGTTACAAGTACTAAGAAGCGAATTGGTACGAGAGCAAGAGCCCATAATCAGGAACGCCCAACTTTTGTATCAACAATGACAGAGATCAAATTTAAAATTTCTTTATCCCCATATGCACAAATATTTAGTTATGCAGTTTGCTACGATATTGTATGTACTGTTTAACAGTCTGCAAAGACTAGTCTACTTTGTTAAGATATCGGAAATATGAACTCATACCATATTTCTAACTTATGGAATATGTGATATGAAAATACAATACATCACATACAGACTCATTACTCATGCTGTTGTTAGAACTCACTAGTATGCCATTGTGCAATCTCGCATTTATATCAAACTATGTCTTCTTATTTTCAAGTAGGAATTAAAATATGTGTCTGCATATAATCTTAAGAAAATATGATTCAGGATCATTTCTAAAAAAAAAAAAAAAAAAAAAAAAAAAAAAAGGTCTTAAGTTTAACAGAAAATGCAAAAGAAATAATAACAACCACTTCTATGCCAGGTACCACAATCAAAATCATTCAAGTAAACTTCTTACGGTACACATTAACAAGTATGACTTATTGCCCAATAAGAATATCGCATACGCCATTTCAGCTTAGAAATCGATACAAATTTAACATATCTTAAGAATTGATTTGATAACTTCATGTAACTTTCTAACAGATATCTTTAACAACTAAAACTAAAAAGGGCTAGATGTACGTAATAGTTAAAGCAAATTCCGGGTTTCTTGCAAAACATGCTTGCCCAGACTAACGACAAATTTGTGGAAGACAATGTTCAAACTCAGTCAAATGCCCACTCTGCTCATGAGCATGGCCTCCGGGTTTAAACAGGTGTATAAGCAATGACGGAACTAGGGGATGTCCAGTGGTGATTGAATTATGTTTAGTAGTGCTAAATTTCATTAAAAAAAAAAAAAAAAAAAAAAAAAAAAAAAAAAAAAAAAAAAAAAAAATCTCCGACTTTTGCACTTAGAAATTTATATACATATAGTAAAATGTGAAACTTGATTATCTTTAACGCGGGCAACACAACGCGATACTATATGTTACTACAAATTTGGAAAGTGGTCGCGAAGAAAAATGGTTGAGGATTTATATGAGGTTTATTTATTTAGTTCGCTTCGTTACGTGGCCACATAAAAATCAACGATACGTTTAAAGGTGAGATTTAGACGTGTTTATGTGACAAAACAAAATAAGTCATGCATGAACAGAAGTCGTGAAGTACATAAATATGTGACCAAGATATGATAGAACGTATGGAGAAAAGTTTAGGAAGGACTTACTACGCCAAAACTTGACGGGGAGACGAACGTGAAATGATGCAAGGCAACTTCAACGATTTCGAAACGTGTAACCCGTCTAGTAGCACCACCAAAGGAATTTGAAGTTGCAAGGATAGTAACCCACGCCTTCTTGTTCTTTCCTTTTCTTCTTTCACGTTTGACATGAACCAAAAGTCAGTAGTTTTTATGTTTATGTTTGTGTATTTGTGATGAATGTCGATGGAGTGAAAGGGTTTATATAGGCGAAACAAATTCTAGTGACAAACGAGTCGGTCCAAATCTTTATCTCTATGGTCTCTAAGATAGTAAACGTGTGTCAGGGACTGCAAGAACATCACCTGGTTCTTGTCATTCTTTGCTTGTCGATTACATGTCAAGAATAAAGGGTTCGGTTTTGATTATCTACTTTGCATGTGATCGAACAAAAGAGTTGAGTGTGTAAGTAAACTTGAGTGTGTCATAGTACAAATGAGAATGTCACATGGATTTGATGTTCTTTCTTGCTAGACGATCAAACAAAGAAACAAAGACAAGGAGGGGACCATGTGACTTGAGATGGGGTGTGTAAGTGATAGTAATTATGTGTTTCATAAGAATTGTAAGACCATCATGGCTTATTTGTTTGGACCTTGTTTGGACTAGAATTTCGATGGGGAGAAAAATGAAATAGGTTGCGTTTGGTTTTTGAAAGTGTACACCGAAGGTCTACTAAACCTTTTAACATGACTATATATTATCTTTTTCTTGTTTGATGTAATTTAGGTCATTTGGGAATCCATATGTGACATGTACCTAGCCAAAAGTAAGGGTTCAATTTAGTAGCACAAGTCTAGAAATTTTTGACAAGAGATTGATCACGCTGAGCTTGTGGGTTTTTTTTATCTTTAAACGTCCGTATAAGATATTGAGAGAAAAATAAAGATATCGTGCCAAAGTAAAGGGATTCAAATCAACTTCTAAGAAATTATAAAAGTGATTTGGAACAACGGGATATATTAATGAGTTTGATTTCGAAGGGTGAGAAGCGTGTTACAAGGTTCTGATTAATATAGTTGAATAAAAGAAAAAAAATAGCCCGTAAAACGGTTAATTAAACTGTGATGATGGATTACTATTCGTTAATTGTTTACAAATGACAGGGAAATTTACGGTGTATTACACAATGTGGCTCAGACCTCCACAGTTATAGCACTTGGGTTGCCTTCCTTGCCCCTAATTAACATTACCAACTCTGTTCTAAACATTGCCACGAGCAACATCTCTTTGATTCACATTTTGTCTTCCTTGAACGTTTTGAACCATAACCCGTCCATCTTCCACTATAGCTTGGTTGCGTGTATTTGATGAAGTTCTAAGTTGGTTGTTGGTTTGAGGAAGTGTTGCTCTAAACTGTTAAATAAGCAAGGAAACTTGAATGGAGAGATTATTAATCATCTGGTCGGTACGAGAGTACCCTGAGTCAAGTTGGGTAGTCATAGCAGAAGGTTAAACAAATGATGACTGATTTTGAGACATAGAAGGATGAAGATAAGCTTGATCGAGTGAGGATTGGTTGAATGGTTGGACATTTGAAACAAAAGCAAGTGAATCATTTGTTGTTGTTGGATTGAGCTTTTCCCTTAATTGATGATCATAAACAACATGCTTTTCATGTTGTTGTTAGTAAGCATAAAGTTGTTCATAATTGGTGTTTCTCAATCCTTTGTTGAGCTTCACTGCTGTCACGAATCGATCCCATTCTGGTGACATATTGTTCATGAACTTTGAATTGAGTTGGATGTTGGGCATTGTCATTATGATGATTCTTATGTCATTCACAAACTTGTGAAATATGACATAGTAGTATGTGATGTTTTCACCAGGGTTCATCTTGAAGTGCTCAAACTCATCATACAATTGAGATTCACAGTCTTCTTTAGTCAGCTCTAAACTTTCTAGAAGCATTTTGACATTATCCCAGACAGCTTTGGCTTCAGTGTTGAAGTTTATGAGCTTGTAAACGTCTTTGGGAAGTCCTTGAATCACAATGTTGGAAGCTCGAATATCAACATCATAACGCTTCTTCTCCTGCTCCTCATTAAGATCGTTATAAATACGTGGCCTGTTGATTTCAAAGGTGACAGCACCATCCTCACTAGTAGTGATAACATCTCTGGTGGTGCCCATTTGAAACGTCCCTTCATCATTGGATTTAAGAATGTTGACACCATTCTCTTTTCCCAAGCATTAGAGTCGAATTCTTTGTGCCCATGACTCGTAATCAGTTCTATCCAGCATAGGAGGCGGGTATCTGACCCAGCAGCTTGAATGTCATCAGAGGTAGTGCTTGCCATGATGTAATCTTACACGGTATTTTACAACTCTTGTGATTTAAACCAAGAAATTGATTCTTTCACGGAACTTTCTAAAATCAACAAAAGAAACCATAAGATACTGAGTGCTAGAGTGTGAGATGATACAATTTGCAAGTCATAGTTAAGCAATTAGAGTTAAGTCACAACAAGTTAAATCACACCAAGTCAAATCGCAAGAATCAACTCGCAATGTCAGATTGTAATTGAACAAGTTGTAACAACACAAATCACAACAGCTCTCAAATCGTAGAACTAGTCAACTCACAATAGGTGTCAACTCGCAACACACTAACAACTCGCAGCAATAAGTCAACTCGCGAAGAAGTTAAACTCGTAGCAGCCCATCAACTCGCAGCGAACTTGTTAACTCGCACTGAAACTCAACTCGCAGCAAACTGCTCAACTCGAAGCGTACTGTCAACTCGCAGCCACTTGCCAACTCGCAATAAGTTGTAAACTCGCACCAAAAGAATTAACTCGCAGCACACAACAACTCGCAATGAAAAGTCAACTCGTAGGAAAGTATCAAATCGCAGCAGAGATCAACTCGCAGTCCACTCAACTCGCAATAGAACCTCAACTCGCAGCACCAATACGACAAAACTGTCCTTTTCACTGCGATTTGTCTTTATTCCTAATTTGAGAAAACTGCCAAATCGCACCTGACAAAACTGTCAACGCGCACCCACAACCATACCAACTCGCTAAAAAAAACAATCAACTCGCACCAAAAGACAGTCAACTCGCATCCAGGAAATACATACGAGAATCAACTCGCAGCCTAGAAACTCCTCCAAAGTACACACAAATTGACTCAAAATCTTCAATAAGCTTAAGAAACTAACAAACTAAGCACATAACTAAGCTCATATGACAATCCTACATATGGAAGTACAACAATAACACACGTATGACCACGATTCAAGCCAAACTAGTGAAATACAAGAAAAATAATTCGAACCCTAATCTAGCCTAAGAAGCAATCAAAAGCACAAACAATCCCAAGAATGTAACCAAGGCTCTGATACCATTTGTAGTATACTCATAAACATAACATATGGTTCTTGTGGTTATGGTTCGATTTGTAGAGGGATGTAGAGAGAGAAAGTGGAAACTTAGTGAGAGAAAGTGCAAGATGTTAGATTATCAAATGAAGGTCCAACCCTCTTCCTTGGTGGGATAGGGTATTTATGCATATTTCCTATACGCCTTTAGTAGGCTATGGTTCGGTTTGACAGTGGGTAAAGACTCGACCCGACACCATGGTTAAACGTAATATAAACTAATATGATAAATACTACGAGCTACCTAATGCTAAACCATACTCGGGGTGACCGAATCTTTCATATGAATATTTATATTCCTAACAGTCCCTTATCCAAGCCCGAACCATCAAGGCCCATCCCCTCTTTTCTTGTAATACTTATACACGTCCAACACTCATTTCAAGAGTGGATGTTTGTGTGTTTTCTCAGTTCTTAGTCTAATATTCTTTTCTTTCTCTCCTACCTCTCTCTCTAGGTCTTTCTTTCCCTAAAATACACTCTTAGATCGTTTAGTGTGAAATGATCCATAAGTAGAGGCCTACAAGAGCCATCAAGTTTTCTCTACTTTTTTAATCTACATATTGAAATGATTTATGTACACATAACATCTCTTACAAATGGTCTTTACATAAATGCCGATGGGTTACACCGATATACACTAAAAGAGACACGTGAGCGGAAGTGAGCAAAGAATGACGAAATAAAATTGAAGTAGTGAGGAAATGAAAATATGGTAATATTTTCATCGAGTGGTTAAACAGTAATTATCTAGGGAATATATATTTATCGAGGATATATAAGTGAATAAAAGGCAACACACAATCCCTAAGGATTGATGTTCGACTGAAATCCCAAGGGATGGGAAAGTTTGACTTCTTTTCAAATTTGTATTCACTTAAGATAAATACTAGGGTTTCTAGAATGTTGCTTGCATCCTATAAATACAAGGAATTCTAGATACAAACCATAACATTCCTCTAAACCCTAAAATCTCCCTTTTACCCCCTCTCCAATTCGGTCTACCGAATCAAATGGTTTAAAACGCTAAGTCGACTGCTAGTTGACTATAAGATTGACTAGTTCCTAATCGATCTCTACCCCGTTCGTATTATCTTAATCGTATAGGTCCGTAGCCCTAGTCCAACCTGTGCAGTAGCGGTTGATACCTAACGCAATCTACGTGGTGATTCTCCTTATAAACCTTAATCTGGTCGACTGAAGCATCAAGGTAGAAGAAGGCGACTCTGTGCAGATTTTGAAGGTCAGGAAACTTACACAACTGCAGGAATCAAGTAAATATTCTACAAACACCCTTCATACGCGTTAGGTTTATGTTATATATTTGATTATGAGATCTGTGTATTAAGGGTTTAGTCAGGATGGTCTTTACTTGTTTATTTTCCGTTATGCATGTTTTATAGACCATGCGGGTGACCACTAATACCCAACACATATAGTTATCATTAATATATCATAGTTATGGGGTTTTCATCATTAAACAAATATGCTTATTTTTAAGGTCGAAGAAGTTTGTTTTCTTTCTAAGGGCCCGTGTGGTTTGTAGATGTGTTTAGGATTCGGATTTAGATTTGGATTTTGAATTAAATGAAAAGAGAAAATTAAAAGATTGATAAGTTTGTTTTATATATTTGTTTGAAATTAAAAAAAAAAAAAAAAAAAGAAAAAAAAAAGAATAGAATAACTGTGGTTGAAAAGAAAGCATCAAATAAAATGTTTTTGATTAGTCATTTTTATAGATCCTTGCCAAAAACCGGAGTTAAGGTGGAATCACATTTTGGAGCCAAAAGTTGTGTCAGAGGGTGTCAAAAGATACCGAACAACTTTTTTTTATGAATCTTTCAATCGACACCTTGTCAAAACCGTGTACCAAACACATACTAAAATGTTTATTTCAAAATGTGTATTTAATTATGAATTTTTAAAAGGTATGTGGAGGTTATAAAAATTAAATTTTGTTTTAAAATAAGTAAATTCAGTAAATAGTATTTTGTCCATCCAAATTAATGTCTACTAACAATATATTGAGAAATTATAGGGAAGTTTTATCATCTTTACCATATTAAAAGTAAAAATAAGAAATAGTATGTTTTATTCAATTATGTGTGTTTTAGAAGACAACTAGTTTTTAACCAAGTGCATACATGAGGTTGTTAAATAAGTTTTTTTTTAATTATATAAAATCATTTTATACTTACATAGTTATAATATCTTTGCACTTGCAGGTTTTTACATAAATTTTCATTATGCATTAATATTGATTAATATTTGGTATAAATTTTTGTTTGATGAAAGACTTGACTTTGTTTAAATAACATGGTGTTAAGTTTGATGTTGTTTAAATTTAAATATTGATATCATGTTTTTGAGACATTATACACGTAATGACTTTTTAAACTTTAAAAAGGAATTGCATGTGTTATTGCTATATGTACAATCTTGTGTATTTATTTTTCATCTCACAGTGACCAATGGGGTCATTTCTTCATTTTGATATTCACAATCTTGTGTATTCATTTTACATATCACGGTAATTCGTGCTTTCATTTTGATATTTACAATTTCGTTAATGCACATAAATTTAATATACAACGATAAAAATATTTATAAATATGGGAAAAATTCAAATGCATACTCTCATTTTGGTGCATACCAAGGGACAAATCCCCACTATTCATCTAATTTGAAGTAATGGTGGAGAATGGGGATTAACCTAAGATTAAATATGGAAACCTAAGTCATGTTTTTTTTCCTTTTTTTGTCTTTTTTATTATTCATTTTTTTTTCTTTCATTCTTTTTGTTGTTTTTTTTGTGCATTTTTTTTTCACGCACATTTTTTTCTTTTTTCTTATATTTATTTGTTTTTTTGTTTTTTTTTTGTTTCATAATTCACGTTTTTTTATAATTCATATATTTTTTAATTCACGTTTTTTTTCCTTCTTCTCCGTTTTTATACGTTTTCGTCTGTTTCATATATTTTCGTCCGTTTTCATACGTTTTCGTCTGTTTTCGTCCGTTTTTATACGCTTTCATCCGTTTTCAAACGTTTTCGTTCGTTTTCATACGTTTTTGTTTATTTTCATATGTTTATATAAGTTTTCATCTGTTTTCAGACGTTTTTGTCTGTTTTTTATGTTTTTGCTCACTTTTAGACGTTTTCGTCTATTTTCAGACATTTTCGTCCGTTTTTATAATTTTTTGTCCGTTTTCATTCATTTTCTTACATTTTAATCTGTTTTCTTATGTTTTCGTTCATTTTCATACGTTTCGTCCGTTTTCATCTGTTTTTATTTCATTTTCATCCATTTTTCATATGTTTTCGTCCGTTTTCAAATGTGTTTTTACACTTTCATACATTTTTGCATGTTTTCTTACGTTTTCGTCCGTTTTTATCCATTTTGTTACGTTTTCGCCCATTTTCGTCTGTTTTCATACATTTTCGTCAAACTTTGTTATGTTTTCGTTCGTTTTAATACGTTTTCATCCGTTTTCTTTCGTTTTTCTCCATTTTTAATACGTTTTTGTCCGTTTTCATACGTGTTTTTACGCTTTCAAACGTTTTTGTCCGTTTTCATACGTATTCGTCTGTTTTCTTACATTTTCGTCCATTTTCTTACATTTCTTAATATCCCAAGTGATTACTGAATATCACAAGTGATATTCAGTGGTATCCAGAATATCACTTGTGATTTTCTAAATATCAGTTGTGATATTCTGAATATCACTTGTGATTTTCTTATGTTTTCGTCCGTTTTCATATGTATTCGTCCGTTTTCATATGTATTAGTCTGATGTGTTGAGAGAGCTTTAAATTTATAATACTAGTTTTACCGATTCCATAATACACAAAACACATGGGTAAAGTATAACCCCCATTAATAGTAAATGTTTATAGGTAAGACCAGGTCGTCCCAAGAGATTTG
This sequence comes from Artemisia argyi, assembly GCA_030686995.1. Classification (NCBI taxonomy): domain Eukaryota; kingdom Viridiplantae; phylum Streptophyta; class Magnoliopsida; order Asterales; family Asteraceae; genus Artemisia; species Artemisia argyi. The sequence continues at coordinate 109,932,541 of CM060702.1, forward strand.
TAGCAATTCACAGAATGTTTATCAAGTAACAAAGCCAAATGATTGTCCCATATCAAATAGCCTAAATGTGTGTATAGCAAAACAAGGTAACAAACAAGGTATGATCCGCACAAGATAATAGATAGATAAAGCAAGACTTATATAAACAAAATCATGCAAGTTACAATTATTGGTATATTAATCGTAACAAACATATCTACCAATAATGACATAGAATCCTTTCGACCTATAGACTACATCATCACGAGCGCATTAAGAATGGTTTATATCGAATATGCATACATATGAATTCCTCCTAACCCGACATTTTTACATAAGGAAAGGTCTTAAACATCATTCAACTTGGTTTGTTTAGCAATTTATCACACAATTTCTACAAGCATGATATTGGACCATTATAGACAGATGTTCCAAACTATAATCATAACAACTAACCCTTTCGACCCATGATAGTTGCAATAATCAATCAAAGGATAAACAAGGTCCAAGCAAAAGTAACATCGAATTCATAAGCATTTATATTCACAAGTTATACTAATATCGTCTAAATATCATATCACAACCAACCAATAACCGACATCACAAACATAGATAAATTCAGAAACATCATCAATATTATTAGTAAAGAAATGTACCAAATCCGTTTATGTGAGTAATTCGAGTACAAAGAGCCAAAAACCAATATATTGACTACCACAAGCACTAGTCCAACAACCCAATGTTCCATTATCAACCAACAACCTATGCTACTGAAAATACCCGAGGGAATGTCACGTTCACCTCTGCAAATCCGCAACGTGTCACCAAATGGAGTGTTTGGTAACAAGGTTACTGGTAGAGACTTGAAAGGATTTGGTGTGAATCCTCCAAGTGTTATGTTTAGGTTCTGTAAAAGTGATGAATGATGATTTATAAATGGTGGTAAACCTCTGTAATTCGTGGTTAGGGAGGATGGTGATGATAGTTGTGGCTCGATGGGATAATAGGGTGTTTGGATCATTGGATCCTAAGACCCTCACCACTCCTCCTTCTCTCCAAGTTTAGTTATAAGATAGTATATGTTCCAGGTATTGATTCTCCTGTATTTCTGTAGTTTATATAGGCTTAGGAACACTTGGGGACCAAGTTGGAGGGTAAATGATCGGTTTGGAACTCAATTTAATGCATTATAGCTGATCAGAGTCAAAGTATGGCACACATACTTTGCAAAACCGCAGTACTTGGTGTATTCAAATGATTTTTCCCGCTGATGAAAAGTGCGCCGTACTTAAGTGTAAGTACGGCGTACTTGTGGTCTTTTTCAGCTGCTGGCACAAGAATAAAAGTTGTAGATAATTCTCTTAGCTTTCCGTGACCGCGAACGGGAGGTAAAACGGAGTCCGTATGCTCCAGATATGGCCAAAACAGTGGACAGGTGTCGGAAGATCTTTAACTTGAGTTTGTTTCTTCGTTTAAGCTTCATTACTTCGTGTTATCTTCCATTTCTTCCACGACACATCTCATGAACCTAAAATAGCATATTTAATCTATTAAGTATCAAATGTTCATATAACTCATCAATATATTCATATAAAAGCACGAATAACGCATCTAGGAATATGTAAAGTTAGAGCGTTATCATAGTCCCTTTTTTTACGTTTTCGTTCGTTTTCTTACCTTTTCGTCCGTTTTTTATACGTTTGTGAATATCACTATTGATATTCACAATATCACTTATGATTTTCTGAATATCAATGGTGATATTCTAAATATCACTTGTGATTTTCTGGATATCTATCACTTGTGATTTTCTGAATATCACTTGTGATTTTCATGATACAAAACATTTGTTAAAAAATATCACTTTGTGATAATCCGAATATCACAGAATATTACTTATGATATCCAGAATATTATTTGTGGTACTCATAGTAACACTTGTGATATTATGCATATCACAGAAAATCACTTGTGATATTTAGAATATCACCTGCGATATTCTGAATATCACAGAATATCACTTGTGATATTCAGTGTAACACCCCAACCCGAGAAGGGCTAAAGTGTAACATTATGGAGTCAAATCAGAACACAAGCGAACGGAGATACATTTCTAATACAAAGTATACAAAGGTTACAAGGAGAACTAAACAATATACAAATGAGTAACAACGATGAACTAAGCCCAACATCAATTTCTTCTAATCATCTCTAAGTCCAGCCCGTAGCTAATCAGGGTAAAGTCTTCTAAGTCCAAAATAAGATCTCTCATCCACAAACCAAGCTTCCTACTAAACCTGCCGCATGAGAAAAGAAATGCGACTGAGCTTACAAAGCTCAGTGAACAGATATAAAGGTAACAAAGCAGTAATAATGATGAAACAAAATAAAGGAAACAATGCAAGATATAATAAGAGTGAGTGAATAAGGAAAAGAGTATAGGGTAAAGGAAACAGTAAAGGTAAAGGTTAAGGTTAAGGTTGTATCAGTATTCTACCCTGAGCCAAACAAATCAAATCAAATCAAAGTCTTCAGCATAGTAACCATGTACTCAAAGGGGAGACCTCAGAATACCAAATGTAGTAGGAGGGGAGTCCTCAAGTAACCACGGAGTAGCTAGCTCCCAAATATATGTGAAAGGCATGTATTGCACACAGTACCAGACACCAAACCAAATGTAGTAGCAAATCAAATCAAAGCAAATCTAGGATGCATCCATACGCCCCTACCCAAACCAATTGCAGATCAAACAAAGGGACGGTGTGGAACATCACTCGACCACACTGGAGTCATGACATTGGTGCATCAATGCCACAGTCATGTTACCTTCATGACTAGGAAAAGGCTCGGGTATAATACTGAAGGGTCAAAGGCAAATCAAATAGCAAATTCTAAGTCAAATCAAAGTATCATAATCCAAGGTACATAGCAAAGGTTCAGTATCAAGGTTCCGTATCAAAGGTTCAATATCAAATGTCAATGTCAAAGTATCAATCAAAGATGTAATATCAATTGGTCAAAATGGAGAAGTCAAAGCCAAAGTTCCCAATCCACAAGGTTCACTATTCCAAGTCCCATAGTTCATGATCAAAGGGTCATAATGAGAGTTTAAAACAAAAGTTCAATTTAGCAGGTTCCCATCACTTGTTTAAAAAGGTTTGTAGTACAATCATTTAAAAGGTTTATAACAAGGTTTATCTAGAAAAGATCTTCCAAAAGATAAAATTTATAAAAGTGATCTTTAATAAAGGTTTTCATAAGATATTCTTCAAAAGTGGTCTTTATGAATTAATAAAATCCCATAGATAAGTGGTCTTAAATCATATTAAAAGTGCTGTTACAAAATAGTTTTTCCTTTAAATGTTTCCATGTCATAATTAAGAAAAGAAATTTCACCTCCCGTTATAATATCCCAAAAGAACATTCAAAGTCTCACAAGGGTTTCATCTCCCGTTACAATATCCCAAAATATCCAAGGTCTGACAAAGGTTCAAAGGTTAAGGTAACAAAAGGTTATCGAAGGGATCATAAGGGTTCAAACGAATAACAATAGGATCGCAAATACCGGTGAAACACAACAATCATAGAGCAAAGTACGAAGGGTCATAATCAAGATCAAAAGAAATCACAATACGATGACAAATCAAAGACAAAGTCAAGAGAGAGGAAGTGTGCACTCTTACTGAAAGAGTACGGAATATCTGTACCTTAGTCCAAAAGCAAAAGCAAGGTCACAAATCAAAAAGAATGGGTCACTCCCGCTTCACCGAACCTAGAAGAGAATGGATACGAATCAAGACGAGTCCAAATTACTTAAGTTACCTCTTTTAGTTATCTTTCCATTTTTTAGAAATTTTCCATATTTAGCAGCTTTCTATTTTAGGTAAGTTTCCATATTAGTAAGTTTCAACATGACTTCCCAATTTAGTAATTTTTGTTAGTTAGAGTTCAAGTGACAATTAATTAAGCATTTAAGGTTTAATATAGTTAATATAATGGTCTAATATTAAATATGACAACATATAATAGTTTAGGGTTTAAAGTGTCTAAATAGCAAAGTATAGGGTTAAATATAAAATTTTGGCTAAAAGTATTATATTTAGCATGCATGCTAATCTCTTCCTTGTTATTATAACAGTAAGATGCCGAAATCGACTCGTAACCTTTTCATATTATTTTGTGATTCGAAAGAAACAAACATGCATGCAATCTCTATAATGAATAGCTCGAATATGATTATACCGACGCATGTTTTAGACCGAACGAAATATAGATCGAAACATACAAGTCGAACCAAGACATAATCGATTACATAGGTTTCGAAATCATTATTTTATGTGTTCCCTTTTATCATTTTTATGTAACAACACGACTAAATCGGCTTTCGAAAACATTACTTCATGTAAGGTTGTTTATTATTTCATGAAAACTTTCATGTGACAAGGTATACGTATAGTATGCATGCAAAAATTCGAGGCCAATAGAACATCAGATTGTCTTATATACGTATGAGGTTATCTTCCAAATACATGCATGCAAAACTTATAGCCAACTCATTTTAGTTAGTATATTACCTTACATATGCATATGACAGATTCGAAACAAACCATATCAAGATCGACACCTATGTTTAACTTCTTTTATTTTCGATCAAGTGTAACAGTTTTAACAAGTCACCCAAGTCGTTATTTTACGTGACACCCGATTCGAAGGTCCCGAAAACAGAAAACAAAGTCGTCATATATGTTTCATACATTCATCATTTTATGTAGCTTTACATATTAGCTAGTCGTATATAGTTTTAATGAAACAAACGTTTAACACTTAGACAATATTTATGATCGTATGTACGTTATCACATCAGGTTTCGGTACCATGTATGTGTCGAATAGATGGAACAACAAGGAAGGATGGTGAAGATACCTTGGCAGCAAAATAACGAGGCAAAAAGAGGAACCAAAACCAAACCCTTACAAATCCAACACCATCCACGATTTACACCAGGGCCGAGATATCACGAACCTATCACCACCTTAGCTAAACACCCACGTACTACTTGCTTTCTTGGATGGAAATGAGGCTGCCGAAATGTTTAAGTATTTGTTTAGGGTTTAACATGTGAGAACAGGTGATATACGGTTGTGATAAGGAGAATAATTGGAAAATATATCGGGGATAGTGTACCAAGTCTTAGGGAGAGGAGCGTGTAAATAAAAATGGAAAATCGTGTGGGATTGCCAAGATTTAAGGAAGACCAAATCTTTTCATTTAACACAATATTTGGTTCTATCTTCTTATCCCATTTTTAGTCGTGGGAACATCAGGAAAGGTCACATTTTCAGTTCAAGTAGGCACATAGGAAATGTGTGATAGACTAAGGCATAGGAGGTGCATTTTAATTAACAAATAACACTTAGGATATAATGGGCTACTTATTTTATAAGTTGTGTACGAGTTTTAAATGTTTTTGGACCCGTTAGGTTACGTAACGTGCAATATTTGTTTCTTAGTCCAAATTTCATATTCTTGGGTTCTCATAATATTGTAGTAGCTCAATTGTGATTTACTTGAAGTTACATGTCCATGTTTGTGATCGTACGATAACCGTTTTTTATTTTGGCTTGTTTGGTCAACGTACTTAATTCTTCAAAATTTCAAATTGGAGGGTATTTTAGTCATTTAATCATGTCATGAAAATGTGGGCTTTACATTCAGAATATAACTTGTGATGTTTAGAATATCACATAATATCACTTGTCATATTCAAAATATAACTTGCGATATTCAGAATATCGCTTGTGATATTTAGAAACATATTAAAACGTATAAAAATGGCAGAAAACATTTAAAAATGGACGAAAATGAATGAAAAAATGGACGAAAACGTAAGAAAATGTATGAAAATGGAAGAAAACGTATGAAAGTGTAAAAACATGTATGAAAAAAGACACAAACGTTTGAAAACTAGACGAAAACGAAAGAAAACAGACAAAACGTATGAAAACGAACGAAAACATAAAAAAACGAACGAATATGTATGAAAACGGACGAAAACGTATGAAAGCGTTAAAACACGTTTGAAAACGGACGAATACGTATGAAAAATGGGCGAATATTACTTATGATATCCAAAATATCATTTGTGGTACTCATAGTATTACTTGTGATATTCTGCATATCACAGAAAATCACTTGTGATATTCAGAATATCACTTGTGATATTCTGAATATCATAGAATATAACTTGTGATATTCAGAATATAACTTGTGATGTTTAGAATATCACTTGTGATATTCAGAATATAACTTGTGATATTTAGAAATATATGAAAACGTCTGAAAATGGCAGAAAACATTTAAAACGGACGAAAACGAATTAAAACGGAAGAAAACGTATGAAAGTGTAAAAACATGTATGAAAAGGACAAAAACGTTTGAAAACTGGACGAAAACGAAAGAAAACAGATGAAAACGGACGAAATGTATGAAAACAGACGAAAACGTAAGAAAACGAACGAATATGTATGAAAACAAATGAAAATGTATGAAAGCGTAAAAACACGTCTGAAATGGACGAAGACGTATGAAAAATGGACGAAACAAAAGAAAACGGATGAGAAAGTATTAAAACGAGCGAAAACGTTTAAAAATGGACGAAAACGTATGAAAATATAAGAAAACATATGAAATCGTATGAAAACAGACGTTAACGGGCAAAAACGTAAGAAAGCGGACGAGAAATGTATGAAAACGGACGAAAATATATGAAAACGGGCGAAAACGTATGAAAACGGGCGAAAACGTATGAAAACAGACAAAAACGTATGAAAATGAACGAAAATGTATGAAAGTGAAAAAAACGTGTATTAGGAAGAAAAACGTTTATTAGAAAAAAGAAAAAAAAACGTGATTTAGAGCAAAAAAAAAAAAAAGAAAAAAAGAAAAAAGAAAAAAGTAGCGTGATAAAAGAAAGACACAAAATAAATAAATAAATAAATAAAGGAAAAATTGAATAACAAAAAAAAAAAAAAAAAAAAAAAAAAAAAAAAAAAAACATGAACTTAGATTTCCGTATTTAATATTAGGTTAATCAATTAGATGGATGGTGATAATTTATCCGTACACCAAAATAAGCGTATGGAAAATAAAGTGACTCAAACAACATATATGCTATTTTTTTTAAAAAAAAATTGCGTCTAGAGTGTATATTATTAAATTTGTAAGTTATTAAAAGGGAAAATTGTCAAGAAATGCATCAAACTTGTCACTTGTTCCTATTGTATGGTGTGAACTTTTTTTTTCCTATTATATACACGAACTTTCTTAATCTTCCTATCATATACACGAACTTTCTTAATCTTCCTATCATATACACGAACTTTCTTAATCTTCCTATTGTATACATGAATCTAACGTGACATGGAGTTAATTAGATAAATTTACATGAATCGCCCCTGTGGCTCAAAACAATTACACCATTCGTCCTTGAAACAATTGCATAAAAGGTCCCTGTAGCTCAAGATTTAAAATATTTGCATCGTTAGTCCACCCACCACCGCCACCGCCACCTACCAACACCCACCGCCACCACCCACCACCTCCACCCACCACCGCCACCACCACCTACCAAACCACCACAGGCCACCACCGCTACCCACCACCACCACCGCCCACTACCGCCACCCACCGCCCACCACCGCCACCTAACGGGTAAAACTAACGACGTTGGTGCTTAGGGATGATTAGTGGCTAATGGTTTAACCACTTAGAGATGATTAGTGCCAATAGTATGAGATAGGGATGATATGTGCCAAAAACTATAAACCACATAAATGATGTTTGCAATTTACTCTTAATATTATTTGGATGATTAAGGGGGGCCTTGCACCTGCTAGCCACCCCATTACCTCCACCTCTGACCAACACATGACCTTTTCGTGTGACTAATGAAAAAGATTGGTGTACTGTGGCATGTTGCAAGGCCATGGACCAACTCTCTCTCTTTATGCCTATAATTCATTTCCAATTTTTTTAATGCCTTAAATGCTCTTCCTCCAAAATTCTAGAAAATCATTAACGGACAGTGAGAAAGAATAATGGTATGACAAGTTATTATTGAAATTATCCTTAAGGGGACTTTTTGTGAAAAAGAATAAGGTGATGGTGGGTGGTGGTAATGGTGGGTGGATGCGGTGGTGTTAATGGCGTTGGGTGGTGGTGGCGGTGGGTGTTGGTAGGTGGCGGTGGTGGGCGGTGGTGGTGGGTGGCGGTAGTGGTGGTGGTGGTAGGTGGTGGGTGGTGGTGGGTGTGGGTGGTGGGTGGCGGAGGTGGAGGTGGGTGGTGGTGGTGGCGGTGGTGGGTGGAGGTGGTGGGTAGTGGTGGTGGGTGTTGGTAGGTGGCGGTGGTGGTGGTGGGTGGCGGTAGTGGGCGGTGGTGGTGGTGGGTGGCGGTAGTGGGCGGTGGTGGTGGTGGGTGGCGGTGGTGGTCGGTGGTGGTTTGGTAGGTGGTGGTGGCGGTGGTGGGTGGTGGCGGTGGGTATTGGTAGGTGGCGGTGGCGGTGGTGGGTGGACTAACGATGCAAATATTTTAACTCTTGAGCTACAGGGACCTTTTATGCAATTGTTTCAAGGACGAATGACGTAATTGTTTTGAGCCACAAGGACGATTCATGTAAATTTATTTAATTAACTCCATGCCACGTCAGATTCATGCAATAGGAAGATTAAGAAAGTTCGTATATATAATAGGAAGATTAAGAAAATTCGTGTATATAATAGGAAAAAAAAAAGTTCACACCATACAATAGGAACAAGTGGCAAGTTTGATGCATTTCTGGACAATTTTCCCTTATTAAAAACATAGAAACTAATAAGTTTACTTAAATTCATATAATTTGTTTAAAATGTAACGATTAAAGTTTTATTAATTATTTTATATATTTTTTTTATAAAATCGATATATATATATATATATATATATATATATATATATATATATATATATATATATATATATATATATATATATATATATATATATATATATGTATTTATTTTGTTGATGTGAAATAGGTTTAATTGAGCAAAATAAAAGTGGAGTTTGAGATCCATAAAGAACCCATACATGCCATAGAACCTATCAACCAATCATAGTCACTCATTTATATTTTTCACATTTTTTTTTAAAAACAACATATCTTGCAAACGGTAAATCGTCAAGCTACAAAAAAAATACAATCGCGACGAGAATTAAATGATCTTTCTATAGATATGCATTGTTATATACTTTCGACGAACTTTTCTTTTTTTAATTTTTGCCCAGAAAGAATCATATATGATTCGTAAAAATCATATATGATTCGTAAAAAATCATATATGATTCGATTCTTAAGAATCATATATGATTCTTACGAATCATATATGATTCTTTCTAGGCAAAAAAAAAAAAAAAAAAAGTTTGTCGAAAGTATATCAACGCATGTCTATAGAAAGATAATTTAATTCTTGTCGCGATGGTATTTTTTTGTAGCTTGACGATTTACGGTTTACGAAATATTTAAGTTTTAAAAAAAGGGTGGAAATTTATTTTTTTATTTTGATAAAAAAAATGAGTGGCTAATATTGCTTAATGGGTTCTATGGTAAGATGCAGGATCCCTTGCAAAGTACCCAAACTTTGAAAAGCCTAAAAAGAAATTGGGTGCTGCCATGTGTCCCTCATTTATTTTATTTAAAAAATCTGGATAGGGGCAAAATAGTAAAATTATTTGTTTTTTCTTTTTCCACCTCAAATTTCAAACGCACATATCTCTTAAACGACAAACTTTTAGAAAAAACCGATTTCACCATAATTTTTAAAATTTAATCCTCTTTAATTTGGTATAAATTTTGTTAAAAATTTCGAAACTTTTTTTTTTACATACGAAATGGGTGTTAATTTTCTTGATTTTTTAGGCATTTTTGACCTTATTTTGTACCATCATAAATGCCGAATCGTGAAAAATTTAAAATATGAAAGTCGTAGCTTCTTGGCCATTCTTTACCCAGAAATTTGAATCAATCAAATCTAATATGATATGAGTGAGATATCGTATGTTAAAGATGACGTTTTACTCATATTTGTTGCACACAACATGTTTGATGAAATGTTTAGCTTAGATTTTTAGTCTTAAAATCGAGTTAAATTCACTAATTTTTGTACAACAATGCACCTTTAGTCATTTTATTAATGTAAGATTCAAAAAGTTTTTTTTTTTTTTTTTTTTTTTTTTTTTTTTTTTTTTTTTTTTAACTGATGAACCTTATTAACTGATTTAATAAGTTCATTAGTTAATAAGGTTCATCAGTTAATATAGTTCAACTAGTTAATAAGGCTGATGAACCTTATTAACTGATGAACCTTATTAACTGATTTAATAAGTTCATCAGTTAATAAGGCTCTTTAACTGATGAACCTTATTAACTGATTTAATAAGTTCATCAGTTAATAAGTTCATCAGTTAATATAGTTCAACCAGTTAATAAGGCTGATGAACCTTGTTAACTGATTTAATAAGTTCATCAGTTAATAAGGTTCATCAGTTAATAAGGCTCTTTAAAGCGCGATATGTCTTTTTTAAAAATCAGTTAATAAGGTTCATCAGTTAATAAGGTTAATCAGTTAATAAGTTCATCAGTTAATATAGTTCAACCAAAATAACTGATGAACAAAATGTCTTTTTTAAAAATCAGTTAATAAGGTTCATCAGTTAATATGGTTCATCAGTTAAAAAAAAAAAAAAACAACAAAAAAAAAAAAGAAAAAACAAAATTTTTTGAATCTTACATTAATAAAATAACTAAAGGTGCATTGTTGTACAAAAATTAGTGCATTTAACTCGATTTTAAGACTAAAAATATAAGCTAAACATTTCATCAAAAACGTTGTGTGCAACAAATATGAGTAAAACGTTATCTTTAACATACGATATCTCTCTCATATCATATTGGATTTGAGTGATTCAAATTTCTGGGTAAAGAACGGTCAAGAAGCTACAACTTTCATGTTTTAAGTTTTGCAAACTTCGGCCTTTAAACTAGACAAAATTAGAGCCGAAAATGCTAAAATTTTCAAGAAAATAATGAACCAATGAATATGTCAAAAAAAAAGTTTTGAAAAAATTAAAAAGATTTATACCAAATTAAAGAGGATTAAATTTTAAAAATTATGGTGAAATCGGTTTTTTCTAAAAGTTTGTAGTTTGAAAGTTATTTGCATTTGAAATTTAAGATGGAATTAAAAAAATGGGTCAAATGACCAAAATGCCTTTTAACCGAAATATTAAAGAAGAAAAGTGAGGAAGTGGGTGGAGGACACATGACACTAGCTTCAAGGCTAGAAACACTTTTTAGCCTTTTTAATTTTTGATCCTTTCTATAAGATCGCAACTCTTTATGGTAAAAGTTGAATGTATAAAAAACTTTTCGCAATAAGCGAGTAGAAAATAGAAAATCCAAAATTCCAACCTCAAAAATAAAAAGCCGGTGGATCTAGAGAGAGAGAAATGGCATCGTCGGTGGTGAAGAGCGTTTTGAACTCTATCAAAGAACGCGGTCTCCTTAACTTCGCTCGAGAACTCCGTCAAGAAGGCTTCTTGTAATTTCTTCTATTCTCTTTTTATAAACTCAAATCAACCTATCCATTTTTAGGGTTTATTGTTGTAATTAGATATCATGTGTTCATCTTAATAATAATAATTTAGGACAAACCCACTTTGTATTTTGATTGATTATCATCCATCTGGAACATAGAAAATTCTTCCATCTCAAACAAGTTTTCTAGTTGAAAAACATTTTATAAATATGTTTAGATCAACCAAACCAATTTTCTTTTTATATCATTACTAGTAGTTTAAAAACTCAAATTTACTATAACAGCTTTAAACAACAAAGGCATTTTTTTTTGTTGTCAAAAGTCCGTCAACATTTTATATGAAGATAGCATCTTTAATTGTATCTAATTTTTTCTATGCTTGTTTCAGGAATTGTCTTACGGATGGAAATCTTTTGTAAGTAAAGCTTCTCCACATAAAACATTTTTATTGTTCTAGTATTTGAAATTTTGATTGTCGATACTTCTTGGCTAGAATAATTCATGTTTCATTCTTCATATGCAACCAGGAAGTCAAATATCAATGTTTAGTTAATTTTTCACTTGCATATGGTTCCTATGCCATGTAACTGGGACAAAACCATACGTATCAAGGCTAAATTGGGACATTATTGTTTAAGTTATTGCATGGAAGGTGATCGATGCGACAAATTTTTTTGCTGAATATAAAATGAGGTTCCTTAAATTTGATGCATTTGAGACCATGAACTATGATCATATTCTCACAATATACAGATGATTCAAAACACTATATTTATTTTATTAGAGATTCTCAGCAGCTCACGTCCATTGTAACACAGTAGCGTTATATGTTTGTTTATTATTCTTAAATTTCAAAACATGTGTAGAAGAGAGTAATCATTCTTTTGTGAGCTCCTACGACGAAGATACTTGTCAATTGCCAGTTTATTCACCATCTGCTAGCAATAAATATATAACAAACTAACTGAGAATTATAGAAGGAAGAATGTTGTTAAGATTTTACTTATTGCTGTATCAACCCCACTACTTCCAAGTTCCAATCCAAGTCCAACTTTTGTATCGTTTACTTCCTTTCATGGATTGGGGGGAAGGGTAACAGTACAATATGATTAACCTCATTCATACTGACCCATGTAATCCTTTTTCTGTTTGCACGCTTCCCGGTTGGTTCTTGATAATTCATACTGACCCAAGTGACCCTCATTCATTTCAACCGACCCTTTAAAAAACATTTGTAGAGCTCTTGTAACTCATGTCCATGAACCTAGGCCTGGACCATTTATATAGAACTGAAGTGTAAAATCATAACCGTTGTACTCTGTGAAGATTGAGAAATTTGGCTTATATATCACTTGGTAAATAGTTCTCAAAATAATGGCTCATGTATCAATGCACATTTTAGATCCTCTAGTACCCCTTGATCTAGTTTGAATAAGTAAATCTCTTGGCTAAAATTTAGTTCAGTTATTCTGATTGCTTTATGAACAATATCAGATCACATTGAGAATTTTGTATGAAATGAATTTACGCTCATAAATTCTTTTAACTGAGTGTTTGTCTCTTATATACTTATCGACTTCAGTAAAAAAAAGGCATAATGTTCATACCTCCTAAGCATATTTGTTGTTTGTTAATCAAGATTTTGATATCTGAGTTCTTTTTTGCATTGCATCAGCTATTACCATCAGTGACATGGGAATTGTAATCTTTTTGTTTGTGAATTATGTAGGCAAACCAAGATTCACAACATAGGTGCTACATTAGTGGGTGTTGACAAATTCGGCAACAAATACTATCTGAAGCTCGAGAATACTCAATATGGTGAGTCATGCCCTTCAATTTATTAATTGTTCAATGATCCTATCTCTATATTTATAACCACACTTCTCTTTTGTTAAATTATGTGTTGCATTTCCATAATCATTCACATTTTTATGTTCTTCACCCGGTTATTGCATTTCCATAGTTTATTCATGAGGGAAGGGTTATTACTTTTTTCTGTATACAATAAAGGAATTCAATTTGTTGAAAAGAGGATACTGTTTCACAAATTAATGATCCATATACAGGTGTATGGAATAAAATTCAAATGATCCTAATATCCTATATGGTCTATGATATATGTATCTTGTGATCTTCTTTGCAAGTACCAACTCTGCCCAAAAAATGGAACTTAATTTTTTAATGCAGTGAATAGCATCACATATTTTATTTCTGGTGTTTCGATTGTCGACAGAATTGTTACGTCCTCATATCTATAGAAACATATGATTTGCCCTAAGACCATGTGTCATGGTCGGTCATCAACTCGTTCTTCATGTTGGTCGACCCCCATTTGAGACGCATCCCTCCATTACACACCCCTTGGGGACGCGTCTAAACCAGAGGGGAAAAAAAAAAAAAAAAACAAAGAAGGAAGAAGTCGGTCCATTATGCGACCGACTTGTGTGAGGATGTTTGCGTGTGAAGGTGTTTACGTAATTGATTTTTGTGGGGTATGTTTTTCGTGGTGTCCTTGGTGTACTTGTTACACTAAGTTGGTTATGAAGTTGTCCGGAGAGAGAAACTGATGTGGCAGTGGTGTCCTCGGTCTCTTTGTGGTCACCATTACACTTAGCCTAACCTCATTATAAAGAAAATGAGGTCTACAAGACTACGAGCGACAAATTTTTTTTAATCTTCATATTATCGTTTCCATAGAGCATTGCAAAAGAGTATGGTTTTTCATATTTATTAAGTAGGGCGAATGTGATTTTACCCTTAAGAAGTAATCAAATAATGGATGAACTGTAATTGGCTCGTCACATCTAGCACTTGTTTCCATGACCATTTATTACTTGTTCTTTTTAAAGTGTGTAGACATGATAAACGAATTACAAGCAAACAAATTATAAAGTATAGTAAACATTTTGGTGTATTTTAACTTGTAGGAAGACACAGGTGGGTGGAATATGCTTCTAAGGACCGTTACAATGCTTCTCAGGTTCCACCAGAATGGCATGGTTGGCTGCACTTCGTAACTGATCACACAGGAGACGAGGTATCAAGCTAATAGACCTATTTATCATCCCTCCATGTCAGTATATTCATGCTAGGATTGTTTATCATGGTGTTTGCCTTTTAGCTACTCTTAAACCAATGAAATACAATGTTTGGTTCAGCATCCTAATTCATCTCTTAATGAAGGAAACACGGGGTTAAATTTAGAATAAAATTACACATTAACTACAACTTGATCATAATTAGAGGTAGGATTTTTCACTTTTCTCTTGGTATATTGGTCGATTTGGGTTATACTTGAAATATAAAATCAGATTATTACTTATTGTTTTTGTAATCGTACTCAACACCTTAACTATTTGTACAATTCAAGAAGAGGACAAGAAAGTTATTTGGGTCAACTAGGCCCATACTTTAGACATACTGCAAAACTCATTACCTGATCTGCTAAAACAAATATCTTATACAACATCGGGGACAGCTTAAAATGCATGCCTTCAAACATCATTGAGTGACCAGTAACTTAAGTTTGTGTGCTCTAGAAAGCAAATAACATTGGTAACTTGCTGCAGCTTCTGATGCTTAAACCAAAGAGGTATGGATTGGACCACAAGGAAAACTCCACAGGGGAAGGCGATGAGTACATCTACCATTCTAAGGGACACACACTGAACCCTGGGCAGAGAGATTGGACCAGGTATCAATCTTGGCAACCCAAAAAGACCGAATAAGTTGTGTCTGTAAACAAACATTCGGATGCACTAGAACTCGGTCTGCAATACCCGTGTATCAGTCATCAATAAGCAGCTTTTTATGGTTTAGTGTGGTTGAAAATTGCACGACTATTTCATCATGAAACAAAATTCAACCATGGTCTTATTTCTTTGTTTCATGTTATTAATGTGTTGTAGCAAAAGACTGATTTGCATTCTGTAATCGTGTTGTGATCTGATTACGGTTTTTGAAAAATTCGATTTTATTTCTGTTTATGAACTTCCATTTACTTTGACCAAGTTGTACTAACTTATGATGAATAATATTGACCAAGTTGTACATTTACTTTGCTGATGTCTACAAATTGGAAATCCTATATTCTTTTTAATGATTTTACCCTCACAAAACATACACATTCTTTTATCATTTGACCCACGTAACATGGTTATATATATCAAAGTGTACTAGCAGGGTACCCGCGCGTTGCAGCGGCGGGTACTTTGAAATAAATATTTTTGGTAAATCATGTATTTTAGTATATTATTTTTTTTATAATAAATTTATTGATATCAAGAATTAAATGTGATGTACTAATGACAATGTTTTTAATTATACAATTGTGATAATAATTATTAGAGGTGGCAATTTGTGCACAAAATAAGAAAAAAAAATGGGCTAATTTGTAAATGATGTGGGCATATTTTTCCCTCGTTTTTTTTTTTTTAATGGGCATGTATTGCCTGTTGAAAAGTTAAATGACACTAACAGATACATAATTTCTCTCAATTGTAAAACATTACAATCGTTTTTAAAGAAAAACATATAAGATATTTAATTAGGGTTACGATTAAGGAATTTATTCCGTCTTTTTGTGTCTTTTTTAAAGCGATTCGTATAACATTAACTCGTTTGGCCCGTGCCCATTCGGGCTTGTGCCTGTTTGGCCCGTGTCTGTTCGGGCTTGAATATTTATATAATGTGTTTTATTATTTGTATTAGTGACATTTAATGCAGGAATCGTGTTTAAGATGGTTGTACAATATGCTTGATAATTTGTATTTTTTGTGTAAGGGGTGTTTTAATAACGACATTAATTGTATTTATTGGCCCGTTAATTAATTGACTACATTAAATATCTTGACTGCATTAATAGTGCTTTGTATTTTGTACATTAAGCTTTAACGCTGCGTTCTCGAGTTTTTCTAGGTGGGAATAGAAATGATGTGAAAAGAAGAGAAAAGAAATGAAAAGGAAAGGAACGAAAATTGATTTTATATTTCGTGTTCTTGAGTTGAAATGAAAGGAAAGGAAATGAAATAATGTTGTGTTCTCGAGTTGGGAAGAAAAGAAAGAAAAAGAGACATAATTACATTTATGCACTTTTAGATATGTTCATTTTATCATAAGAGTCGAATATGAGTAAATATTGAAAGTTATATTGGTCATTATATACTAAATAGTGCGAGTGTAAAATACTTTCCGTCCAAATCCGCCCATATTTGGGCGGAAAATTCTTATAGGAAAATCACTAGAATTTTCCTATCATTTCCTTCCTGTTTTCTTTCCTTTCTGTCCAAAAAAAACTCGAGAACACAATAAAATTTCAATTTCCTATCATTTCCTTTCCTTTCCTTTTAAAAAATAACTCGAGAACGGAGCGTAAGACTTGTATGTCTTAAAATTAAGATTGATGAGAAAAATCATTAATAGTGCTTTGTTTATTGTACAATAAACATTATGGCTTGTAAGTATTAATTTTAGGGGGAATTGCGTATATACCCATTGAAACTTGAATATTTGCATTTTACTCAAAATACAAGTTTTAAATGCATAATGTACAATGATGTTTAAGCATATTTTGGGAAAATATGCAAATATGCAAGTTTTAATGAATATATATGCAATTACCCCTAAATTTTAAAACTAAGAGGAGAGAGATTCATTCCTACATTATATATAGTATAGATAACATTATACAGGTTATGTACAAATTATCACATAACTTATGTGTTTTAATATGTTGTGAAAATGGACAAGACGAGCAACATGACAGATAAGTTCTAATATATATTTGAAGTTGTAGATGATTGAAACAAAAAGGATTATGAAAGTTATGTTATTAATAATAGTAACTTATAATTAAGGTAAAATACAAATGACTTGCGAAGCTGGGAGTAAAAATCGTCACGGTTGGGTCTGAAGCCTTAATGTCTAGTACTTTGCATAGCGTTTGGTATGTCGTAATTAAAGGGAGAATAGAAAGAATTATTACGATGAAATGAGAAAATGTTGTTTGTTTATATTTATGTAATGTAATAATTCATTACAAAGAATGAATCATTACACTAAAACCATTCCTTAGAGGCCCACTACTTTTTTTCCATTACATCCCGTAATGGAATCAAAATTACACAAAACTCCACCATTAACTAACCATATTAATGAAACTTCTCATCAATAATGGGCATTTTAGTCTTTTTATTATAATTCTATTACGTATTATCAAACAAACCAAACATGATAAATAATAGTAATGACTCATTACATTACACCACTTATTCTATTACATCGGTCATTCCATTCATTTAATTTTTTATTTCGTTCTACCAAACGAACCTATGTATTTTCATAAACTCACGCCTGAGTCAACGAGTTGAACAACATAAGTATACATGAAATGTTCGAAAAAGATGATGCAAACGTAAACAGTTCTGTTATGCCGAAATGTCTAGTACTTTGGCGCTTTTAATGGTAAAGGAGAACGTATGCTCAAATCTGATAGTTCTCCGAACAAGCATAAACTTTATAAAAAAAAAATTCATCTCGTTCTTGTTGTGACCATTTATAAATTTACCCACTTGTTTCCATAATATATTCTAGCTCGAATTAACTGAGCCTGTTTATATGAATGGTTTGAAACACCATCTTCTGAAAGAAAAAGAAAACGTAGATAGGTTCGTTAGTGTCTGTCATTATATCTATACGAGACGGCATGGTTCGTGCGATGCACGGGCTTCGATTACCATGAAGTAGCATTAGTTTAGCAACGGTTAATTAGGTGTGTTAACATTAGTCGTGAAACTTAAAGTGTTAAACTAAAAAATTCGGTTTATTAAGCTTTTACAAATAGAAATGTTCATATGAAAGATACTCAAAGATGTGTTTCACCATTAATACATGTGGTTGTAAGTAGTACGTGCACGTTTGATATGCTTACTTAGCGGTTCTCAGCTTTGATGTTCCTCGATTTGATCATCCTTCCATGTTGATACTCTACTAAAGGATACTAAAGGTTACCACTTTACCATGATAGTTTCTTTTGTACTAAAGGATTTCGAATTGCGATGCACGAGCTTGTTCACCGTAAAAAATAATCAGCTTTGCAAGGGTTATCTTTATTTAGTTACTATAACATTTATTTTTGTAATTATAATTATAATTGTTCAATCAATAAAACTCATAAACATTTATTATTATAATTATAATTGTAAGTGATTGCTCATAATCATTTGCTCAATCAATAAAACTCACAAAATTTATTATTATAATTATAATTGTATACTTCCAAATTTAAAAGACCATTCAATTTCGAGTATTTCTCTTTGTTTGCCACATTAAGTAGCCAAATTTTGGAGAAAACTTAAGGTACCCACTAGGTAGTCTACCCATTAGAAATAAAAGCATAAGTAAAACACAATTAATGTTTTGTTGGAAAAAAGAGAAGAATATTGTTCATTCTCTTCCAATGACTCAGTGTCACCTCATCTGGGTAAACTACTCAGTGGGTAGGTGTATCCATACCCCCAAATTTTCATGCAATGTTAATTTTCATTTAATGCTAAATAATGCTTATAATCATTTTCTCAACGAATAAAACCCATAAACATTCAATTTCAAGTATGTCTCTTTGTTTGCCACATTAAGTAGCAATAATTTGATAAACATGGCTTTGTAAGTGATCGAATTTTCAAGTTATATTAAAATAAAGATCAAATCATGAGGATAACTTTCATAACGCATTACATTCATTATTCTTTTAAGTCTTAAGAAAATTTAAAGTCTTGTCTAGTTGTCTCATCTAATTGCATTTGTTTGCTTTTGACGTAGATAGACCCAATACTCGCAACTAAGTTATAAGTAACAACTCGACAATTATCATGTGTTTTATTCCTTGTGGTCTTTTATTTAAGTTAACCTTTTTTTGTAATAACCATAACTAAATCTTAGGCAATCAATTTTTACCTATCTTTTATTTTACCCTTATCTATAATTTTACCTATGCTAAACCCGTACTTTTATAGTCCAACGTCATTGCCAACTGCGAAATAATTACTCTATTTGGTACTTAGTTAAAAAGAGGAATTTTAATATCTGATTTTAGCTATTTGATTGCGACAAAGGCCTCACAAAGCATGTAAACCACTTTGTAACTCATCATTCAACAAATAATATATAAGTTTATGCCTTTTTACCATACTTTGCCCTTCAAATTCACTTGGAACAACTCTCAAATCAAAATGCGTCTCGCCGTCACTCCCCGTCACACCCGCATGACCCGCATGCTGATACTATACATCTCTTGCTTCCAAATTAATTGGCTTAAGCTCTCGTTTACCTCCACCATACTCTGCCCTCTACTTCCCATAATACAACAAGAGTGTGTCAAAAGCAAATGCCACATACTTGCTTTCTAGACCTTTATTATTCATTTATTTAGGAAGGTCTTACATATTGAAGTTCTTTGGCTTTTCCCAATTTTTAATTACTTTTGGTTGAACATATGGCAAATGCTTTTATGCTTCTTTCCTATTGTTTTAATACACTTTGTTTCAAAAGTTGTCATACAATGTAGTAAAAATTAGAAGTTTTCAATTTCTTAACTTTTGGCTCTAATTCAATTTCCCCTTTGTTTTTTTTTCATCAACAACAACATATTCAATAAAATAATATACAACACAATAAAATCTTATTAGGTAATGATCATATATTCATGTGTCTATGTGTAGTAGTTTTATATAAGAAACTGAATAATATTACGCAAAAAGATCACTATGAATCTTGCTTGAATATTTGAATAGTCTTATGACATAAGTACAACAACCAATTCTTGCTATGAAGAAGACAAAGATGGATAAATCTACTACTAACATATGAAATCATTCTGTTAAAAGAAAAACATATGAAATCATAATAAGAAGTTTAAAAAGCAAATGATAATCTTGCTTTTATTTATGATCTCAACATGGTCCTTGGATAAATCTACTACTAACATATGAAATCATTATGTTAAAAAAAAAAAAACATATGAAATCATAATAAGAAGTTTAAAAAGCAAATGATAATCTTGCTCTTATTTATGATCTCAACATGGTCCTTGAATAGACAACCTTTGAATTTGCCACTCCTTTCACTGTTACAATTTCACCCCATTCTTAAGCCTTCAAGGCTAATGTTATCGTTAGAATCATCAATATATCAACAATGTGTTCAAGTAACATTTTAATCCCCACTTTAATGGTAAGAGAATTACTTGAAATAAAACATAATTCTTTAGAGAGCCTAAAAAATTAATCAGATTATCGGAAAAAGCAAGAACATCCTTAAAACAAAGAGTCTTTACATCAATAGACAATACCAATATAAATGCCATCATACCTATTTTCATCGGCGAATAAGGATATGTTTTCCTTCTAAACTGAGTTCCCTTTCTGCAAAGCAAATGAATCTAATGGTGGTTTTGACCACGCTTCACGGCGGGATGTTTGTCAACGGAAGTATGAGATTTTATTTATTTACGTTGTTATTAAATTAATAGACATCGTACGTTTGTAGGGAGCTTTTTTTTATTACAAAAGTTTCTTTGTCGTTCGGTTATAAAGACCACATACAACTTACAAAGAAAGATCATAAACAGTCACCATAGAAGCCCATACTTCTAAGCAATGCCAAACACCCTTAGTAGTCTTCTTTTTTAATCTATATGAAAAAGTGACAACAAATGTTACAAAAATAAATTCTTTTATATGTTTCACATAGCATACAAACTTGTCTCTATATATATTTACAACTTTTACAAAAAGAATCATTCATCATAACAAATTTGAATGATATGATACAGTTATAAACTCATCATATACATCATCATGGAAGGGACACACATGCTGACTAACAAATGAGACATGTTGTAGTAATTAAAGCTTGATGGTCAACAAAATGAATGATTTTGTTCTCCCAGCTAACCTCTAAACGTACCATACACTAAGGTTCATCAATTAAGATTAATTTTTTTTAATACTTATTGGAAAATCTCTTATAAATGGGTCAATAATCAATGGAAGTTGGTACAAAAAATAGGTGATCATGAACAATTTGTTGAAGTAAACCCATTAAGAAAATGATACTCCTCTGTACACCAAATCACCATGTGCCAAAACTTGCAAATACATGAGTACTGAGTGAATAGTAGTATAATGCGGTTTAATCTAGTCCTTAGCAAGATACTTGAAACATGGATTAAAAATAGTCCTTTCATCACCTCTTCTTTGATTCATAATTATTTTAATCTCAGATAGAAAAATGTAGCGAATTTTGTAATTTATACTGTAACGTTTGGATAGTGCAGAGGGTGTATATGAATAATAAGAAGTCCGATCCAATAGACATGTACTAACTGGTTATAATAACTAACACACTTATTATTTTACCCTAACCCTAGACACACACTTCACAAAGCATCCGCCCCCATCACAAACTTTTCCTCTCCCAACACAAAATAGATCTGATCTAAAAAACTCAGGTCATTAGTCAAACCGATTATAAACATCACTAAAACACTTCTTATCCCAGTTTCCATCGACTAAATCAAATCTGAATCATAATAAATTTAACATAAACACAACCATTCTTGAAATCTATGTCTTCGTTAGTTACTCACACCGAATCAAGAAATCATTTTGAAAGCATCACGATCCTTGAGGTGTCACGGGTAGGTTGTTGTGATTTGTTTATGTTATTGTTGTTGTCAATACGAATCGAAGAAAGACAATAACAATTTTGTTATATTTCTTTTCTTATTTGGTTCGAATTTAAAAGAAGGTATACCTCTACATAGATCGATGATGATGATGATTCAATTGGAAAAATCTTTAAAAGATTTTTTTATAAAATTGAATCTATTTGAGATTTCATTTCAATTTATTCCATGTTTGTTTGTGGTTTTAGATTGATGTGAGTTGGGGAGAGAAGGTGAGGGATAGAAATCTGAGATCTTTTGTTCTCTGTTTATGATTTGTTTCGAGTCTTTGCTACGCGAGGGAAGGTTGTTGTGGTTTGTGTTTGGTTGACCGTGTAACATGATGTGGATCAGTTTAAGGTTGTATTGACGTGAGTAGTTTTAAGATTTAGGATACGATATGGTGTTTTTTGAGAGAGTTACGGGTTGTGGTTGTGAGAGGAATTTTGGACAGATTGTTAATTTATAGAACCAATCTACATGGTAGATGAGTATACACATTGAATTGTGAGTAGATGAAACATGAAAGGTCTTGCATCATGGAAACATGAAAGGTCTTGCATCAATAACGCATTAAAATGCTTACATTTAAGCTTATGCCATTAATTCTAACATTTACTTTAAAATCACAAAATAAGCTCGGCATGTACATAATTCATTAGGGCCTTGGCAACACATGCGGGGAGGCACGGCATGGCATCCCCACCGCACGGGAACACCGCCGCCGGTGCCTCCTTACCGCACGGTGGAGGTGAAAATCGGTAAAGCTTACCGAACCAAACTTGCCGTTTGTGCATTAAAGTTTTTGAACGTTGGGGGCTTGGGGCCATTTATGGTTCAAACGGATAGTTTGTTTTCTTCTATATATTCACATTTCACTTTTCAAATGAGTACAAACAAAAAAATGGTTTGGGTTTTGTGGTGACGGTAGTGAAACAGTAGCAGCGAGGGAAGAAGAAAAGAAAACAAAATGGTTTTGGTCTATGTCAAGTCAAAAGGTCTTTGGGTGTCATGGAGGTGTTTGAGTTTTGTGGTGATGGTAGTGAAACAGTAGCAACGAGGGAAGAAGAAAAGAAAACAAAATGGTTTTTGGTCTATGTCAAGTCAAAGGGTCTTTTTAAAAAGAATTAAAAATAAAAAAGTGAGTGAAAGGTGAGGGGTGTGATGCCAACAAAAAGTGAGTGAGTGAAGGGAAAAGTGGGAGGGTGATGTGGCATAAGGGGATTGGTTGTTTGTGAGTGAAGGTATTTGAGGTGAGTGGTGTGTTGCCAACCCCCTTAGCTTAAATCATAATAGAGTAGCCAAGCTCAAACCATAAATTCACATGCTCAATTAATGCTCAACTTGCAACTCATTCTTTATATATAGTTAGATTAGATATTATAGCACAACATATCTTGCGCAAGTTAATAAAATAAAATAAATCTGCTACAAGTTACTAAAAAAACAATTCCCATAATAAAAAGGTATTTCCTTATTGGATTTGCTCCCAGTAAGCCTTCAACGTAGCCTCTCACTTTGGCCCTATCTTTTTGACGCCGGGTTATTTTTAGTGTCCAAAATAGTTCTCGAACGAAGAGAACGAAAAATATTTGTTTTATCAAATATTAGTAAAAAAATAAAATAAAAGCTTACAAAACACACATGAACTTTTTAATATTTACGATTTTTTTATATAACAAATTTTATTTGCCATATATTTAACAAATACCTAACGGTTTTTTGAATAAAAAAAATATTGGCAAAAAGCCTATCGATAATGAACTGAAGAAGCCGAATATTGATATACTTTTAACGTACGTACGGTTTTATAAAATATGTTTAAGTTTGATATAGATATAGTATCTAAATAAAATAAATTTCAAAACGCACCTTTAACCTATCAAATAACTTTAAAATTATCCTAAATTTTTTTAAAACTATAAGGGTCAAAATTAGCCCCGTCGCAGCACACTTGTGCCCGACACAACATCCATTCCAAAAAGGACATCGTACAACAACTACAAATATAGCTTGACACAACATTTGTCCCAAACGAATACAACACGTGTCGGCAAAAAACATACCACAATCTCACAACGAGAAACCCCACCCAAACATTATTCGTAAATAATTATTGCAAAAATCCCTAGAAAATTCCCGCTGTAACGCAGCGGGCGCCTTCCACTTGTTTTATATTATGATCAGACTATCTACACAAAAGTATATTGTAGAAGTATGACACTCATTAAATATGCTAACAAAGTTACTATTTTGTGATTGTAAAAGTGTAGCAATTTTGACTAAAACTTGAATTTCAACCAAACCAGGCTTGTAAATAAAAAATACCGCGTGTTTCCAATATTATCATAAATGGTGAATGGAATTATAAGATGTTATGTGAGAATATCTCGAAAGAAGAGGCCGACATTATCAAGAAAATTCCAATATATCAAACTGGATCCCCTGATAAGCTTGTATGGCACTTTGATGCTAAAGGTTGCTACACTGTCAAATCGGGCTACAAACAAGCAATTCTTACTAGAGCATCTTGTTAGGAACAATCAAGCACCACCACATCTTCAACATTCTGGAAGCAAATTTGGAAAATCCGAGCACAACCGAAAGTGAAGTTATTTCTTGGGAAGGTTGTTTCAAATTCTGCACCAACAATGGAGAATCTCTTCAAAAGAAACTGCTCTCCTTATCCGGTTTGTTTAATTTGCAGTGCACGCGTGGAATCAATAGAACATCTATTGTTTGAATGTGCTTGGATACGCCTAATCTAGTTTGGTTCCTCATGTGTTTCGAAAAGCTTTAAATTTATAAGACTAATTTTACCGATCCGTTATTACTCAAAACGCACGGGTAAAAGTATAACCCTCGTTTATAGTAAAAGAGTTTTAGTAAGACCAGGTCGTTCCACAGGGACTACGGTATGCACTTATATTAATTAGTTTAATCGAGATAATTTAGAAAACTTATGCAAATGATTCGAAATTCAGATATGGGACAAATATGATTACTTGGATAGTTCGTATAACTCAATGATGGTATATGATGGTTTACCAAACGAGTAGTTGTTTTCGTCAAAATAATGTCTCATTAGTTAATGGAAATGATTCAAGACTTATATCTACTAGTCCTTACACGAGTGGTTGACAAGTATAAGTGCTAATTGCAATGTTTCAAACTTGATTGTTTATTTCAATACAAAAGCGATCTCTTCTTCAATTGATCAACATACATAGACATATGTTAAAAACCATAAAATACTAGTTGAATCTTTCGACCCATTTCAATTAGTAATTATAATTAAAGAGATAAACAATGGTTAATAGTTTAGAACACAGCAAGATCATGACATAAACAGGAAATCAACAAGAGATCATAATCATAACCAAACACTTTATTATATTAACATATCCAAGCAGCCATAAAGAGTTTAGCCTAACATGGCTTTAATAATCATGCTTACAGTGGTAATATCGTTTGAAATAATCAACATACTTTCTGAATTAATGTAATGAAGAAGCTACCGTTACCAGCGATCACCACATTTAATATCAAGAGAGTATTACAACGCTTTAGAACTTTGACTTTATTTCTATCACCCAATGATTGGAACGAGGGATGGAGTATTAATCAGAGTTGTGTTGGTTGTTGGGAGGGGTGTTGGTGTATTGGTGTTGTGAAAATGAGGCGAAATGAGGATCTATTTATAGGCGAATGGTGACTAGCCAGGCACTGGAATACACCGCTCTTAAGGGAAAGGTCGGCGGGCTTTGTATTGAATACCGGCGATCATGATGACAAACTGCGGCGACCTTCATATAATTTCTTGGGGCCAAAGGGTCATTAATAGAACTTGAAGGTCGGCGAGCTTCAGATATAAGATTGCCGCTCTTTACTTGATTCAACTTAAATTGTATTCGACCCCATAACCGGCACTTTTTCGCTAGGAACTCGGCGCTCTTTACTTGAAATAGGCTTTATCATAAGATTTAGCTTGAATTTGCATATTTTCCATGTTTATTGAAGATCTTTGCCAAGAGGACTTGAAATGTATTTTCATGCAATTAAGTATCGAAAGTCCTTATAAATCATATAGAAACTAACAAATAACGCTATATAAAATATGTATAATTCGAGCGTCATCAAATATCTCCACACTTAGCTATTGCTTTCCCTCAAGCAATGTAAGCGACAAAGTAGATAGAGTTTTTCTAATAGATTGATTTTTGAAGGAACTTATTTATTAGAGACAAAGATATTTCATAGATGGCATCAATATATACTAGATCACCTCACATAGGATTTATTTAAATTCACACAATTTCGCTCAATAGGGTGATTATGTGGAACACTCAATTTGCACAGACATAAATCAAGAAAACTACTATAGGCTTGTACATGATACGTAAACATAATCGTTGCGGCATGAGCACTAGACAAATATATCCAAAGAAGGCAAAATAAGGCTTATTTCGTTTAAGAAGTGGGGAATAACTTGGGTGTGTTGATTTTTGAGAGATATAACAGCCATACATTAATCCATACTATTGCTAGCTAACGTCATACTTTTCACTTTACTTTTTTAGGCATATATTTTTCTTGCCTTTATTCATCATTTTTTCTTTTATGTTTTTTTTTACCATAATCGGCATAGCAAATAGAAGGATTATAGCCAATTGCTTTGATAGATTTTTATTTTCGGCTGAATTCTGGTGTATAGGGATAATTTTGAGATATGGATTGATTTATGTGGATATTTTGCCTTTTTGTCATCTATATTCATCTATAAATTAACCTCACAGCGATTTAGTAAACGATATGCATGCACAAGTTCTGAAGTTAAAATGAATTACCGGCACACTCAATATCATGAAACAAGAAGTGTAAAAGTGCTTAAACACTTCATATAAAGGCTAAGAATATTCTCAAAATTTAGTGGGGAATTAACGTGTGCTAGATATGTATTGACATGCCTTGCATTTTTTAAACCAAGGCAAAAACGCCTCCACACTTAAATTAAAAAATATGGTTTAAAATCACGGGTTGCCTCCCGAGAAGCGCTTGTTTTTGAAAGAGGAGTCTTAAGCTAGACTCGCAAGAATGTTGTTTTTTAATTTTTTGGAAAGAAAGGACTCGATTCCTCCCTTCGGTCATTGAAACTTTCTTCTTCGTGATATAATTTGAGTCTGTGACCATTTACTATGAAAGTGTTTTCATTTTTTCCATATAATTCCACATATCCAGAAGGATATTGGTGTTTGTGAAAAGCTTATTCTAAATATCCTTTGAGTATTTAATAAGCTTTTGTGATCGTTTATGAGCTCTAGGATGTTAATCCTTTGATCTAGGAATTTGGCTATTACGAGCACAATGATAATATTGACGGAATATTCTATGAAAGAAACAATACTATCACAACAAGGTTTTGCCAACTTTTCTACCGTTTGTTATTCCATTAGCCCCAATACTACTTGATCATTAGTAGTACGTGTTATCTACACTATAACAAGGAATCAAAGATCCTTGAGGCTAAACAAACCTAACAACAAAAGACCCCATGTCTAATGTTCATCAGACCCCTCGTCTGATGTTCCCACACACACTCTTTTAGATGCTTTACATTTTAACACACTTGGTGTTATTGTAATTTCTAAGTACGAAGCACCATGGAGGTGACGTTCACTTTGTTTCACTGTGAATCATGCACTCACCACCACTTCTATCTAAAGGGGTGTGATCTCCTTTTTATAGAATAAAGGAGATCATTACAAATTTGATAAGCTTAGTCATCTACTATCTAGCTTATGACTAGGATGTCAAGTCATCTAAGATACACACGTATCTATGTTTACAACTCACTTGGAGTGTTCAATTTGATGACTGATGAAAGATATTATCTAAAAGATATACTTGACTTTTATGCACATAAATATCTTCTTTCATCCTTTTCCATTTGGTAGTATGAATCATTGTTTAGCAGCAGTGTCATTCAGCAGAATCTATCAACAGAATCTTTGCTCTTCAGCAGAATCCATCAGTGGAACTATTTTGCTCTTCAGCAGAATCTTTGCTCTTCAGCAGGAATGCACTTAGCGTATTTTGCTTTATCATTTCAGTATTCTTCATGTTTCAAGGTTGTGTTCTTATCATATCTTAAGGTGATGTGTACACTTTAAAGATAACTTGTTCGTTCGTTCAAGTGACTACGAATTGACAAACACTTAAAGGAGTAACTTTGTAGTGCTCAGTGTCTCATAGAAGATGAGTTTATTGTCAAGAGATTGAGGTCTCCCTATACCAAAAGATTGCGTATACGTTTGAAGTCAGATTTAGTACAAGATATAAGACACAAGGTTGGTTTCTTTCACTTCAGCATCAAGTTAGTAATGATTGGTTTTTCTTCATCAGACATAAAAGCCTACAGATATGAAGATTCAAATGGTTAACATATGGGTTTCAGGGGAAGCTTAAATGTTCAAGTGTTCAACCATTTATTATGTATGTGTATCACCACAGGGAAAGTTATTGATCCTTACTACTGTTGATTAGTATTGCTACTGATGGTTTAGATTTTTACTGTCTCAAGTTCATTTTTACTGCGGAAAACTTAATGGAGGGTAATTTGAGATAATAGAAGGATAGATTGGATGTGTAGTATTAGTTCATAGCTGTAAAGATCATATTTGTAATATTCTCTATTTGTTGATAACAAAAAGGGGAAGAGATATGGTGGATAGCATAAATTAAGGGGAAGACAGTATAAGTTTCATTCATGGTGAGATTTAGTTATCTCAATTTCTCTACTTCGTCTAGGGAAATTCGTACAAGAATGTTTTTGTTTTGTAATCATCAAATAGGGGAAGATTGTAAGGAATTAAATATTCCATAGATTTAATAGATTTGATGATCATAAACAAGAAGAATGAAACATGAAGAATACTGAAATGATAAGCAAAATATACTAAGTGCAATTCTGCTGAAGAGTGTTTCCACTGATAGATTCTGCTGATGAGTAAAATGATTCTGCTGATGATGCGTTTCTGCTGATGAGCCTGCTGGTGCAAAAAAAGAGCCTGCTAGAGCAGAACAAGAGCCTGCTGAAGAAGGATTCTGCTGATGGATTCTGCTGCTAGTATAAATGAAACTGCTGCTGATCAGTATTGTGAAAAGCTTATTCTAAATATCCTTTGATCTATTTAATAAGCTTTTGCTGATCGTTTATGGGCTCAAGGTTGTTACACCTTTGATCTAGGATTTTGGCTATGAAAAGCATGATGATAATATTGACGGAATATTCTAATGAAAGAAACAATACTATCACAACAAGGTTTTTCTAACTTCTCCGTTTGTTATTCCAACTAGCCCCAATGCTATGTGATCAAGTATAGCACGGTTTACATCTAACAGGGATCAAAGATCCTTGAGGCTAAACAAACCTAACAACAAAAGACTTCATGTCTAATGTTCATCAGACCCCTCGTCTGATGTTCCCACACACACTCTTTTAGGTGCTTTACATTTTAACACACTTGGTGTTATTGTAATTTCTAAGTACGAAGCACCATGGAGGTGACATTCACTTTGTTTCACTGTGAATCATGCACTCACCACCACTTCTATCTAAAGGGGTGTGATCTCCTTTTTATAGAACAAAGGAGATCATTACAAATTTGATAAGCTTAGTCATCTACTATCTAGCTTATGACTAGGATGTCAAGTCATCTAAGATACACACGTATCTATGTTTACAACTCACTTGGAGTGTTCAATTTGATGACTGATGAAAGATATTATCTAAAAGATATACTTGAATTTTATGCACATAAATATCTTCTTTCATCCTTTTCCATTTGGTAGTATGACTCATTGTTTAGCAGCAGTGTCATTCAGCAGAATCTATCAGCAGAATCTTTGCTCTTCAGCAGAATCCATCAGTGGAACTATTTTGCTCTTCAGCAGAATCTTTGCTCTTCAGCAGGAATGCACTTAGCGTATTTTGCTTTATCATTTCAGTATTCTTCATGTTTCATTCTTCTTGTTTATGATCATCAAATCTATTAAATCTATGGAATATTTAATTCCTTACAAATATGTATAATTCGAGCGTCATCAGTTCCCCGTTAACATTCAGGTCTCAGGAATTTGGCACTAACATATCATATCGTATTCAAAGCTTTATTGATGACAATTTCTCCAATCAGGTAGCTATCCGAAGTCTATCAGTTGTAGCGACAATTTGTTGGTCTATTTGGAGATCTAGAAACAACTTCATCTATAATAATGTAACTCCGACTAACACTTTAGCTTTCATATATGTTCAACTTACCGAGTTTGATAAGTTGGTCTTGGGCAAAAAAACAATGCCCACTAGTTCTCCAACAAGTGCTCCTAATCCAACATCACATCCTTCACCGCAGTGGATACCTCCTTACGAACCATTGGTGAAGATAAATTGTGATTGTTGGGAATGAAGTTTTACTATTTTATCAAGTCTTGGTCATTTGTAATAAATGTTAGGTTGCCTATGTTGCAATAAATAATGCCTAAAAACATTATTAACATATTATCAATATCTCTATGTTTTGATTATTACAAAATATAATCTCATCGATCTAAAACTTGTGACTTAAACAAGTATTTAGTGATTAACATTTTCTCTTTACATCCAAATCACTTAAGGTATGAATAAACAAAGTGTTTAGTGCAATTTATGATCAAATGGAAATTTAATCAAGTATTACAAAGTTTATTTAATTATATAAACATATTATATATTTTTGAAAAACACTTTTGGTAATAAAGAAAAATATTTTATTCATACCAAATATATGAATTCAAATTTTTAACCAAAATCAGTTAGTTTTTCACCAAATAAACTTTCTCCACTAAAAAACAAAAATTCTGGCCGTTACAGCTGGGCGGCCCCCTTAATTATAAGGGGCGGTCCCCTTAATTTTAAGGGGGCCGGCCTTGATTTAAGGGGACTGGCCACGCTCCTCTGTCAGAATTTGTTGCCTATAAATACCACATTAAATCTGGAATTTTTCTCACCTTTTGCACTCCTAAACTTTCTGTTCTAGATCTCCATTTCCAATCTTTATATCCTTTGATCATATATTCTTAAATCTTTGTTTCAAAGTGATACAAACATCATTCTATCAAGTTCAAGAGAAGAATACTTCTATCCCTCAAGACAAGAAGTATTACAACTTGTTGTGATCTCCACATCTAAGTTGTTAGAGCATCATCATTGTATTTATCTCATTGTGTGATTAGTTGTGAATATTTGTTAGAAGATAGTTTAGTTAGATATTTATATAGTGTGATTGGTTAGTAGTTAGTTGTGAAGAAGAAAAGTTAGGAAGAAGATTGGTGTGTAGAAGATAGTTGTGGAGAGGATTGGTGTGTAGAAGATAGGTGTGAAGAAAATTGGTGTGTAGGAGATAGGTGTGAAGAAGTGGTGTGATTAAGTAGTGAATAGGTGTGAAATAGTTGTGTAGAAGGCGTGAATAGGTTGTGACGAAGTTGTGGTGTGTAAATTGGTGTGTAAGGTTTTCTCCGCCATAAGGGAGCTTGTTGACATAGTGAAGAAAACTCTCGAGTTAGGTGCTCGGGGAGTGGAGTAGGGCAAGGAAGGTGACCTTGTAGCCGAACCACTATAAATCTCTTGTCTCGCGGTTCGATCTTTCCAACTCTTATCTATTTCTTTACTTACATTATTATTGCTTTATCGTACATATTTAGTGTTGTTCAAATTGTGCGTGACTTGATTTCATATAGCATCAAATCTATATTTTTGAAAACAAAGAAAACTTTCAAACAATCTTTTATAACAAATTAAAAAGACGTAAAACAATTCAACCTCCCTTCTAGTTTTCCACAATTGGTATCAAAAGCCACGTCTAGCAAGATTTTTTTTAAAATATATTGTATTTAAAAACTTGTAACGATCTATGGAATCTTTAAAATATTTAGAAGGGCAATCTATGCAAAGACCACCACTATTTGAAAGTGATGGATTTTTATGTTGGAAAAATAGTTTCGAAACTTATGTGAAATCAAAAGATCTTGATCTTTGGCATATTATTACCTTTGGTGATTTTCCCCATATTCAATATAATGTTGAAACTAAAATAGATGAAATTGTATCTTTTGAAAAACAAAATGACGATTTGAAAAAGAAACTAGCAAAAAATAATGAGGCTAAAATGGTCATTTATAATGCGTTACCACGCAAAGAATATGAAAGAATTTTTATGTGTAAAACCGCAAAAGAAATTTGGGATTCTTTACTAATTACTCACCAAGGTAATAGTCAAGTTAAAGATAACAAAATAGATCTTCTTGTACAACAATATGAACAATTTACGATTCCGAAAGAGGAATCAATTGATAATGCTTTTGCTAAATTTAACACTATTATCACAAGTTTAAAAGCACTTGATGAGACATTTTCTAGTAAAAATTGTGTTAGGAAATTTCTTAGGGCATTGCATCCGAAATGGCGAGCTAAGGTCACGGCAATTGAAGAATCAAAGAACTTGATGATGTTATCACTAGATGAACTTATTGGCAACTTGAAGGTCCATGAAGAAATTATAAGAAGAGATTCGGAAACGGTCAAAGTCAAGAAAGAACAAACCAAATCCATTGCTCTAAAAGCCAAAAAGGAACCTAGTGATGATGATGATTCAAGTGATGAAAGTGAAGACGAAGAATATGCAATGGCCATAAGAGAATTCAAAAAATTCTTCAAGAGACGAGGAAGATTCACTAGATCATCACGAGACGAAAGAAAACCGTTCCAAAGAAATAGAAGTGACAACTACGGGAAAAGAAAGTGCTTTAGATGTGGAAGTCAAAATCATCTCATTGACGAATGTATAAAGCCGCCGGGTTATGAAAGTCAAGGCGCATTTGTTAGTGGAACATGGAGTGATAGTGACAAAGAAGAAGTAGAAAAGCCAAGAGACGAAAAGTGTTTTATGGCAAAAGGAACCGACGAAATATGTTTAGGAATTGACTTGGAGCCTGACGAATGGATCAAGGATAGCGGATGTTCGAGGAACATGACGGGGAACCGCAAGCTATTCTCTACATACAAGGCATATAATGGAGGTAACGTTATTTTTGGTAGTAACTTACGTGGAAAAATCATTGGCAAAGGTACGATTTCTCAAGACTCACTTACTATTGAAAATGTAGAGCATGTAGATAATTTAACATATAACTTGCTTAGTATAGAAAAAATATGTGATAATAAATGTAGAGTCACTTTTACCGAAGAGGATAGCGAAATAGTTAAGAATGGAAAAATTATAGGTAGAGGAATTAGGAAAGGAGGCATATATGTTATGAAACTAGGAAACAAGCCTGAGGATAGGATATGCTTAACGACCCTAGATGAAAACTCCACACCGTGGCATAGGAGATTAGGACATGCTAACATGCAACAAATACAATCTTTGGCCTCTAAGGAACTAGTTATAAATTTTCCTAATCTAAAATATGACAAGCATTTTTGTGATGCATGTAAAATTGGAAAACAAGTTCATGCCAGTCACAAATCTAAGAATATAGTATCCACTACTAGATGCCTAGAATTATTACATATGGATCTTTTTGGTCCATCCGCTGTGCGGAGCTATGGAGGAAACAAATATACCTTAGTAATAGTAGATGACTACTCACGATACATGTGGACTAGGTTTTTAAGTGACAAGACCCAAGCCTTTGAAAAATTCGAAATATTTAGTAAAATGATTCAAAATAAATTAGGATGCACAATAGTAGCCATTAGGACGGACCATGGTAGGGAATTTGACAGTGAAGTACAATTCGGAAAATATTGTGATTTAAATGGAATATCTCACAATTTCTTCGCTCCTCGTACTCCTCAATCAAATGGCGTAGTAGAAAGAAAAAATAGGTCACTACAAGAAATGAGTAGAACAATGTTAAATGAACAATCCATCCCACAAAAATTTTGGTGTCACGCCGTAGATACTTCAACATATATTATGAATAGGGTTTCAATTAGGAGAATTCTAGGAAAAACTCCTTATGAGTTACTAAGAGGTAGAAAACCAAACTTAAGCTACTTTAGGGTATTTGTAAGTAAATGTTATATTCTAAACACTAAGGACTACCTCACTAAGTTTGATCCAAAATCGTATGAAGGAATATTTTTAGGATACTCACAAAATAGTAAAGCATACATAATACTTAACAAACACTCCATGAAAGTAGAAGAATCACTAAATGTAACATTTGATGAAACATCACCACCTCCTAAAACTTTACCTTTAAAAGATGATGACTTAGTCGAAGAAGAAGCTATTGAGGTTAGTAAAACAAAACCCATAGGAAATGATAATGAAGACATTAACTTAGGAAATAACGAAATTGTAAATGTTAAAGAATCTAGATCACATCCACTAGATAATATAATAGGACATCTTAACCAAAGAACCCTTAGGTCACAAGCTCAAGATAAAAATGATTTATTTTGTTTCCTCTCAGCAATAGAACCTAAGAATATTAATGAGGCTTTAAAAGATGAAAGTTGGGTTATAGCAATGCAAGAAGAATTAAATCAATTTAAGGCAAATGATGTTTGGGAATTAGTCCCAAATCCAATGAATATGACCATCATAGGAACCAAATGGGTATATAGGAATAAATTAGATGAAAATGGAGTAGTTACTAGGAATAAAGCTAGGTGAGTTGCCAAAGGTTATAATCAACAAGAAGGAATTGATTATGACGAAACTTATGCCCCCGTAGCTAGACTAGAATCTATTAGGATACTACTTGCCTATGCATGCGCCCTAGATTTTAAGTTATTCCAAATGGACGTGAAAAGTGCATTCCTTAACGGTTTTATCAATGAGGAGGTATATGTGGCACAACCTCCAGGATTTATTGACTTCGCAAAATCTGATTATGTTTATAAGTTAAAGAAAGCTTTGTATGGACTCAAACAAGCTCCCAAAGCTTGGTATGATCGATTAAAAGCTTTCCATATTAAACATGATTATTCCATGGGAATGGTAGATAACTCTCTTTTCACTAAAAGGAAAGACCCAAATCTCATCATTGTTCAAATATATGTTGATGACATTATATTTGGATCGACTTGTCAAGACATGTGTGATGAATTTGCCAAAATCATGCATGATGAGTTTGAGATGAGTATGATGGGTGAACTTAACTTCTTCCTAGGATTACAAATAAAACAATTAGAAGACAGAATATTCTTTAACCAATCAAAGTACATTAAGGAAATGCTTAAGAAATTTGGCCTAGAAGACTCAAAACCCATGAAAACTCCAATGTCTAAGGAAGTAAAACTCACAAAGGATGATTAAGGTGAGTCCGTAGATAACGCCAAGTATAGAGGAATGATAGGTAGTTTACTATACTTGATGACAAGTAGACCCGATATCATGTTTAGTGTCTGTCTTTGTGCCCGTTTTCAAGAGGATCCTAAAACCTCTCACCTAGAAGCGGTTAAGCGTATCTTCCGATACATTAAAGGCACTATACACTTAGGATTATGGTATCCTAAGGGATCCGGCATAGAAACCATCGTCTATGCGGATTCGAATCATGCGGGAGACTACGTAGATAGAAAAAGCACTAGCGGTATTTGCACATTAATGGGATGTTGTCTAACATCTTGGTTTTCAAAGAAGCAAACCGCTCTTTCTATTTCTACCACCGAAGCCGAATATGTAAGCGCTGGAAAGGCATGTCAACAAGCACTATGGATGAGACAAGCTCTTATAGACTATGGCATTAGGTTAGAAAACGTTCCCATTATGTGCGATAACAAAGGTGCGATAGATTTAAGTAAAAATCCGGTGCAACACTCTAGGACTAAACATATAGAAATACGCCACCACTTCCTTAGGGATAATGTACAAAAAGGGAACATATCTATAGAAAAAGTTGCATCGGAAGATAACATTGCAGATATATTCACTAAACCCCTTAAGCGCGAATTATTTAATCACCTGCATCTAGGATTAGGAATGATGGAACAAGTTGACTAAATTCTATTGCATTTAGATTTTTTTTTTAGTTTTGCATAAGATTTACTTTTCTTCCACTTCTCCATTTCTGAGTCTAGGAATCTATTTCGCACAAAATTAAAGATTGGGAAATATTATTTTCTTTGCATATACTCTTTTGTAAAACCCAATCAATTTTTTTTTTTAAAATTATTCTCACATCTAGGAATTACATGAACATCATTTTCCTTGCATTGTTGACTAATGCTAAAAACATTTTTCTTCCAAAATCATGCATAAACTCTCACATAAATCGTCAAGGTATATAATCTAATATATATATATCTTTGACATTCAAGGAGATCTTGGATTGTTTCTTAAGAATTTTTTTTGCATTTAGAAGTCGAAACAATCACAACTCCACATTTGTTGCATATTGGCACACACTAAGACAAAATCACTCATAACATTGTTATCTTGTTTCATCACAAGATTTTTGACTTAGTAGTTGCCTTTGCCTTTGATCTAAGATAGTTGCCTTAGGAAGCTTAAGTGCTCTTGCCTTAATTTGTCTCTTTTAGCTTATTATGTGTTGGTTATTTGCTCTTTTGCTTAAGTGTTTTTGCATGCATGCTATATCTTGATTAGATTAGATGCTATACTGCCTAAAGGAATTGAACTTGCTTGAATCCAAATCCCAAAACACAACCTTTCTGCAAATTTTCTGCCAAAAACCCATTTCTGGCAATCTGGGAACCATCAGATGGGCGGCCCCCTTAATTATGCCAGGCGGCCCCTTTAATTTTAAGGGGACCGGCCATCTGCTGGACGGATTTACAGAATCTTTTCTGCTTTTTAGCCCATTTCATCCTACATTTCCCATTTTTCACCAACATATTTTGTCCTAATCTCCCAAACAAACTTCATCCATCCATAAACACATAAATCTTACACTATAAATATCCCCAATCTTCCACACTCTCCATTCATCCCTTCATGACTTCTTCAAACAAACCAAAACCAAAAGCCTCAAGGCTTGCAAGGATGACGGAAAAACCCGTTTGGCGAAGAAAAAACCCTCGAAACAAATCCATCATAACCAATGAAGTTGGTAACCACTCAACACCTCCAACCACTTACTTCCCAAACTTTACACCAAATTCACAAGGACATTCATTTGATCCTCTTTACAAACCATACAACATTGGCCAAACATCTTCCTTCATGCCAAGCCACTCATCTCATCCTTCAACCATTTATAATGATCCATACAAGTTTGATCAACCATCCAACTACAATTCCAACTACACAAACCCAATTCATCCATATCAACACAATGACTCTCTCCGCATTGCCACGGAAAAGCAAAAGTTCTGTGATGAAATATCCCAAATCCATGATCTTAGTGATCTCAATGCCATGCATCTTGCACAACGCAACAAAGGGCAACCTCCATCATCACCCTACAACAATTGCCTACCTCTCTCTCTCAACTTGGATCAAGTTACAAACCACACTCATTATTGCCCTTGTTGCATCTTCCTTCAAAACAAATTCTATACTTGAGTGAAGATATTTCTTGGATCGAATATCTCCTCATTCGTCCTCATCCCATACCACCCTTAACAAGATACAACATCGTAAGATCCACCTCTTCCGCTCCATACCCCACTCCATATCCCTCTCGATCTAACAACTAAGCTTTATGCTTATGTTCCCCTTCAAGCAAAAATAAAACAATCAACCATGGGTTGCAAACAAGTTCAAGTGCTCTCTTAGGCAATATAGGACTATGTCTCTTCCTTTGTTTTATTGTAATCAACATGCTTCAAACATATTGAATGTTGTAATGCTAATCATTTCTATGATGCTTGAATGAATCTATTTGCATAATTGTTGTTTTGCATGTATATGTGTCTTGTTCTCGTCAAATATTTTTGTAGCCAAGACTTCCATAGCTCGTTCCCTTGGTGCTCTCAAATGAGGGGGAGCATACATCAAGGGGGAGCATTCTACCCGTTTAATCTTCTTTCAAGAAGCTTACTCGGCTTAACCTTTTTGATTTTACAAAAAGGGGGAGAAGAGAAATGTAAACTCTATAATACTTGTCTAAAAACAAATTTTAGATCTATTGAGTTTAAGGTTTTGTAATAATCAAAAAGGGG
This sequence comes from Artemisia argyi, assembly GCA_030686995.1. Lineage (NCBI taxonomy): Eukaryota > Viridiplantae > Streptophyta > Magnoliopsida > Asterales > Asteraceae > Artemisia > Artemisia argyi. Next base: position 109,971,050 of record CM060702.1, read on the forward strand.
GAGATTGTTGACATAAATAATGTCTAAAAACATTATTAACATATTATCAATATCTCTATGTTTTGATTATTACAAAATATAATCTCATAGATCTAAAACTTGTGACTTAAACAAGTATTTAGTGATTAACATTTTCTCTTTACATCCAAATCACTTAAGGTATGAATAAACAAAGTGTTTAGTGCAATTTATGATCAAAGGGAAATTTAATCAAGTATTACAAAGTTTATTTAATTATATAAACATATTAAATATTTTTGAAAAACACTTTTGGTAATAAAGAAAAATGTTTTATTCATACCAAATATATGAATTCAAATTTTTAACCAAAATCAGTTAGTTTTTAACCAAATAAACTTTCCCCACTAAAAAACAAAAATTCTGGCTGTTACAGCTGGGCGGCCCCCTTAATTATAAGGGGCGGTCCCCTTAATTTTAAGGGGGCCGACCTTGATTTAAGGGGACCGGCCACGCTCCTCTGTCAGAATTTGTTGCCTATAAATACCACATTAAATCTGGAATTTTTCTCACATTTTGCACTCCTAAACTTTCTGTTCTAGATCTCCATTTCCAATCTTTATATCCTTTGATCATATATTCTTAAATCTTTGTTTCAAAGTGATCCAAACATCATTCTATCAAGTGCAAGAGAAGAATACTTCTATCCCTCAAGACAAGAAGTATTACAACTTGTTGTGATCTCCACATCTAAGTTGTTAGAGCATCATCATTGTATTTATCTCATTGTGTGATTAGCTGTGAATATTTGTTAGAAGATAGTTTAGTTAGATATTTATATAGTGTGATTGGTTAGTAGCTAGTTGTGAAGAAGAAAAGTTAGGAAGAAGATTGATGTGTAGAAGATAGTTGTGAAGAGGATTGGTGTGTAGAAGATAGGTGTGAAGAAAATTGGTGTGTAGGAGATAGGTGTGAAGAAGTGGTGTAATTAAGTAATGAATAGGTGTGAAATAGTTGTGTAGAAGGCGTGAATAAGTTGTGACGAAGTTGTGGTGTGTAAATTGGTGTGTAAGGTTTTCTCCGCCATAAGGGAGCTTATTGACATAGTGAAGAAAACTCTCGAGTTAGGTGCTCGGGGAGTGGAGTAGGGCAAGGAAGGTGATCTTGTAGCCGAACCACTATAAATCTCTTGTCTCGCGGTTCGATCTTTCCAACTCTCATCTATTTCTTTACTTACATTATTATTGCTTTATCGTACATATTTAGTGTTGTTCAAATTGTGCGTGACTTGATTTCATATAGCATCGAATCTATATTTTTGAAAACAAAGAAAACTTTCAAACAATCTTTTATAACAAATTAAAAAGACTTAAAACTATTCAACCCCCCTTCTAGTTTTCCACAGCCTAGTTATTAGTTATTTACACTCTATTATGTTTTATGTATCTAAGGCTTGTGAAAAGCCCACAAGGCCATAAAAGCCCACGAATTCAAGGATGATGGGAGCTAGGAGTGTTGCCCTAGCTTCCCTCCTATAAATAGAACCTTTAGATCTCATTTGTATTTGGTTGGTTATTTGATATCTTAAAGAAACTCTTGCACTTATATTTCTCTCATTCTCATAATCACCTAAATCCTTATATCTATCTCATTCTTGCTTCTGTGTAATCATTATGGGTACCTAACAAGTGTTATCATTCGCCATATGAAGGTGTAGTTTTTGTTTTCTTTAGAAATCGATCCAAACTCTCCTTTTTTATTTCGTTATTTTGTTAAATTTTTGCACTTTATTGTTTGTTTCTTGTTTTTTTTATCACATATTTGCTTACAAACTTGTGTTACAAAACATTACAAACAAAAAAGTTCCAATCTTTTATCAAAATATACGAGTTTGATTTTTGTACTTGTTTTCGAAATTTTTTTCATTTTTGAAAAAGTGTATCAAGTTTCCAACTTTCTTGAAGATCTCATCTTTTTATACCTAAAAGTACAAGAATCTTTAAATAAAATCGAGTTTTTGGTAAGCTTTCTTTGAAAAACAAAATTCTGTCTAAGTTTCGAGATCACTCCACTGACCCAGTTTTGAAATCGCTTAAGTTTGCTTCCTATCGACTTACGAACCGTGAACTCAGTATTTTCTCTCTTGTATAAGAAAGAAAAGTACTTCGACTTTTGGATTTATTTCGAAATTGTATAATTTCAAAATTTTGTATGTGAGCTTGTGTTTTCGAAAATATAACATTTTTCGAAATCACTTTCTTTCGCAAATCTTAACCAGTTTTGAAAATATCCTATACTCACCAAGTTTCACAATCTCCAAGTTCAAAAGATTTCGAGATTATTTTCATCCAAAGTTTCGAGATCTCTCAAGTCCCATTTTTTCGCAATCACTTAAGTCTCAGATTTCGCAATCATAGTTGTGCAAGTTTTCGAAATTTGATTTAATCGTATACCTTCTACAAGATCCATATTTTCACACAAGTGTTTCACTATGTCTCAACCACCATACTACAACTTTAACCATCCTCAGCAACATCAGAATCAACAGTATCATCAGCAACAGCAACAATATCAACAATCACCACAATATTATCAACAACCGGTTTACTCGCAACAACATCTTCTCATGCAACAACATCAGATGGTTCCAATACAACAATCCTATCCAATGCCACAACAACAAGGCCAACTTCCATCCAAATAGACTCACTGGTTTGACAGAATGTGTGAAGTCATTTCAACTCAACAATCCAGACATGAAGCAGGATCTATTGACACTCCACCAATGCTTACACCGGATAATTATGTTCAGTGGGCAAGTCGATTCTTAAGGTTAATAGAACTCAAGAAACCCAATGGTAAGTACATGAAACAAGTTATCCTTGAAGGACCGTTTCAGTGGCCTATTAACTACGTTGGAGGTGACGCATCTGCTGATCCTCCAGTAGCTCCAACTGCTGTACCAGTTCCTGAGTCTGCACTCACTACTGAACAACACCTTCATCGTGAAGCAGATGAGTATGCTATGACTTACATACTTCAGGGAATACCAAATCCAATATTCAGAAGTGTTGATGCTCAGACAACTGCAAAATCTATGTGGGAACACGTCCATCTACTTATGGAAGGCACACAACTGAACAAAGAAGACATGGAATCTAAACTTTACTTGGAATACACCAACTTCATGATCGAACCAGGGGAATCACTTGAATCTTACTATCATCGTTTCACCAATGTCGTCAACAACTTAGAGAGACATGAAGTACACCTTCCAAGGATCGCTGTCAATACGAAGTTTGTTAGTAGTGTAGGTTATGATTGGCAAAAGTATGTGACATTTGTGAGATAAGCTAAGAATCTTCATGATGCTCCATATGGTTTGTTGTATGACTATCTCAAGCACCATGAATCTGAAGTTGAAAAAGATAGAGCTGCACGAGGAGGATATACACCACCACCTACTTCAAATCCACTAGCACTCGTTGCTCAATCTCATGCTGCACATCCTCCGATGTCTAATCATGCTTATGTTCAGGAACAGAATTACTTCAGTTACCCGCAACCTGCAACCTCACACAAAATGGTCCCATATGAATCATCCTCGCAACAGGCTTCTCCTCGACTTCTCCATATGAAAACCATGATAGCATGTACTACTCGAATCAGATAGAAGATGATGATGAAGATGTCAATACATTGAATCAAGGACTTGCTCTTATCGCTCGTTCTTTCAGCAAATTCTCAAACAAGACTAACAACCGTCTTCGTTCTTCATCAAATACAAGGAATCAAGCTGTCATTCAAGATGGTCAGGTTGAGATTCAGAACCGTAATCCTGGACGTTCAGGTTCAGGAGGGTATTCAGGAAATTCTGGGTATGGACAAAGGTTCAACAACAATGGGGAATTCAGAAACAATTCAGGTGCTCCTCAGAGAAGAATATGACAATGTGGCAAATGGTAATACAGAATCTGGGAATGCAATATGGTGCTACAACTGCAACGAAAAAGGTCATATTGCAACAGCATGTCCAAAACCAAGAACCCGAGGCAGTCAGTTTCACAAGCAGGTATTACTAATGGCTCTCAAAGATGAAAAGGAAGGAACTTTCACTAAACCAGAGAATAGTTTCTTCGCTAATGATTACAACGATGATGATATGGAAGATCTTGAAGCCAATGCAGCTGTGATGCTTATGGCCAACATGCAGGAACTCCAGTTGAATGATTCAGGCCCAGTGTTTGACACTAATGGTTTGTCTCAGGTACATGACCTAACCATATGCTCAATACAAGTAAATGCATCACCCTCTACTTCTGAATCAGATAAGGCGCAAGTTGTTCCATCCGAATCATTTTTATCTTCTCAGGACGATGAACAATTAAACACAGTTGTTATATTTGATGATGACATTGTCGTTTCATTTGATGATCCTAATGAGCAAGATAAACATGATCATGTTGAACAACATGAACCTTCTTCTGATCCATATCCTGACTATATTGTCATGGCCAAACTTCTTCAAGAACAAATTCTGATTACTCACAAAAAAGACGAGCAAAATACAGTTTTTGAAAGAAACAAATGCAGTTTTGAAAAAGGACATTGAATGTTATCAAATCCAACTTTCACATTTTTAAAATGCAGTTAAACATGAAAAGTGCTTTGAAAAGTCATTTCAGGAATTGTATGTCAAAGAACAAAATCTTTAAAAGCAAATGCATGACTTAATTGAGTCAAACGGTAAATTGGTTTCCAAACTAGAAAATGATAAAAAAGATCTTCATACACAAGTTGTACAACTTCAAAAGGAACTTTCAAAAACACAAACAGAGCTGTCAGATTGTAAACAAGAATTTTATGAACACAAAGTGCGAAAACGAGAAAAAGAAGATTCTTTAATTGAAGAAAATATCACTCTCGAACGCCAAATTAAAGCATTTCAAAATATCGTTTACAAACATGGAGAATCTTTAACGACAATTCAAAAGTTTACTTTAAAACCAAGACCCGATAAAGGTTTTGCCATTGGCGATTACAGAACCACTTTTCTTCTCACTGCGTTCAAAACAATTCCTAAGCTTTGCAGTATGGACCAATTGATGGATAATAATGTTGTGCGTGTTATTGTATATAATACTGAGGAAGAATATGAACTTGAAGAAAAGAGTCGATCAAAAATGAGTCAAGTTGAATATTGCAAACCATATGATTATTCAAAAGTTCCTTATATTTCAAAATCTTTTATTCCATCAAGAGAAATACCTGAGAAATCATGGTATGTTACTGAGTCTTATGTTTCATCTTCCAATGGGGCTCCTGTAAAACTCGTGGCACAAGTAAATGGTCCATTACCATCTTCTGGTACTGTGACACCTTTACCAACACGTTGTCGAGTCTTAGAATATTTTAAAATGTTCATGAAAGGCATCGAAAACTTGGAAAACTTAATTGAACATAATTCGGAAATAAAAATTGCTACTTTTCAATCAGCTTACGAGCGCGAAAAGCGAGACATTTTTCAAAAAATATTTCTGCCTTTGATTCAAAATTTGCGTCATTGTGCTACTCGTTGGGAACAGGAACTCCAAAAAGAAGTTAAATCAATGCAAAACGTTTTCACTCTAAATGAAAATGCAATCTTGGTTTAACAACGCAAAAATCGATTTTTGAAAACGGATTCTGATCGACTCTTGGAAAAAATCCTCACAGCTAATATTTTTTCTCTCATTATGAATGATCTTTACTATTCCAGCAATGCTATGATATTTGATAATTACTGCGTTGATATTGATTTGCTGAATAAGGAAACTGAGACATTAAAACATAAATATGAAACGTTGCGTCAAAACAGTGATGATGTGAGAAACAAACTTTCAAACGAAAATTGTCAACTCAAACAAAGGCTTGAATGGTGTCAAGCTCAAAGTCTTGAAACAAAATTGCAACTACAAAGTCAAAATGTTTCAAAAATCTGTCAACTTTGCAAAGACAATGTTTTTCTCAAAAATAAATGTCTTCAATATGAAAAAGAAATTGCGGAGTTAAAAATTGAAAACGTCGAATGGCAACAAAACCGCGATGACATTCGTTATTGCAATGGTTTACTTGAGTCTGATATTCTGGAGAAAAATCACATCATCATTGATTTGAAAGAGAAAATTAAGCTACTTCAAAAAGGAAAGTTTGTTGACACCACAGTGATAGCACCAGGAATGTTTCAAATAGACAAAACAGATAAGGGTAATCATGCTAAGAGTTCTAATGTTAGCTCTTCCACTTCTACAGGACTAGTTTCCCCTAAGAACGTTAGCAGCCCACAGCCAAAAAGCATTAAGAAGACTAAAAAGACTAGGCTCTGGCAACATAGAAGAGGAACACTAGAAGTGCAAGAAGTAGAAGATCACCTTAGGAACTTGAATAAAACTCATGTTGCATCTGATTTCGATTCTAATCTGGCAAATTGTAATCAAAATCTTAATATAACGAATGCTGAACCTTTGAATGTTTTGAATATTAATGCATCTTGTGTGTTTTGTCGTAAAAGTGTGTTATCTGGTGATCATATTAAATGTGTAGCTAATAATCTCTTACATCGTCACAAGAAACGTAGATCAGGCATTCCTTCTAGGCCCACTACTGCTTCTAAGTCTACCTTAGGAAAAACGCCAACTACCGTTTCAAATGATGTTGTAGTCAACCCAAGATCATAAATCAACAAATCTAGGAACACGCCAAAAGCTAGTGCATTTAGCAAAAATAAAGCAAAATCTAGTTGGAACTGGCAACGTTGGTTACAATACAAACCAAATTTTAAATGGATTCCTAAACTGTTAAATACTTGTGTTTCTAACCAACAGGAACCCACCATTTCTTCGGGTTCCACCCTTACTTCTGTTCCATCTTTGTCGTCTACTTGTGATGCAGGTGGTTCAAATTGTTCTCTGGATTATTGATAGCGGTTGCACTCGACATATGACAGGCAATCTCAAACTGTTAGCAAACTTTGTCTCAAAGTTTATTGGAACTGTCAGATTCGGGAATGATCAATAAGCTTTAATCATGGGTTACGGTGACGATATGAATGGGAATATTGAAATTAGCAGAGTCTACTATGTTGAAGGCTTAGGTCACAACCTCTTTTCAGTCGGTCAATTTTGTGATGGGGATTTAGAAGTAGCATTTCGAGAGAAAACTTGTTTTGTTCGTGATCTACAAGGAAATGATCTTATGTCAGGCATGCGTGGCACTAACCTTTACACAATTTCAATGTCTGACATGATCGCTTCATCTCCTATCTGTCTTCTATCCAAAGCTGAAATGACTAAATCATGGTTATGGCACAAACGCCTTTCGCACTTGAATTTCAAAACGATGACTGATCTCGCTCGTCACAAATTAGTTGAAGGCTTTCCAAGATTCTGCTATGCCAAAGATCACTTATGTCCAGCCTGTGAACAAGGAAAAAGTACCCGTGCTCATTTTCCCTCAAAAACTGAACACAGTACTAATCATGTTTTACAACTGCTTCATATGGATTTGTGTGGTCCGATGAGTGTTCAAACGATCAACGGTAAACGCTACATTTTAGTAATTGTTGATGATTACTCCCGTTGGACTTGGGTTTATTTTCTTCGAAGTAAAGATCAAGCACCTCAAATGATCATCACCTTTCTCACCAAAATACAAGTTCAGCTACGCAACACAGTCAGAATTGTTAGAACTGACAATGGCACAGAATTTAAGAATCAAACTTTAAGGTCGTATTTTGAGAAAGTGGGAATTGAACATCAAACATCCATTCCACGAACACCCGAACAGAATGGAGTAGTCGAAAGATGCAACAGAACGTTAGTGGAAGCTGCTCGAACGATGTTAATCAATGCTCAATTACTAGATTACTTATGGGCGGAAGCTGTTTCAACCGCATGTTACACACAAAACCGTTGTATGATCACAAAACGCCATCACAAAAACCCTTATCAAATCGTTCACAAAAGGAAACCGAACATCAGTTACTTTCATGTATTTGGAGCTCTATGTTACCCAGTTAATGATCGTGATGATCTAGGTAAACTTAAAGCAAAGGCTGACATTGGAATATTTGTCGGATACTGTGAAAATTCAAAAGGCTTTCGGATATGGAATCGTCGTACAAGAGAAATTCAAGAGACTATTCATGCTAATTTCGATGAACTCACTCAAATGGCTTCTGAGCAAAACAGATTAGGACCCGCATCCAACCGTCTAAACTTTCTGGAATCTTCTGCTGAACCATTGTCACTCTCCCGTAAAGAAGTGGAAACCTTGTTTGCTCCATTGTTTGATGATACGATTGTTAACCGTCCATCTGAGGCCTCACCAAATTCCGCTGCATATCTTAATCAACATCAAGTACCAGATATACCTCAACAAACAACAACAACTGTTGGAAGAGATGGTCCTCCAATTGTATCCCCTACAACAACAGAACAAACCGGGTCCAACTTACGACAATCAGCTGAAGACTCCATACCTTTATCAGTTCCACAAACCGCAGAGCATGACCCAGAACCATTCATTAACCCATTTGCACCGGCTCCACTTGTCCCCGACATTGCTGAGTCATCTACACGCAATTTGGGTCCTGCTCACTTGCGAGATACTTATCAACTTCACCCTTCGACACACAAATGAACTAGAGATCACTCCTTAGTTCAAATTATTGGCCATCCAGATGCACCTATTATGACAAGACAACGCCTTCACACAGACGGTGAAACTTGCATTTACGCACTCACAATATGTGAAACCGTGCCTGATGAGTGCTCAAACACTCATCATTTTTGGTCAAATCTGAACTGCAAAACATACAAAAACACTCAGAAATGCATCAAAATACTAAAAATATTTCAAAATTGTGTTTTATATGTATTACATGCAAAAAGAGTAAAAACAGATGAAAAACGTACGAAGTTTGCAAAATTGGCAGTTTCAGTCCCACAACTTTCAAAAATTGGCAAAAATAGTTCCTGAGTACTTATTTGGAAAGAAAAATCACCAAAGGTCCTTTTGAAATCATAAGTTGTCATATTTAGTCCTTTGGTAAAAAATCTCAAAAGTTTTGAAAATTTGCAATTTAGTCCCTGGAGTTTCAGATTTTGGCAGATTTGGTCCCTGGTGGGATATTTTTGGAAGAAAAATCATTTTTGGACCTTGGGAAATCAAAAGTTATCAAAATGGGTCCCTGGGTGAAAGTTTTGAAAAGTTTACATGTTTAGTCCCTGAAGTTTGGAAAATGACAATTTAGGTCCCTGGGATTTCTAATTTTGGAAAATTGCAACATTAGTCCTTGTGTTATTCAAATGTGGAAATTTTAGTCCTTATAATAAATTTTGGAAAGTTGCAGTTTCAGCCCTTGATTTTCAAGATTTTACAAATATGGTCCTTGTGTTTTTTATCTACAACCAAATGAACCTAAATCTTAAATAAACAAGCAACCCAACCACCACCCCAATACCTGATCCAACAAACACCCTCCAAAGCCCAAACCATAGCCCAACACAAAACAAATAAACCCAATCCCCTGTTTTTTTATTTATATCCTCAGTCAAACACCCTTTTTGACCACCACCCTCTCCACCTCACCATCCCACTACCTGCTACAATCCAACCAACACCATCATTCACCCTAAGCCTGTTTCACCCTGCAATACTACACCCCTCACCCTTATCACTCCAAACAAACACAAGCATCCAAATTACCACCCCTGGCATCAAGTATCATGAGAAAAAGCCAAAAAGGATTTGGCGGCAAAAAAAGTTTTAAATGGCCAAGATTAAATTGCAGTCATCCTAAGGTTGAGAACCAGAGTGGGAAGTGTCCAAGAAACCCTAAAGGGTCCATATAAGAAGAAAATGAAGGAGCAGAGAACAGAGTAGTAGTTTACGTTTAATTAAATGTTTTAGTGTAATCCTCATGTTTCAGTTGTTCCTTTTAGTTTAAATAAACTTTTATGCAGTAATTCTAAATGTAATTCAAACTATATTCGACTTTAATTTCAGTGTTCTTTTGTGAATTCAGTTGTGGCAGTTTTTGAGTGAAATTGACACCCTCACTTAAGTATTGTTAAATTACTGTTTTATTATTCCAATCATTCCAATTCAGGTGCACAGTAAGTTTTTATTAGCTTACATAGTTTTATACTCAGTATTAATCAATGGTAAAAAATAATCAAAATTATCAAGAAAAATAGTGACAAAATGAAAAATCAATGAAGGAGGTGATACATGCTTGGAGCATTGGTCATATTAGATTGTTGTGGTTTTAGAAACCTCAGGGGAGGTATAGGTTAATGTAATCCTTGGCTCAGTACAACACTGCTTGGAATTATTGTAAGTCACAACCTTGATAATTGCAATTTCTGTTTTCTTATTGTTAGTTGTTGCAGTCTACTATTCAATTAGCCTTAAAAATGGTATAATAAGTTAGTTAGATCAGTAGTTAGGTATTTCAAGGTTTAATCCTAAGTGAGTTAGAGTAAACTGCCTATTAAGGGGTGTTTGGATTAGTATGTTTCACCATTGTGCACCAGTCCTTTGTTGTTAATTTTAGGCTAAACATGCTTCCTTAGGTTCTTTTAGACTCTTGAAACCATAAAATTTAGCATTCCACCAGTAAAAGTCAAAATTTTCTTTCATTCTCACTCACTGTTTCACTGTAGGGTTTTTAGCATTCAAAAGCATTAGTTTCAGTCCATTATCAGTTGTTTTAGCTTCAGGGTATCTTATCTTAGCTTAATAAATCATTCTCAGTAACTAGGAGTAGATTAAACCTCAATAAAGTCAAAGTTTTAAGTTTTCATTCAAAAGTCAATTTAGCTTTGACAGAAAAAAACCACAAATAGTAGGATTTGTTTAGAATTTTCTGTGGAGATTTAGACATTGTGCTTTTGAGGACTTGTAGTATTCCAGCTCTTCTTCAAGTTCCCATAGTCATTAGGTTTTTAGTAATTTTTCTGTGGGCCCCACTCTTACCCAAAGTCAGTTGCAGGGGAGGCATACCCCCTGCTGCACCAGTAGACATCAGCACCACCATCACTTGGTGGTGGTTTTCTGGCCACCATAGTGGGCCCCACATCCACCTCTTAAGTTCTTTCCACCCCCCTCCTACCATACTTCATATTTTGACCAATTGTTTGACCTCAATCACTGTGGACCCCACTTGATTTAGCCCCAAATGTTTGTCCCATTTTCAGCTTTCAAATAAGTAATTAAGTGCTTATTTAGTCTTATTTGCTTATTCTGTGATACCCCTTGTGCTTTTTCTAGCTTAACCTTGTTCATTATACTCAATTGAACCATATTCAATCATTGTGGGTCCCACTTAAGCTCATTTGAGCTTATTTTCCTTTGTGTCAACAAAAGTCAACTGTGGAGCTAATAAGCTTCCACAGTGCTTATTTTCATGTTTCAAAAAAGTTGTTTTTACAAAAGTTGCTAGTTTATAGTTGTAAAATAGGGTTGTAAAAGAAAAATCAAGCAAAAACAATTTAATCATAAGTGATAGTTTCTATTTAATGTAATTTAATTTTTAATTTTCATTTTTAGATTTTTATTAAGTACTTGGCATTTTTATATTTTTATTAATTACCTTATATAGTAAAGTAATTTTAGTAAATTTTTCAGATTTTTATTTTGTCATTTAGTATTCGTTACATTTAAATATTAGTTTTATTAATTATTAATTAATATTAAGTTTTAAATAGCATATTTAGTTTTTATAAAGCAACACCTAGTTTTAAATAGCATAATTAATTTAGGATTATTTGTAATTTAAATTAGTTTAAATAGTTTACTTAAGATAATTGGGTTTTAAATAATAGAAAATCCATAAAAAGACAAAAATATTTATTTTTAATTTTAAAATTAGTTTTTAGTTATTTTATAATTTTAGAAATTTTATTTTCATTTTTCTAGTATTTAATTAATATTATATTGTATTTAAGTGTTTTAAATATTAATAATTAGTTTTAATTAGTATTTAATTAATATTAAATAATTAATTGGTGTAAAATTTTATTTTCTTTTTCTAAAAATTTTCTTTTATCTTTTAGTTTGTAAAAAAGTCATTTTCACCCCCTGGGGGTTTTCAGATTTCAGTTTTCGCTTTTTATTTTGCGCGTTCGCGTTTGTTTTAAATTCAAACGCGCGTTTTTAGACTTAGCTCACGTTTTGAGTATATCTGATCATCAGTAAATGTTAATATAGTGTTTCTAAGTTATTTTCATTTCCCATATCTTAGTGTAATCATACAAATCACTCAAACCCCTTTCCTGTCCAAATTCACCCTCACAAATCCGTTTTCATACCATCCACACCTCGTCGGGACATAACGACCCGGGGAAGCCACTATACTTCAATGGAGATTGATTCTAGGTAGTTTGACTTGGTTGACCATTCCCTGGTCAATTAGGTTGACCGTTTGGAACCAATCAGTGCCTAAAAACGTCAAAGAAGCTATGACTTACGAAAACTGGATTGAATCTATGCAAGAAGAATTTCAATCCTTTCAATGATTGGAAGTCTGGGAAATGGTTGAAAAACCCGAAGGAATCATTGTCATTGGATTAAAATGGATCTGGAAAAGCAAACTGGATGCAGAAGGTACTGTCATACGCAACAAATCATGCTTGGTAGAAAAAGGATACTCTCAAGAAGAAGGAATATATTTTGAAGAATCATTTGCTCCAGTAGCTAGACTTGAAGCTGTACGGATCTTTTTAGGATATGCTGCTCATCGGAATATGATTGTTTATCAAATGGACGTGAAAACGGCTTTTCTGAATGGTCAACTCCGTGAAGTGGTTTATGTCAGTCAACCTGAAGGATTCGTTGATCCTGAATGTCCCAATCATGTCTACAAGCATAAGAAGTTTCTCTACGGTCTCAAGCAAGCCCCCAGGGCGTGGTATGATAAGTTATCTAAATTCCTGTTGGCCAATAACTTTTCTCTAGGCTCGGTGGACCCAACACTGTTTACAAAAACATACGGGGCGGACTTCTTAATCGTTCAAATTTATGTCGATGACATTATTTTTGCTTCAACCAACAAACTTTACTCAATGGATTTTGCAAAATTAATTACCGATAATTTCGAAATGTCCATGATGAGTGAACTTACGTTCTTTCTAGGACTACAAGTTCATCAATCACCCCCTGGAATTTTTCTAAATCAGTCTAAATATGCTCTTGAGATTTTAAAGAAACATGGAATGCACAGCTGTGATACAATGAATACACCTATGGCCAATTCCACAAAACTAGATGCTGATATACATGGGACTCCTGTTGACCCTACCAAATACCGAAGTATTATTGGGTCCCTCATGTATCTTATATCCAGTAGACCTGATATTGTTTTTGCTGTCTATATGTGTTCGCGATATCAGTCTAAACCAACTGAAAAACACCTCAATGAGGCAAAAAGAATCCTTCGATACATAAAGGGAACCATCCGTTTGGGAATCTGGTATCCGAAGGATTCTGGTTTTGAACTAATAGCTTTTTCAGACGGTGACCATGCAGGATGCTTAGACACGCGAAAAAGTACATCAGGTGGATTACAGTTTCTTGGAGATAAACTTGTGTCTTGGCAATCAAAGAAACAGGACTGCACATCATTGTCATCAACATAATCTGAATACGTAGTTATGTCTGCTTGTTGTGCTCAAGTCATTTGGATGAGATCACAACTTTAAGACTATGGCTACCTATTCAATAAGATTCCGATCTATTGCGATTCCAAAAGTGCAATTGCAATCTCCTGCAACACAGTCCATCACTGCAAATCAAAACACATAGACCTCCGCTATCATTTCATCAAGGAGCATGTCGAAAAGGGTACAGTTGAATTATATTTTGTGGGAACTGAATACCAATTGGCGGACTTACTTACTAAAGCCTTAGCTCCATCAAGGTTTGCTAGTTTAGTTCACCAAATTGGTATGCGATGTTTGACTCCAGAGGACCTGGAAAAGTTTTTAAAACACAAGTAAATGTCAAACATCAAACAAACTATCTTTGTAAATAATTTTCTCATAAATAAAAACACAAAAAGATTTTTCTATTTCTTAAAAAAAAACGCAGGTATATCGCTTCCTGTCAACACCTTGTTATTTCTTTCTCTTTTACAAGTGTTGAGGGGGAGACACGCTCAAACTTTTCTCATATTTTTCAAAATGGTATACTTGCATATTTCCTTAAGATGCGTTGTTCCAGGACTTAATGGATATCTCATATCATTTTCTTTTCACAAAACGATGTCATAAGGAGTATATTTTAGAATATTGCCTTTGGTTATCAACTTGTATCAAACTTTAGGACTTATGATGCAAAATTCGTAGTTAAGGGACTAAATGTGACAAATTTCAAAAGTCAATAATATTAAACACAAACAACACCCGTCCTTTTCTAAAACATTAAAAATCATACATAAAAACCCTTTGGAAACCTACGGCCCTAATTCAAACGTGAAATCCAAGCTACCAATCTTCAATCCGTAAGTTTCTACGTGATATTTAGACAATCTCAAGCTATGGTTTTCGTTTAATCACAAACTTAACGGTTAGATTTCATGTAATCATGTTTTGAAAACCTAGGGTCTCAAAAATTTTGGGATTAATCAAAACGTGTTTGGGGGAGTAATTTTTGATAGGGGTTTTGTCCTAAAGCATGTTACTAACTTGCCTATAACATTTAATCTCAGCCAAATGCGTGTTTATGTGATTCTCGATATGTAGGGTTTTGGTACGAAATAGGTGTTTTTGATTCTTTGATGTCTTGGTTAATTTTCTTGTTGGGATTTGTTGCTATATGTGTAAGGATCATTGATATGCACTTTAATTTGATCTATATCCATGTTTGCTTGATTCTCGACAAGTAGGGTTTTTGTTCAAATAAGGTATTTTTCGTATAGGTGTTCATGTGATCTATTTCTTGTGCACTACCTGTTCAATATGCTTGATAAGTGATACATGATTCATGGACATGATGATAGTTAGCATAAACTTGTGTTTGTCAAAAAAACGTGTTCTTGCCATGTTTCGAAATTATTGCATATATGATAGTTCTATGTTTCTCATTGTTGTTTTTCATCATTTACAACAGGTCTCAATCTTTGGAAAAACAAATTGCAATAAGGAATGTACGTTGACAGGATTTCGAAAATTCTTGTATAAGAGTTTTTCGAGAACACCTTTTCGCAAAAACCAGCATTGGTGTAACTTTTCGAAAACACACCTAACAAAGGTTTTCGAAATAATCTCAAAGTTTTGTATTTTTCTTGAAAAATGCACTTTGTAATCATTTCGAAAAATGGTTGTTATATGTGTTTGCGAAAACTGCTCATCATTGGTCATTTTTTCGAGAACACAAGCAGTGAAAATTTTCGAAAACTCTCAATTTGAGTGTTTGCGAAAATTTCGCAAATTCTGTTTTTCTTTCGAAAACACTATTTGTGGATTTTTTCGAAAATACTTACATTAAGTGTTTCGCGAAATTTTTCTGGGTTGCTTTTTGAAATCACACTTAAAGATTATTTTCAAAATCAAGGACTCTCTGTGTTTGCGAAAAATTGTCATATGTGTAATATTTCGAGAAAATTGAATGTTGTAATTTCGAAAACATGTAAATTGTGATGATGATCATTATTAGATGTAATGTGTGATGTTATTATGTATCTTGGATGATCTTTGTGCCTATGTGAATGTGTAAGTGCTTCATGCTTAATTTCATGATTATATAAGCTCAACTTTATCTGAGTATACTTAATTCGTCACTTCACACATACTAATGGAACCATTTGTGCTTAAATAAGTCTAACTCATTATCTGTAATCAAACTTGTGATCGTACTAACGAGTAATAAATCTGGATGTTTGGTTTATGATAATGTTTTTCAGATTAACATGGCTGAACACAACGAGAATGTCCCTGAACAAACTCTTCCGATGCTCACACTGAATGACATCATCCCTGCTGACTACAACGTCACCATTGGCAGAAACAATCCTCGAGTTGACTTCAACAAATTGAGAATTCCTGAGAACTCGTGCAAGATTGTCAAAGATATTCTCCTTGCACATCCTTGCAAGCTTCTGCTCAACAAATCTACTTTAGTTCCTGTGTTCTACCTTCATCAGTTCTGGCTTACGGCAAAGTTAACTTAGATGATGAGTCTTTCACTGTTACGCTGGATCGACAAGTCTACAGTGTAGATCATGAAGTCCTTCATACAATCTTTCATCTACCTCAGCCTAAGAATGAATTTGTTCCTATGTTGCCTGAACTGGATCTCCTGGACTTCTTCATAGAACTAGGATACGATGTTCAAGACGACTTACCTCTGATTAAGCATTCCAGATTCAATGCAAAGAATATACCTCAGCCTTGGAGAACGTTCTATTTGTTAGTCGTACGTTCTATATCAGGAACAAAAAGTGGTCACGAACATCCCAGACTTAAGCATTTGCAAGTATTTTGGGGAATGGTGAGCATGTCACCTATTGACTTTGCAGTTCCAATAATGAACGATATAGTCTACTGCATTCAAACCGGACGTGAAAAGACTATGATCCCGTTCATAAGATTCACCAAGCTAATCATTGAACATTTGTGCAAAGATACACCTGAATTCATCAAAAGAATAGGAGATCCAAATGAGCCAAAGAACCTCTTCGAGGACGACTTCACCACTTCTTTTGTCAAAATGACCACATCTTCTACTAAGCAAAAAGGAATGAGGCTTCCCGAGTACCTTCTTGATGATAATATCAAGAAAAGTTCGAACTATAAATTCTACGATAATGCTTACAAAGGGATTCAGGAAGAAACTACCATACAAACTCGAAGTAAAGGAAGTGTGAAATCTGGGAGTACTACAAGTACCACTGGCTCACCGCAATCAAAGTCAAAGGCTACTCCTAAAACCAAACCTTCCACCAAACCGAAACCTACAACCAAACCTAAACCTGCAACTAAGCCAAAGAAGAAGGTAACACCAAAGCGCGCTCTCCGAGATGAACCTACACCGCCACCCTCTGAATCTGAGTTTGACACAGAATCTGAAAAAGAAGAGGCAGACTTTGAAAGAAGAGTAAGAGTACCTGAAGAAGCATTTCCTGAAACGGAAATTGCTATACAACAAAGTATAGAAACCTTTGAAGCAGATCAACGAAAAAGAAAAGGGATCACGATAAATGAACCCAATGATGATGAAGAAGATGAACCAATCGTTGAACAATTGGTCGACAAAAGAAAATTGAAAAGTATAGTTGTCGACACACAAGCCGAAGAGAAGAAATTCCTTAAAGATCAGAGGGAAGCATCACTCCTCAGCTGACTTCATCCTCAACCTTCATTACCACCTGTCAATGAGCATGAAGGCGCTACGAGCAGTATAGTTCCTTCCATTGTGTCTACTACTTCAGAACCAGCTTTACAACCCGGTGACAAAGTAAAGGATACAGATGCAACAGGAGACATTACTATGACATAAACTGCAAATGTAGAAGAGAATGTTGGCGAACAGGAGAACATTGCCACGGATCTGGGATTTGACCATTTCACTACTCCAGAGTCTCTTGCACAGGAAGAAGAGGAACGCAGAAGAAAAGAAAATGAAGAAAAGGAAGCATTCGACACCAACATATTCCTTCAGTCATCTTCACAATCTAAGCAGACATCTTCACAACAACCTCCACCTCCTCAAGACTCTCCACCAAAGGATCCGACTCCTCCAGTTTCTTCTTCAAGCTCTCACAACGAGTCGTCATCTGAATCATCACCGGAACATTCATCTCCTACACCATCTGAAACCGCATCTAAGCAACAATCAATTAATGAACCGACAAAACCAGTTGATCTTCAGGAGCAAGTCAACAGTCTCACAACCATGGTCACCAGTCTTGCTAAACAAGTTGAAGATTTTCAGGAGGCAAAGCAGCAAATCGATAAGTTCATGAAAGCAGATTTGACAGGACTCATCAGGACTTTCAGAGTCGATTACCTTACTGAGAATCTGGTTGAAATTGTTACTCCTGAAGTGACAAGTCTTGTTGCACCAATCAAAGACAACTTGGACCACAGAATCAGAAGTGTTGTAAAGAAAATGTTGTCAACAACACCATTCACGCTTCATCCTGCCAAAGCTTCAACAACAACTCAGTTCATTTATGAACATCAGTCGAAGAACTGCTCACTCAACTCTACGACAAAGTTGCGTCCAAAACCACTATGACAACTAAGGAAACAACACTTATCGATGCCATTGCTGCCAACTTGTCTAAAGAGTCATGCAAAGAAGCTGCTGGATCCCTGAAGATGTCAAGGAAAGATGACGACCCGGACCCGAACTCAAAAGGTAAGAAACACAAGTTCGGAACTGGTCCATCATCCTCTCACCAACAACAAAAGGATCCTACTCCACCTGGAAATCAGCAACACGCTTCAGCTACTGGTCAAGGTCTCACAGATCAGGAAGAGACATTTATGCAACCAACTGATGATTATGAAGGACAACCTGATATCGACTACCGTGCCTCTCCAATTTCCGATTCTCAACTTGGACCATTGTCAACCTCAAAAGCTCAAGACAAGGATACTACATCTAAGTCTAAGAAGTCAAAGAAAAGAAGGCATCACTCATGGCTCGACAATGATGACACACCTGAAAATGATTGGTTGACTGAATTGGTCAAAGCTCAACCTCCTCTCGAAGATGAAGAACCACTCCCAGGCAATACACTGCAATATGCTCAGGTTATCATGAAGGAGCTTCAGATTGAGAAACTTACAAAGGCGGAGCTCAGAAGAATCGATCGGGATGCACAAGAATTCCTCAAGTCCAGATCTGGTAATAAGATGGAACTCGAATTTCATATGCAAAATATAGCTAGTGCAATGTCTGGTAAGTTTGACTGGCTAAATCCTGAGGCGAATCTTGACAACTATTCTAAAAGACAGGACAAACCTTACTTCACCGATTGGACTAAACCATTACCTCTGCAAGGATTTCCCCAAAAACCTAAGATACCTTACCGCTTCTTCTTCAACAAGGATCTTCGTAACCTCCAACTCACTCAAGAGAAATCAAAACAGAAATATGCTTCCTCATTGACTATCTCAGTACCAGCCACAAGATACAATGTTCCAGCAATTGAAGAATCAACTCCAGTATTTAGTGGCTCTATTGTAGCTTATGACAGAGACGCTTTACACGGGATTCAACACTGGCCTGAACGTCGTCGTCTCGGTTACACTCACAGGATAGACACCAAGTCATTAGAGAATGTGAAGCATAAATCAAAGATCATTGCTATCTTGGAGATTCAAGAGTCGAAACGGTTTAACTACATGTTCATGAATGAGATTGTGGTTAAAAGACAAGATGAAAAAAAGTACAAATTCTCAGAAGCAGACTTTCCCGACCTTTATCTAAATGAAATTGAAGACATGTATCTAGAAAAAGTTTAAGGAAGAATGCGTGGATTCGACACTGAAACACAATACAACTTCATTTCATCTCTACTTCTCTTCATCCGACGATTGATAGTTCAAGAAGAGTGGAGGATCTTCAGCTTGGAGTGGAAAGTTACCAACAGAAGATCAATTTGACAAAGCCACAAGTCTCATTTCCTGGAATTAATCAGATGTCACAATACGGGCTTATCCAAACACCATCTTTTGACTTCACCCACCTCAACAGCAAAAAGTTAATAAGT
The DNA here is from genome assembly GCA_030686995.1 of Artemisia argyi. Classification (NCBI taxonomy): domain Eukaryota; kingdom Viridiplantae; phylum Streptophyta; class Magnoliopsida; order Asterales; family Asteraceae; genus Artemisia; species Artemisia argyi. The sequence goes on from CM060702.1 coordinate 109,990,770, forward strand.
TTTATAAGGCTCTATGAGTTACACAAGTTCTGTGATGTCACGCTCAAAACTGTTCGCGATGGGCTAGTCAAACGGTTGAATGATGATCGGATAAAGATATCAAAAGGTGAAACTCCAAGGTGGAAATCCAGTGCCAGAAGACAAGTTCGTAACTTTGTTATGAAAATTGAAGAAAGGTTATCCCGTCGGGAGCAGATCAGACAATTGGAAAGTTATATCGGTGTCAGACCTTCATTCCCCATCAGACTCTTCAAAAGACCAGATCCACAGTTCACAGACTTTGATGCACCGATCATTGATGAATCTTAAACAGGTACACAAGGGTATTACAATTTCAATATTCACTATTTCATTTGATTGATTTGTTATCATTATGGCTTGTGCACACATAACAGTGTACAACCCATTCTTGTAAAGAAATGACCCTGAGGTACGCATCAGTGCCTCAATCCTAATATAAGGAGCAAAGGCTTCTTACTTTTGAGTAGAGTTAATCAAACATTTCCTGATTTTCATAACTCTGCTCAAAAGTCAAGTATTTCACCTCAATAAGAATTCATTTGTTGAGGGGGAGCACTTGAAACAAAATCATCGTTCTTGAAATCAAAAGTTCTTGTTGAATTCTCCCCATAAGACTCAAAAGGCATATTTTAATCAAAAGATTGTCAAAAATATCATCTTATATGCTATTTTTGAGGGGGAGAAAAGTGAAAGTGATTAAAATATGAAAGTTCAAAGTTGCTTAAAAGTCAAATCTCATGCGAGCTAGACTCAGACTCACCCAAGAATTGACGAAACATAAAAGCTAGTAATCTCGAAAAGACTTATCCTCGACGGGTAATAACATCAAGTTAGTTACTAGAGCTAGTTGTCACCTAAAAGCTGTCAATGGAACTCTTTAACTAGCCACGTAAGCGTGTCTCGAAAAGGATTTGTCTTAGTAGAAATGTACCATTTCGAGAAACTTTCTGTGGACTTGACCAATCCGGGTAATAACTTCAAGCTAGTCTAACTAGTGATGTAAGCGTGTCTCGAATCGCTCGGGTTCACTGAAAGCGGATCAATTCAAAAAGTGCTTGCTCCTCCCGCATGTGCAAATTTATTAAACACATATGAGCACATGTGAAGGGGGATCCCTTCAAAAGAAAACACAAAACTCTCAAAGTGTTAAACAAAATGTTTGATAATCACAAACACTTTGAGAGATTTTCAATCAAAGGTTTCATGGCTATTGTCGGATAAATCATGGAGTTATAAGGTGATTAAGATAGGAAAAACCATCCTATGATCCGCCAGAGCCGGAGGGATCTACCCAAGGACGTCACCAATAGTTAGAATTAGAAGTCCTTAGGTATGATACGAAAAAAGGAGAAAAGAATGAAAGGGGAAAGAAGGAGTTGAAGAATTAAAAAGAAAAGTAAAGAAAATGGTGAAAAGAAATAGCCCTCCATATGTTCAACCTTAGGGCAGACACTTGGTTCAATTCGTATGCTACTGGTTGTTGTTAAGGCAACACCGGTATTGAAGATAAAGTCGTCATCGACCCAGTGACGCAATGCACTAAACCTTCTTAACCACTCAAGTTCTCTTAAAAGAGCTTGTTTCATTCTCACGGGGAACCAGTGTAATTTATCGACTTATCTCTTAGAGATGGTTGATATTGAAACAGGAGACCCCTCCCTAGTCTCCGCATAGGAAACCTAAGTGTGCACTTTTCGAGTCTAGAGCCATGAGATACATCAAAGATCTCTTAAGAACACTTAGTATTTCTACAACTGGTGTTCTACATCAATGGACACCAGCTGTAAATTATTGAGTCCTTCGCAGATCTTAGCAATCTGCCGAGAACGTTTATGAGAGAAGTTACATAAGTATTTCTCAATGATTGAACGGAAATCCTGTTAGGGTCAACATCTAACAGCCCTGACAACAGGTCAATTCGGTAACTCCTTGTGGGTTACGCTTAATGTTTACGGTGGTTTCTTAGCGGTCTACAGTCGTGGAGTGATCCCCAATGACTCACCCAGTTATTGAGCTACTTAGTAGGTCTCGTAAGCTCCTTCGGGTGTATCTGACATAGGAACGGCCTTGATAAGGGTTAGAAGGAGTCTTCACACTATGCTGTTAACGATCTCTAATTCCTTATCTGTAAGTACCGGATGTTTTATTGCTACTGTTTACCCGCAGGTACACATCATCTCCATGGCGACAGATTCCACATGCTCATACATACATCTTGAAGTCAACAAAAGCTCCCTAAAAGATCAAAGCAACACAAAGTTCAAAGAAAGATTCTACGCCAAAAAGAAGAATCTACAAAGTATAAAGACTAAAGATCAAAAGTATAAAGGGAACTACGTGCACGTATAAGTCAAAGTTCAAAGATGTATGAGCATGTTGGAATGGCGGACTACCACCACAGACGCGGAAGTGACGAAAGGCAGACAAAGAACGATGAATGATTCTTATCTAAAGATTTTTTTTGAAAGACGTCTAAAGCTATGAAAGTCAAAGATGAGGAAATGACAAAGACGTCGAGCAACCATGATGACCGACCCTTAGGGGGAGATTGTTGGGAACGAAGTTTTACTATTTTATCAAGTCTCGGTCATTTGTAATAAATGTTAGGTTGCCTAGTTATTAGTTATTTACACTCTATTATGTTTTATGTATCTAAGGCTTGTGAAAAGCCCACAAGGCCATAAAAGCCCACGAATTCAAGGATGATGGGAGCTAGGAGTGTTGCCCTAGCTTCCCTCCTATAAATAGAACCTTTAGGTCTCATTTGTATTTGGTTGGTTATTTGATATCTTAAAGAAACTCTTGCACTTATATTTATCTCATTCTTATAATCACCCAAATCCTTATGTCTATCTCATTCTTGCTTGTGTGTAATCATTATGGGTACCTAACAGTGATGTTGCTTACAAGGACCCTAAACCCACTTTTGGTATTATTGTCCGAGATTCTACTGGCTCCCTCCTTCGGGTACATGGTAATTCATGCTTTGCCACATCTACATTACATGCTGAAGTTACCGCAATACATTAAGCATATCGTATAGCGTATAATCATGGTTGGGTCGGTGCTATTGTGGAATCTGATTCTCAAATGGCGATAAGTTTGTCATCTTCAGAAACTATCCCACCTTGGTATTTAGGTGCTCTTATGGATGATATTAGTACATGGTTTAAGAACCTGAAACATGATGTTGGGTCTGTTAAAACCCAAACTCCTTAATCTAGGATTTGAACATAAAATACCCTAATTATTTAAGAACCGTGAACACTCAACAAGTCACTGAATGCATAGTCTTTCAGTGAGTCATCCTCAAAATGCTCAGGGCGAATCTATGAAGAAAGGTTCACCATTCAGTGAGGCGGTTCTCAGTGAATGATACCTGAGCCAAAGAAGAAGATGATGGACTCAGTGAGTGATGACAATAGCTCACTGAGTCCCCATGACTCCTCACCAACTAAGAAGACTGAGTGAACAAAGACTGAAGATACATAGAATGAAGTAAAGGCGGGATTAGGCAGGATAAGTTTCAATGGATAAGGAAGGGTCCTTATCAAGCAAAGGTCAACTTTCCCTAAAAGGGTATAAAACCAAGACGTGTGTCAACACTGAAGACCAGAAAGCATCCCTTCTCTTTACTACTTATAGTCATTTGTAATAGGGACAAAATACCTATGTATTCTGTCCAATATAGGTTGATGTAATCTTTGTCTTATAGTCTTTGTCTCCTAGGTATTTGTTAGAATCTACATGTGTATAAATAGAAAATAAGTTGGAGAGGTAAAGATTAAGTTTGTGCACTTAATGCTTAGACATTCACAAACCAAATCTTTATTCTCTCCAAAGAACAACACAATCCCTGAGATAGCTCAGTTGGATCTTAGTTGTCACTCAAACTTAGTTTGACCTCTTTAAGGTTCCAGCAGCATCTTTGCATGACTCTTTGGATAAGTTGGCGGATATAGCATCAACAAGTGCTTTTTCTTCAGTTGTCTGTGTGGTTTTGTAGGCAACTTTGTCGTAGAGTTGAGCAAGCAGTTCATTGAAAGATGGTTCAGGGATGGTTGGAGTTACAGTAGAAGCTTTTGCAGTGTGAAGCGTGAATGGTGTGGTTGACAACATTTTCCTTACCACACTTCTAATTTTGTAATCCAAGTTGTCCTTGATAGGTTCAACGAGGTTTGTAACTTCAGGAGTGACAATTTCAACTAGATTTTCAGTAAGATAATCTAGTGTAACAGTCTTGATAAATCCTGAGAAATCAGCGTTCAAGAACTTATCGATCAGCTGCTTTGACTCCTGAAAGTCTTCAACTTGTTTGGCAAGACTGGTAACCATGGTTGTAAGTGTGTTGACTTGCTCCTGAAGATCAACTAGTTTAGTCGGTTCATTGATTGATTGTTGCTTTGATGCGGTTTCAGAAGGTGTGGGAGATGAATGCTCAGGTGATGATTCGGATGACGACTCGTTGTGAGAGCTTGAAGAAGAAGCAGGAGGAGTCGGATCCTTTGGTGGAGAGTCTTGAGGAGGTGGAGGTTGCACTGAGGAAGTCTGCTTAGATTGCGAAGATGATTGAAGAAATATGTTGGTGTCAAAAGCGTTCTTTTCTTCATTTTCTTTTCTTCTGCGTTCCTATGCTTCCTCTGCTTCCCGTGCAAGAAACTCTGGAGTAATGAAGTGGTCAAATTCCAGATCCGTAGCAATGTTCTCCTGTCCGCCAACATTCTCCTCTACATTTGTAGTCTCAGTCATAGTGATGTCTCCTGTATTATCTGTGTCTTTTACTACGTCATCAGGTTGTGAAGCTGGTTCTAAAGTTGTAGACACAATGGGAGGAATCATGCTGCTTGTAGCTCCTTCATGTTCTGATTGATCGACAGGTGGTGGTGGTGAAGGTTGAGACTGAAGTCGGCTTTGGAGTGCTGCTTCCCTTTGTTCTTTGTGAAATTGCTTTTCTTCGGCTCGTGTGTCGACAATTATACTTTTCAATTTTCGTTTGTCGACCAATTGTTCAACGATTAGTTCGTCTTCTTCATCATCATTTGGCTCATTAATCGTGATCCCTTTTCTCTTTCTAGACTCTGCTTCAAAAGTTTCAAAACTTTGCTGTATAGCAATCTCCGTTGCAGGAAATGCTTCTTCTGTTACTCTAACTCTTCATTCAAAGTCTTGCTCTTCTTCTTCAAATTCTGTGTCAAACTCAGAGTCGCTTTCAGAGGGTGGTGGTGTGGGTTCATCTTGAAGAGCGAACTTTGGTGTTACCTTCTTCTTTGGCTTGGTTGTAGGCTTAGTTTTGGGTGCAGGTTTAGGTTTGGTGGAAGTTTTGGGTTTGGCAGATGGTTTGGTCTTGGGAGTAGGCTTTGACTTAGTCTGAGGTGAGCCAGTTGTGCTTGTAGTACTTCCAGATTTCACACTTCCTTTGTTGCGAGTCTGTATAGTAGCTTCTTCCTGTATCCCGTTGTAAGCATCATTGTAGAATTTGTAGTTCAAACTTTTCTTGATGTTGTCATCAAGAAGGTATTCGGGAAGCCTCATTCCTTTTATCTTGGTAGAGGAAGTGGTCGCCTTTATAAAGGAGGTGGTGAAGTCGTCCTTGAAGAGGTGCTTAGGCTCATTAGGGTCTCCCATCCTTTTGATAAATTCTGGAGTGTCTTTGCAGAAATATTCAATGAGAAGCTTGGTGAATCTGGTGAACGGGATCATAGTCTTTTCACGTCCAGTTTGGATGCTGTAGACTATATCGTTCATGATTGGAATTGCAAAGTCAATTGGTGTCATGGTCACCATTCCCCAAAATGTTTGTAAGTGTTCAAGTCTGGGATGTTCGTGACCACTTTTTCTTCCTGATATAGATCTTACAACTAACAGACAAAATGTTCTCCAAGGCTGAGGTATATTCTTTGCATTGGATCTGGAATGTTTAATCAGAGGTAAGTCATCATCAACATCGTATCCTAATTCAATGAAGAAATCAAGGAGATCCAGTTCAGGCAGTATTGGAGCAAATTCATTGTCAGTTTGAGGCAGGTGGAAGACTGTACGAAGGATATCGTGGTCTACAGTGTAGACTTGTCGATCCAGCGTAACATTGAAAGACTCATCATCTAAATTAGCCTTAGCCGTAAGCCAGAACTGATGGATGTAAAACACAGGAACTGAAGTAGATATGTTGAGTAGGTGTTTGCATGGATGTGCAAGTAGAATATCTTTGACAATCCTGCACGAGTTCTCAGGAATTCTCAATTTGTCGAAGTCAACTCGAGGATTGTTGTTGCCAATCTTAACATTGTAGTTAGCGGGAGTAATGTCATCCATGGTGAGTAGTGGAAGAGTTTGTTCAGGGACATTCTCGTTGTGTTCAGCCATGTTAATCTGAAAAGCATTATCATAAACCAATACATCCAGATTTGTTACTTGTTAGCACGGTTGCAATGTTGATTATAGATAAACATTTAGAATCATTTAAGCACGGATGGTTCGATTATGTATAGTGATAAATGACGTATACTTAGATAATATATTGAGACTATGAAGCACTTATGTGATTACATATGCACACAGAATCATCACAAACAACATCACATTATACATCGACTAAAGTCCATTATCACATATTACATGTTTTTGAAATTACACAGTTACAATGTTCTCGAAATAGTACATTAAGTCAAATGTATTGCAAACACATAAGTACATAACATATTCTCGAAAACAAGTCACAAGTTCCAATATTTTTGAAAATTAGTCATTAAGTAATATTTTCGCGAACCTGCATACTGAGTGTTTTCGAAAAAATTTCAAGTGTGTTTTCGATAAAAGTTTATCGAGAACAGGCCACTTGAAGATTTTTTTCGAGAATACTTATTATGAGGGATTGCGAAAGTATTAACTTGAATGGTGATTTCGAAAATATGACCAAGGATGAAAAATTTCGCAAACACCTAAATATTTTCGAGAAGATGACAAAATGGGTATTTTCGAAAAAATACAACACTTTGAAATTTCTCGAAAATATTGTGTTTTCGAAAATTTTCATTATGTTTGGTGATTGCGATAATGTTTTCTCGAAAATTCTTATACAAGAATATCGAAACTATGCCAACGTACGTTTCTTTGTGATAATATGAATTCCAAGTGATGAAACATGTTTTACAAGATGATATTCAACAATTAGAATCAAGGTATACACACTTATTCAATGATTTCGAAGTGATGCAAGAACATTTTTTTGATAAAATTCTAAATCATGATTCTACTGAAGATGACAGGTTCTAGCATATCACAAACATGTATATGAAGCATATGACACGACTAATAGCTCATATAAACACAGAACAAGAGATATCCATGATGATCGAAAAACCCTACACATCGAGAATCATGCATACATTGAAATGGTTCAAATTAAGAGGCACAACAATGATTCTAACACACATGGAAACATATCCCACCAATAAAAACACAAAAACAAGCAATAAAACCACAAAACCCAAATCGACCTAAACCCTAGATTTCGAATTTAACATAAACATGAAGGAAGGAAAGATTAAATGACATAGAAAGGTTAGACACATGTAATGTATTAAAACCCCTATCAAAATTCAACCCCCCAAACACGTTTTGATAAATTCCGAAAATTCATAAACCCTAGTTTTTCAAATCGTAAAATCAAGATAGCTAACCATTAGTTTTGCAATTAAACGAAAACCATTGTTAGAAATCGACTAATGAACATGTAGTAACTTACGGTTTGAAGATTGGTAACTTGGATTGCTTGTTTGATTGTGAGCCGTAGATTTCGAAAAGAGGGTTAAAGGTTTGATTAAGATTTTGAGGTATAAGAAAAAAACGGGGGGTGTTTGTTTTTTGTTTTAATATTATGGTATTTATGAAAAAATTACACAATTGGTCCCTTAACTATAAATCGTGTTAAGTGAGTCCTAAAGTATGATGTTAGTTTTGACAAGTGATAATCAAAGATATTCAACCTTACGACACCATTTTGAGAAAAGGAAACGAGATATGAAATATCTTATGAAATCCCGAAACAACGCATTCAAAGGTAATATGCAAGTATACCGATTTGAAAATTTATAATTAAAGATGTGAGCGTGTCTCCCCCTCAACACTTGTAAAATGACAACGTGTTGAAAGAAAGCGATATACTTGCGGTTTTTTTTTATTGGAAAAGAACAAATATTTTTGTATTTTTGTGATTAATAATAGAAAAATTATTATACAAAGATAGTTTTAGGTTTTGATGTTTGACATTTTACTTATACTTTAAAAACTTTTCCAGATCCATTGGTGTCAAACATCGCATACCAATTTGGTGAACTAAACTTGCAAACCTTGATGGAGCTAAGGGTTTTGTAAGTAAGTCCGCCAATTGGTACTCAGTACCCACAAAATATAATTCAACTGTACCCTTCTCGACATGCTCCTTGATGAAATGATATCGGAGATCAATGTGTTAGGATTTGCAGTGATGAACTGTGTTGCAGGAGATGGCAATGGCACTTTTGGAATCGCAGTAGATCGGAATCTTATTGAATAGGTAGCCGTAGTCTTTAAGTTGTGATCTCATCCAAATGACTTGAGCACAACAAGCAGACATAGCTACGTATTCAGATTCTGTAGATGACAGTGACGTGCAGTCCTGCTTCTTTGATTGCCAAGACAAAAGTTTATCTCCCAGAAACTGTAAGCCACCTGATGTACTTTTTCGCGAGTCTGAGCATCCTGCATGGTCAGCGTCTGAAAAAGCTATTAGTTCAAAACCAGAATCCTTCGGATACCAGATCCCCAAGTGAATGGTTCCCTTTATGTATCGAAGGATTCTTTTTGCCTCATTGAGGTGTTTTTCAGTTGGATTAGACTGATAGCGAGAACACATAAAGACAGCAAATATAATGTCAGGTCTGCTAGATGTGAGGTACATGAGGGACCCAATAATACTTTGGTATTTGGTAGGGTCAACAGGAGTCCCATGTATATCAGCATCTAGTTTAGTGGAATTGGCCATCGGTGTATTCATAGTATCACAACTTTGCATTCCATGTTTCTATATTTGGACTGATTTAGAAAAATTCCACGGGGTGATTGATGAACTTGTAGTCCTAGAAAGAACGTAAGTTCACCCATCATGGACATTTCGAAATTATCTGTCATTAATTTTGCAAAATCCATTGAGTAATTTTTGTTGGTTGAAGCAAAAATAATGTCATCGACATAAATTTGAACGATTAATAGGTCCATCCCGTATGTTTTTGTAAACAGTGTTGGATCCACCGAGCCTAGAGTAAAATCATTAGCCAACAGGAATTTAGAAAGCTTATCATACCACGCCCTGGGGGCTTGCTTGAGACCGTAGAGAGACTTCTTAAGCTTGTAGACATGATTGGGACGTTCTGGATCAACGAATCCTTCAGGTTGACTGACATAAACTACTTCTCGGAGTTGACCGTTCAGAAAAGCCGTTTTTATGTCCATTTGGTAAACAATCATATTCCGATGAGCAGCAAATTCTAAGAATATCCGTACAGCTTCAAGTCTCGCTACTGGGGCAAATGATTCTTTAAAATCGATTCCTTCTTCTTGAGAGTATCCTTTTGCTACCAAGCGTAATTTGTTGCGTATGACAGTGCCTTCTGCATCCAGTTTGTTTTTCCAGATCCATTTTAAACCAATGACAATGATGCCTTCTGGTTTTTCAACCATTTCCCAGACTTCTAATCTTTGAAAGGATTCGAATTCTTCTTGCATAGACTCAATCCAGTTTTCATAAGTCATAGCTTCCTTGACATTTTTAGGTACGGTTTCACAAACTGTGAGTGCATAAATGCAAGTTTCACCGTCTGTGTGAAGGCGTTGTCTTGTCATAATTGGTGCATCTGGATGGCCAATAATTTGAACTAAGGGGTGATCTCTAGTCCATTTGTGTGTCGAAGGATGAAGTTGATAAGTATCTCGCAAGTGAGCAGGACCCAAATTGCGTGTAGATGACTCAGCAATGTCGGGGACAGGTTGAGCATTTGCAAATGGGTTAATGAATGGTTCTGGGTCATGCTCTGCGGGTTGTGGAACTGATAAAGGTATGGAATCTCCAGCTGATTGTCATGAGTTGGACCCGGTTTGTTCTGTTGTTGTAGGTGATATGACTGGAGGACCGTCTCTTCCAACAGTAGTTGTTGTTTGTTGAGGTGTATCAGGTACTTGATGTTGATCAAGATGTGCAGCGGAATTTGGTGTGGCCTCAGATGGACGGTTAACAGGCGTATCGTCAAACAATGGAGCAAACAAGGTTTCCACTTCTTTATGAGAAAGTGACAATGGTTCAGCCGAAGATACCGGAAAGTTAAGACGGTTAGTTGCGGGTCCTAAGCCGTTTTGCTCAGAAGCCATTTGAGTGAGTTCATCGAAATTAGCATGAATAGTTTCTTGAATTTCCCGAGTACGACGATTCCATATCCGAAAGCCTTTTGAATTTTCACAATATCCTATAAATATTCCAATGTCAGCCTTAGCTTTAAGTTTACCTAGATCATCACAATCATTGACTCGGTAACATAAAGCTCCAAATACATGAAAGTGACTGATGTTCAGTTTTCTTTTGTGAACAATCTGATATGGGGTTTTGTGATCATACAACGGTTTTGAGTGTAGCAAGCGGTTGAAACAGCTTCTGCCCATAAGTAATCTGGTAATTGAGCATTGATCAACATCGTTCGAGCAGCTTCCACCAATGTTCTCTTGCGTCTTTCGACTACTCCATTCTGTTCGGGTGTTCGTTGAATAGATGTTTGATGTTCAATTCCCACTTTCTCAAAATACGACCTTAGAGTCTGATTCTTAAATTCTGTACCATTATCAGTTCTTACAATTCTGACTGTGTTGCATAGCTGAACTTGTATTTTGGTGAGAAAGGTGATGATCATTTGAGGAGCTTGATCTTTACCTCGAAGAAAATAAACCCAAGTCCAGCGAGAGTAATCATCAACAATTACTAAGATGTAGCGTTTACCGTTGATCGTTTGAACACGCATCGGACCACACAAATCCATATGAAGCATTTGTAAAACATGATTAGTACTGTGTTCAGGTTTTGAGGGAAAATGAGCACGAGTACTTTTTCCTTGTTCACAGGCTGGACATAGATGATCTTTGGCATAACGGAATCTTGGAAAGCCTTCAACTAATTTTTGACGAGCGAGATCAGTCATCGTTTTGAAATTCAAATGAGAAAGGCGTTTGTGCCATAACCAAGATTTAGTCATTTCAGCTTTGGATAGAAGACAGATAGGAGATGAAGCGATCATGTCAGACATTGAAATTGTGTAAAGGTTAGTGCTACGTTTGCCTAACATCAAGTCATTGCCTTGTAGATTACGAACAAAATAGGTTTTCTCTCGAAATGCTACTTCTAAATCTCCATCACAAAATTGACCGACTGAAAAGAGGTTGTGACCCAAGCCTTCAACATAATAAACTCCGCTAATTTCAATATTCCCATTCACATGGTCTCTGTAACCCATGATTAGAGCGTATTGATCATTCCCGAATCTGACAGTTCCAATAAACTTTGAAACAAAGTTGGTTACCAGTTTGAGATTGCCTGTCATATGTCGGGTGCAACCGCTATCAACAATCCAGAGAACGATCTGAACCACCTGCATCAAAAGAAGACGACAGAGATGGAACAGAAGTAAGGGTGGAACCCGAGGAAATTGTGGGTTCCTGCTGGTTAGAAACACAAATATTAAACAATTTAGGAATCCATTTAAAATTTGGTTTGTATTGTAACCAACGTTGCCAGTTCCAACTAGTTTTTGCTTTGTTTTTAGTGAATGCACTAGCTTTTGGCGTGTTCCTAGATTTGTTGATTGCAGCTCTTGGGTTGACTACAACATCATTTGAAACTGTAGTAGGCGTTTTTCCTAAGGTAGACTTAGAGGCATTAGTGTACCTAGAAGGAAAGCTGGATCTACGTTTCTTTTTACGATGTAAGAGATTATTAGCTACACATTTGGTATGATCACCAGATAACACACTTTGACGACGAAAACATAAGATGCATTAATATTCAAAACATTAGAAGGTTCAGCATTCGTTACATTAAGATTTGGATTACAATTTTCCAGATTAGAATCTAAATCAGATTCAACATGAGTTTTATTCGAGTTCCTAAGGTGAGCTTCTACTTCTTACACTTCTAGTGTTCCTCTTCTATGTTGTTCCTCTTCTATGTTGCGATAGCCTAGTCTTTTTAGTCTTCTTAACGCTTTTTGGCTTTGGGCTGCTAACGCTCTTAGGGGAAACTAGTCCTGTGGAAATGGAAGAACTAACATTAGAACTCTTAGCATGCTTACCCTTATTTGTTCTGTCTATTTGAAACATTCCTGGTGCTATCAAAGTGGTGTCAATAAACTTTCCTTTTTGAAGTAGCTTAATTTTCTCTTTCAAATCAATGATGATGTGATTTTTATCCTGAATATCAGACTCAAGTAAACCATTGCAATAACGAATGTCATCGCGGTTTTGTTGCCATTCGGCGTTTTCAATTGTTAACTCCGCAATTTCATTTTCATATTGAAGACGTTTGTCTTTGAGAAAAGCATTTTTACTTCGTAGTTGCAATTCGGTTTCAATACTTTGAGCTTGACACCAATCAAGCTTTTGTTTGAGTTGACAAATTTCGTTTGAAAGTTTGTTTATCACATCATCACTGTTTTGACGCAACGTTTCATAATTATGTTTCAATGTTTCATTTTGTGACTTCAACAAAACAAGATCAGCACAGTAATCTTCAAATACCGCAGCATTGCTGGAATAATAGAGATCATTCATGATGAGAGTATAAATATCAGCATGGAGAAGTTTTTCCAAGATTCAATCAGAATTTGTTTTCAAAAATCAGTTTTTGCGATGTTGAACCAAAATTGCATTTTCATTAAGCGCGAAAATATCTTTCATATCATTAACTTCTTTTTGGAGTTCATATTCCCAACGAGTAGCACAATAACCCAAATTTTGAACTAAAGGCAGACTTTTTTTTTGAAAAATGTCTCGCTTTTCCCGCTCGTAGGCTGATTGAAAAGTAACAATTTTAATTTGCGAATGATGTTCAATGACGTTTTCCAAATTATCGATGCCTTTCATGAATGTTTGAAAATAGTCTAAAACTTTACAGCGTGTAGGTAATGGTGTCACATTACCAGAAGATGGTAATGGACCATTTACTTGTGCCACGGTTTTGACAGGAGCTTCATCGGAAGATGAAACATAAGACTCAGTTACATACCATGATTTCTCAGGTATTTCTCTTGACGGAACAAAAGATTTTGAAATGTGAGGAGCTTTTGAGTAATCATATGGTTTGCAATATTCAACTTGACTCATTTTTGATCGACTCTTTTCTTCAAGTTCGTATTCTTCCTCAGTATTATGTACAATAATACGCACAACATTATTATCCATCAATTGGTCCATACTGTACAGCTTAGGAATTGTTTTGAATGCAGTGCGAAGAAAAGTGGATCTGTAATTGCCGAGAGCAAAACCTTTATCATGTCTTGGTTTTAAAGTAAACTTTTGAATTGTCGTTACAGATTCCCCATGTTTATAAATGATATTTTGAAAAGCTTTAATTTGACGTTCGAGAACGAGATTTTCTTCAATTAAAGTATTTTCTTTTTCTCGTTTTTGCACTTTATGTTCATAAAATTCCTGTTTGCAAGTTGTCACCTCTGCTTGTGTTTTAGAAAGTTCCTGTTGGAGTTGAACAACTTGTTTTTGAAGATCATGTTTTTCATTTTCCAGTTTGGAAACCAATTTACCGTTTGACTCAATTATGTTATATATTTGGTTTTGAATATTTTGTTCTTTGACATATGATTCCTGAAATGACTTTTCAAAGCACTTTTCACGATGAACTGCATTTTGAAAATTTGAGAGTTTTATTTTATAACATTCAATGTCCTTTTTCAACTCGGCATTTTCTTCCAAAACTTTAGTTTGCTCGTCCATTATGTGATTAGAAAGAAGTTGTTCTTTAAGTTGTTTGACCATAACTGTACAGTCAGGAGCTGGATCAGAAGAAGGTTCATGTTGTTCAATATAGTCATTTTCGTCTTGCTCAATAGGATCATCAAATGAGACGACATTGTCATCATCAAATATAACAACTGTGTCTAATTGTTCATCATCTTGAGAAGATAAAAATGGTTCAGAGGGAACAACATGCGCTTGATCTGATTCAGAAACAGAGGGTGATGCATTAAATTCTATGGAGCATGTGGTTAGGTCATTTACCTGAGACAAACCATTAGTGGTGAACACTGGGCATGAATCATTCAACTGATGTTCCTGCATGTTGGCCATAAGCATCACAGCTGCATTGGCTTCAAGATCTTCCATATCATCATCGTTGTAAGCATTAGCAAAGAAACTGTTCTCGTGAGCATTGAAAGTTCCTTCCTTTTCATCTTTGAGAGCCATAAGTAATGCCTGCTTGTGAAACTGACTGCCGCGGGTTCTTCGTTGAGGGCATGCTGTTGCAATATAACCTTTTTCGTTGCAGTTGTAGCACCATATCGCATTCCCAGATACTGTATTGTTATTTGCAACATTGTCATTACTTCGCTGAGGAGCACCTGGATTGTTTCTGAATCCCCCATTGTTGTTGAATCTTTGTCCATACCCAGAATTTCCAGTGTACCCACCTGAACGCCCAGAATTACGGTTCTAAATCTCAACTCGACCATCTTGAACGACAACTTGATTTCTTGTATTTGATGAAGAACGAAGACGGTTGTTGGTTTTGTTGGAGAATTTGCTAAAAGCACGAGCAACAAGAGCAAGTCCTTGATTCAACGTATTGACGTCATCATCATCATCTTCAATCTGATTAGAGTAATACATGCTATCTTGGTTGTCATATGGAGCAAGTTGAGCAGAAGCGTGTTGTGAAGTAGGAGGTTGCTGGTGACTGAAATAATTCTGTTCCTGATCATAAGCATGATTAGACATCAGAGGATGTGCAGCATGAGATTGAGCAACGAGTGCAAGGGGATTAGAAGTAGGTGGTGGTGTATATCCTCCTCGTGCGGCTTTATCTTTTTCAACTTCAGACTCATAGTGCTTGAGATAGTCGTACAACAAACCATATGGATCTCTATGAAGATTCTTAGCTTGTCTCACAAATGTCACATACTTTTGCCACTCAGGACCCAGACTACTAACAAACTTTGTATTGACAGCGATTCTTGGAAGGGGTACTTCATGTCTCTCTAAATCGTTGACGACATTGGTGAAACGATGAAAGTAAGACTCAAGGGATTCCCCTGGTTCGATCATGATATTAGTGTATTTCAAGTAAAGTTTAGATTAGTGTATTTCAAGTAAAGTTTAGATTCCATGTCTTCCTTGTTCAATTGTGTGCCTTGCATAAGTAGATGGACGTGTTCCCACATAGCTTTTGTAGTTGTCTGAGCATCAACATTTCTGAATATGATGTTTGGTATTCCTTGAAGTATGTAAGACATAGCATACTCATCTGCTTCACGATGGTGGTGTTGTTCAGCAGTAAGTGAAGACTCAGGAACAAGCACAGCAGTTGGAGCTACTAGAGGATCAGCAGATGGCTCACTGCCAATGTAGTTAACATGCCAAGGAAATGGTCCTTCAAGGATAACTTGTTTCATGTACTTACCATTGGGTTTCTTGAGTTCAATAAACCTTAAGAATCGACTTGCCCACTGAATATAATTTCCCGGTGTTAGCATTGGTGGGGTGTCAATAGATCCTGCTTCGTGTCTGGATTGTTGAGTTGAAATGACTTCACACATCCTGTCAAACCAGTGAGTAGGTTTTGGTGGAAGTTGGCTCTGTTGTGGTGACATGGGATAGGATTGTTGTATTGGAACCATCTGATGTTGTTGCATGAGAATATGTTGTTGTGAGTAAACCGGTTGTTGATAATATTGTGGTGATTGTTGATACTGTTGCTGTTGTTGATGATACTGTTGATTCTGATGTTGCTGAGGATGGTTAAAGTTGTAGTACGGTGGTTGAGACATATTGAAACACTTGTGTGAAAAGATGGATCTTGTAGAAGGTTTAGGTTTAGCCAAATCTCAAAAACTTGACACATATAAGTGATTGCGAAACTTTGTACTTACAGTGATTGCGAAAGTTTTCTTCTCAATGTGGGATTGCGAAACTTTTGTAGTTTGCGAAACTGAGGTTTGCGAAACTTTGAGGTTTACGAAATAAGTGAATTTCGAAACTTTAGCAAGTATTCGCGAAACTTAGTGAAGATTTGTGAGTTTTCGAAACTTAATAGAGTTTTCGAATAGAAGTGATTTCGAAAAGTAAGCAGTTTTCGAAAACACAAAATCACAAACAAACTTTTGAAAGTTTTCCAAAAGTCGAAGTACTTTTCTTTCTTATACAAGAGAGAAAAGACTGAGTCCACAATTCGTAAGGCGATTGGAAGCACAAGAACACGATTTCGAAACTTGGTGTGTAGAAGATTGCGATAATAGGACAGTTTGTTGTTATCAAAGAAAGCTTGCCAAAAACACGTTTTTATTTAAAGATACTTGTACTTTTAGGTATAAAATGATGATTTCTTGAAGAAAGTTGAAAACTTGATAAACTATTTCAAAAATGAAAATGTTTTCGAAAAGAAGTACAAGATCTAATTCGTGTATTTTGATTGAAAAAGTTGAAACTTTTTGTTTGTTGTGTTATGTACCACGAATTTGTAAGCATAGATGTGATATAAAACAAGAAACAAACAAGAAATTGCAAGAGATTCAATAAAAATAACGAGCTAAAAACACATATAGGTTCGGTTTCTAAGAGAAAACAATAACTTTACCTTCATATGGCGAATGATACCACTTGTTAGGTCACCATATTGATTTCACACAAACAAGAATGAGATAGATATAAGGATTTGGGTGATTATATGAATAAGAGAAATAAAGGTGCAAGAGTTTCCTTAAGATATCAAATAACCAACCAAGTTTTACATGAGACCTAAGGCTACTATATATAGGGAAGGTGCTAGGGCAACACTCCCTCTCCTTCCACTTACATTTCGTGTGGGCTTTCAAGCCCATGGACCTAATACCTTAAGTCTAGTAAACTTGTAACATAACATTAATGTAAGTAAATAATAACTTAAGCAACCTATTATTACAAATGACCGAGACTTGATAAAATAGTAAAACTTTGATCCCAACAATAAGCTAAACTATGATGAGGTGGCTAGTTAAGGTACTTAAAAGCCAAGGTTCACACACTGGGGCCCACTAATAAGCTCATGAGAGGGCATGGAAGTTGGGCAATCACACTGAGTATCCAGTGCATACCATGGATTTGGAAAGAATAAAAGCTGATAGCAGCCTTACTAAATAAGCTGAAAAACAGGTGATAAGCTCTGAATAATAAAGAGCAGCTTATGGGCTTTCCAAAAAGCCCAAGCTCACACTGTGGGACCCACAGGTGAGCTTTTGAGAAGCTTATGAAAACAGGTTAAAACCAAACTCCCCTGGTGCAGGGGAGCTGTTTGCTAAACAGGCCCCTTTGAGCCATCTAATAAGCCAGGAGAAAAATTCTAAAAATTAAGCACTTGTTGATTCCTAAAGATTAGTTGGTGGAGTTTAACATGTCAAAATCAAGGGACACTTTTGACTTTTTAGTTTTTTTTAAACAAGTTGACTTTGATGAGTTTTGATTGGGACCTAATGATGGAAAATGATGTTATAAGCTAAAATAAGACTGGATTAAGCTTTGAAAACAACTTATGCAAGTATATGATGGATCATAAAATCCAAAATCCTAACAGTTACTAATTAAGGAAGCTAACACTTGATTTTTGACTTTTTAATGGACAAGCACTTGATTTTATTGCTAAACTGACTTAATATAATCTAAAGTGACATGTTCAAACAACAATCAACAACACAAACAGGCTACACTACATTACAATCAGCAATTCCAAACACCCTCTTAACTGGACTGATTTGAAAGATTTCAATAGTTCAAGCCATGAATCTGATCCATAAGGTTACAATATAATATAATCAATTGATTGAAGCATATGAACACCAAAGATAACAGCCAACATACATATAATCACTAACAAGCCATTCAACAGTAACTTTGCAAGAAAATGAGAATTTCACCTTACAAATGGAACCTGAGCATAGCTGAGTAACCAAGGACCAAAATCATTATCCTAACACTCCCATGAGTACTAAACCATATTCCATCCACTGCTACTCTTCTTCTTACTTCTTTTATTTTTCTATTTATTTTTTTATGTATTATTTTTTTTTTTGGATTTTTGCTTTAGAATAAGTTACAATGCTGAGTAAGCTTAAAAAAAAGCTTATCAGTGAACAAACTAAGCTCAAATAATCAACAAACAACAACTTCTCAAACTTTAAAACTAAATTGAGAATTTCAGGGAATTAGAGCATAAACTGAATTTGATATGGAAACTTGAAAGTAAACTTTAATAAAGATGAAATTACATTAAAGGTGTATAATACAACTTGCTTGAACTAAGAATTGCAACTAAAATGGAAAATTATACTAAGAACGATTTTTACTACAACTATACTACACTACTTAAGCTAACTAATTAACTAACACCTTTGATTCGTGAGAAATCAAGTTATATAATATAAGTATAGTATTACTCAAGAGATCCGCAAAGAAATACGGATAACCCGAGGTCGTAGTCCGTGTGAAGGATGAATGGGATTTCGAATTCCCGATTCGTGAAACGTGTCGTGAAAGTGGTAAAAAGTGATTTTGATGGGATTACACTAATGAAATAGTAAATGAAGCACAAATAATCAACTAAATACGTAATTCAAGTAAGGCAACTAGAAACGTAACGTAGAATCGAAAACGTAAGCTAAAACGGAAAATAAACGTTAACGTACGAAATAAAACACGACTTTTAAGCTACGCTACTCCTACGGTCTTGGAGATAATTTTCAAAAGTTAAAAATGATAAAAGAAAATTTTGAGAAAAAGAAAAATATTTTTTTGACTTTTTATTTATTTTTTATGAATTAAAAACTAATTTAACTAATTAAAAATTAAAAGAAAATGCAAATAAAGTGAGAAAAATGCAAAATAAATTTCTAAAATTCTAAAATAACTAAAAATAATTTTCTAATATTTTTTTGGATTTTTCTGATTTTTTTTTTATTTTTTTAGTAATTAAAAAGTAATTAAAATTGATTAAAAATGAAAATTAATTAAGAAAAATAGCAAATCAACTCAGAAAAATATGAAAATTTCAGGGAAAATCTAAAATAATATTTTGAAACTAGGAAAAATATAAAATTTGAAAAATAAGCACTGGAAGTGCTTAATGGGAAAAAACAGCTTATTCAAAGTGCTTATTTATAAGCACTGTTTGAACAATTTACCTGAAACTTTGACGCAATGATTTAAAGACTCTAATAAGTTTGATGAAACAGAACTCAGGCCAAATACAACTCAGAAACATAGATAGGGTTCAAAACAGGTTCAAATAAGCAAAATGGAAAAAGCTGATAAGCAGAAAAATGAAGCAACTGGCAAAAACTTAAATGAAACAACAACTAGAAGTATAAATGAACTTAAAAGAGCAATAATACTCAGAATCCAGTCACTAAATAACAAGTGCAACCCTATCTAGAATGACAGATCTCAGTTTCAATCCATCAACTAAACATGCTCAAAAAGCAATTCCAATAAGCTGTTAAGATGAAACTTATGGGTGCACAACAACTACTTACTAGCTGAGATACTGAATCCACCAACAAAACAGATTTCAAATCTTAATTACTACTCTAAAAACACCCTAGAAATTGTCTCAAATACTGATGTGCAGGGGAACTGATAAGCCAATCAGTGAACTTAAGGGTAGTTTTCCAATAAGCAGATGAACTCCAAATCTAAATTTTCTTTTTAAAATAGTTTCCCTTACTGCTATTCTTCTCAAATCAGCAATCCAAAGTTATTTTTAATGATTGTTGAATCCAATGAGTGAACCAAAAGACTTGACCAAATCTGAGTTTCAAAACTGTTTTTGACTTTTTGTTTTAACAAGAATTTTGACTATTATGAATTAAGCTTGATCTTAAATGAAAACTGATATAAAACTAAACTTTCATCTAACCAAATTAAGCTAATACTAATACTAGTGCAAAGATATATGGAACTAAGCAATACTAAATTACCCACAGTTAATTAGAAATGAAATAT
The DNA here is from genome assembly GCA_030686995.1 of Artemisia argyi. Taxonomy (NCBI): domain Eukaryota; kingdom Viridiplantae; phylum Streptophyta; class Magnoliopsida; order Asterales; family Asteraceae; genus Artemisia; species Artemisia argyi. Next base: position 110,011,065 of record CM060702.1, read on the forward strand.
AAAGTGGATGTTGACTATTTTGTATAACTACCTATTGTTAATATGTTAAACTAAGCCTAAATTCAACCTAAATATGATGTCTATACCAGCAAAACTCTCTGAAACAACAATAATACCAGTAGACTTAACTAATCCAAACACCCTCTTATGGTGACTGTCAAAGCTTATAAGTGCTACTAATACTTCAAAACAATCACCAAATCACCCACACAGTTAACTCAGTGATTAATTATGCTAAAATGAACCAGTAACTCAGAGTTCAATCACAAACTTACTCAGAAACACAGAATCAAGAGTATGACAGAATGATGAAACAGTTACACAAATGAAATATCAAACTACTCAAATAAGCTTTGACTCTAAAATAAAACTAATTACTACTAACTAGAAACAGAAATCAGTAACCAAAACTAGAGCTACACTACTGAAACTAATTATGCTATATAGATACTATTGAAATGAGAACTTACAAACCAAATCCCCCTCACCATGAAAAGAGGGGGTTCACTATGCTTGCCTGTCTTTGTGACAGGCCAAATATGCTCCTCTTTGGCTGCCAAACTCCAATAAGCTCAGCTTATTCAAATAAGCAATACAGTTGACCAGTGTTTGACTTTTGTATTTTTGCAAAATTTTGATGAAACAGTAAATTAATGTTTATATAAGCTGATAAAAATAGACAACAACTATATAGAATTTGATTTAAACCAACAAAAACTAATATGAATATATATTTTTGTATATATATTTTTTCTTTTCTTTTTTTTATTTGATAAACAAAAACTGAATTGGAAAGTAACTTGACTAATATTAATTCAAATCTAAAAAGTAGCAATAATAATAAGATTAAAGAGACAATAAGCTGAGATTTAAAATAAACTTGGATTCTATTAATAGCAATAAAAAGAGTACAATATATTTGGAAAATGAAAATTACAACAAAACTTTTAAGACAGAAAACTAAAATTGTAATAAAACCTACACACACTAATGTCTGAAGAAGGGGGTATATATAGCTGAATAGCAGGGAGCTTGTGAAGGTTCTAGGAGTCCACCTCAGCAATCCGTGTGAGAAGTGTGTTTCTTTGAACTAATATCAGCCCTTGATCTCTCCTTGGTCCCCAAGTTTTAATTTCCACCGTTTGAATGATTGATATGATGTGACTGATCCTGCGTGAGCTTCCTGATTGGTCCACGTGCAATTCTCTTGTCAGGTGTCAGCTGTCAGGTCTTCTAGAACATGTAATGATTAGTTAATTTTTGTAACTCGGGGTAATTTGGGTGTGTGGTGAATCTAGGGTTCTATGAATAGTAACAAATTCTGGGTTGTGGTAAGAATTAGGGGGCGGGAAATGGGATTGGGGGTTTTTATTATTAAGGGTGTTGACCGGGTATTGAGGGTTGACCATGGGTAATGGGTAGCAGGCCGGGTAAAGGGAATTGGGTGGTGGGCTTGTGTCTTATGGGCTTGGGATTATTTTTTTGGGTTAAGGTATAGGGAGTGGATCCGGTTGTATAGTTAAGGTGTTGTAGTAATATTATAAGGACCAATTTTGTATTTTCCAAAACTCCAAGGACCAAATCTGTAAATCTCCAATATTAATTACCAAGGGCTTATGTTGTAATTTTCTGAATCATGAAGGGTCTATTATGCCTTTTCTTCAAATCTTTCTTCAAGGGACCATTTATGCCAAATTCTGAAAGATGAGGGACCATTGTTGTAAATTTCTTTAAACTTATTCCAAGGACTTTTCTTGACACTTTATGAACTTCTAAGATTGAATTTGACTTTTTGAGCTTGGACTTTGACCATTTGACTTTCCCGGCTTCGGCTTTTGACACTTTCCATTCTCGTGCTCGTTTTTGTCGGTTTTAGCATCGTTTTTGTTCATTTTTCTCATATCCGTACCTGCACATACACAAATACAAAAATATACGTTCTCTTGGCATTTTTGGTTAGTATTTGGTATATTTGGTCTGAATTAAGGCCTAAAAAGTATGTGTGATTAATCACTCATCAAAATCCCCCAGACTAAGGTATTGCCGTGCCCTCACGCAATGTCATCACCTCACGCTTAAGAGATAAATAATTTCAAAACCTCTCTTTACTGACATTGTAAAGTAGCAATGATGTTCAAAAGAGATAGTAAAATCATTTTTTCTCAAAAACGCTCCGTTTTTCGATTTTCATGAATGACAACTACAACAACTATTTTTGTACTTTTTCATTTTTATATATGTGACGGTTTGCTTTGAATTTCATTATCAATTCTTATCTGTTGATAATTTTCAGGGTCAACGAGTAGAAACACTTCTCACAGAGAAGAGACCGTACGAATAAAATCGTCATCCTTGATTTTTCACAAGCTCCCAAACTAAGCGTAAAATTGAGATCATTGTTTATTCACAAGTTAGATGCTAACACTACCCACAAAAGTTACTTGTGTATTACCTCTTGTTCCCAGGTCCTAAGTTTTGTATCTCAAGATTTTAATTTGCGAGAAATGAATTGCTTCATTTTTTCTCATTTTGATAGTTGTTAGTCCGATAAGAGCACAAAATTTGAACGCTAAGTAGTTTCCAAACTTTCCCTCGAAAACCCCTGCATACAGAAATCGGGTCCACATGAAGGTCTCTGATTTAACACGATTTGTGGAAGTCCCACTTTTTATTTACGACCGAGACATACCATGTTTGATACCCGAAACGGAAGCTTTTTATTAGGGAAACCCCCGGAGTCGAAGCTTGGCATTTTTGCATAATCATAAGAACTTTAATAATACTTGGTCCTTAGTCCTTTATTTCTTTTACAATCAACGGTTTATGAGCCACCAAGATGTAAGAGCTTTATTATGACTTTGGATTTCTATCCGCTGCTTTTTATAGCTTTGGATTCCTCTGCCTTTTTATTTGGCTTTGGACTATTATTATTGATATTCATAATCATATGCCAAACCCCGAGTCCTACGGTTTTTACTAAGATCACAACATCGGCTGCGAACCGGCAAGATGCAATAGTCTATTTTACCGTAACACTGGCAGTACCCCTATGTGTACCAAACCCCCATATGCAGAGATTTTGTTGGGAACGAGAAAAAACTAAGTATTGCCCAAACCGTATACCCTTAATTAATCCTAGAGATCTATTATTATTGGTGTGCAAGCTTGTGGGAACAAGGAGGCCACAAGTACCTTTCGTGGGCTCTAAAGAGATCCAACTACTCCATGTTTAGCACGAAACTTCTAAATAAACTCTATCATTCCTCGATCTCCGAAAATTTAAAATCCCAAGTAATGAGATCCGCGGATGCTTAGCCATAATCTTTTGATTATATTGGTTAAGGGAGACGAGCTAGGGCTCAACACGCCTGGTCAAGTCGAAACATTTATTTCTACTCTCGCCGGTAGGAAAGTCAAAACAAGGTGTCAAAACTTATTATATCATATATATATTTTTTTTCATTCATTCATTTTTTCTTTTTATTATAAAGCGGAGACAAAAATTTAAAATTTTGGTGGAAAACGGAGTTGCGTAAGTTAAACAGCTCAGACGATGGTACAGGTCAAATCGAATCGAAGATTCACCCCCCCCCCCCAGACTAAAGTGAAACATTGTCCTCAATGTTTTAAGGGTACGGGTAATCCTACGTAAAATCTAAGGCCGTTTATTAAGTATGCCAAGAGATAAACGTTAGTCGATAAGATTTTGGATATGGTGAATTTCCGAAAGAGCAGCGAAGGATGAGACTCGAGTGGAGAGAACGACAAACCACGAGCACGAGAGTTCTCAAACTTCGGGGAAATTCCTGAACATTCATAAACAACCAAGAAAACACGAGTTTGGAAAGGGTCGCCCCCCTCACGTCACGTTATTAAAGAAAATAGAAAATTAAGAAGATGAAAAGGATAAGCATGGGGTGCCTCCCACGAAGCGCTTGTTTTTGATTACCTAGTCACATGAGCTTGACTCGATCCCCGAATTTAATCGTCCTTGGGGAAAGTTTGGAGATCCGTGACAACCATGGGTGGTATGTCCCCTCCGAAATAATGTTTGATACGATGACCATTCACCTTAAAATTGGGACCATTAGGTTGAGCAAGCTCAACGGTTCCATAAGGAAATACTTGGGTAATGGTGAATGGTCCAGACCAACGGGTTTTTAACTTGCCCGAGAAAATCTTTAATCGAGAATTGAAAAGAAGGACTCGGTCACCAACATTGAAGACGCGATCTTTAATTTTAGCATCATGAATCCTCTTGGTCTTCTCTTTGTAGAGCAAAGAATTCTCATAGGCCTGATCACGAAGCTCGACTAATTCATTCAATTGAACTTTACGGTGATCACCTGCGGTTTGAAGGTCAAAATTAGCATGTTTCAAGGCCCAGTAGGCCTTGTGCTCAAGTTCAAAGGGCAAATGGCATGCCTTCCCGTAAACCAGCTTGTAAGGAGTGCACCCAATGGGTGTTTTGTAAGCTGTACGGAAGGCCCAAAGTGCATCATCTAATTTATCGGCCCATGAAGCACGATGTTCACCTACGGTCCTTTCTAAAATTCGTTTCAAACCACGATATGAGACCTCAACTTGACCACTAGTCTGTGGATGGTATGCTGTAGAAATACGATGTGTGACACCATATTTGAGCATAACTTTAGTGAATTGGTCGTTACAGAAATGGGTCCCTGATGCGTGGGAATTGCACCAGGCTTTACCTCTCAAGGGATCCTGAGAAGCTTACAACCCCCACCAGGCAGTGTACCTGATCGTTGTAGTATAGTATAGTGACAAGTACCGGGGGATTGATCGTTCAGCTTAGGAATAGTTTCGCTAGGATTAGAAAACCTAAATACTAGTTCTAAAGGTGAGGGATGATTATTTTTGTTTTTTTATATTTTTTAGAAAGCAAGTAAAAATCTTGGGTTTGAAGGATTTGGGCGGAATTAGTTGCTAATCAACTAACCCAATACTAAAGATGCAATCAAAATAAATTACTAGAAATGAAAATAAACTAAATTATACTAAAGTTGTGAGCAATAAGTGGAGAAAATGTGTTTACTTAGATTTCACTACTCCCTAGATATCTTTTACACGTTAATTACTTGTTATAATTGCATGGATGACGGATCATATTCCTTAATACCATTCATGGGGTGGCACACTTAACTCCCCAATTCTATGAGCTCTTATCTCCTCCTACACCATGCCCATCACAACTATAGGGATTGTAAACAGTGGCTCATGCATTAAATACAACCAATAAAGACCTAGTGCGCGTCGGTTCATGTTTCTTAAGACGTTCAAGCATGTTACCAATTGGATATCTGCCAGTTTTCTTAAGCTTAACATATAAATCATTCATCCAAGACAAATATAAACAAGTAATCAACACATAATTAACATCTAGGTTTCATTAGATCCAAGCAAACACAAGATAGATCTAGCCTAGCATGATGGAATTAAGACAAGAACAAGATATAGACAACCAACACATAGACATATTGATTGAATTAAAAGAACACTTATCTCAATTACAATGAAAGGTATCAAGGGTTTGGAACACTTGAAAAACCTGTAAAAGTTGCACCAAAATCGTACTTAGGGTTTCTCCAAAACTTCCCTCTCCTTTAATGTGAAAATTAGAAAACTATATATAGGAAAAGGGGTCTGACGGCGTCAAGACCAACATTGTGACGCCGTTACCTCGCCGCCAAAACTATTCTCGGACTGCCTTGATCTACATTTGACGCCGTCAAGACTTAATCATTTCCAGGCAGTCATGACTTTTACTCTTGACGCCCTACCTTCGTGACCCCGTCAAATCTATACTGGGTCGTCATGGAATTCTGCTCTTGACGCCGTCAGGGAATTACTCTTGACGCCGTCACCTACTGTTCCCAGCATGGAAAATTAAGACTTTGGCGTTTTCTTCACTTTTATGCTCCAAAAACGTCCGAATTGCTTCCTTTTCCAGATTTCTCTCCCAAAGTACCTAAAATCACAAAAGGAACGATTTAGGGCAATATTTGATCAAATAAATTCGAATTCGGGCTTAAATGACCCCCTAAAAACGGATCATTTTTCGCCTCATCATATACCCTTACACTTGAGATTTGCTTGTCCTCAAGCAAATGTGCTTTTATTCTACTCAAAAGACAAGTTAGGGGTCATTTAACACTAACATAAAAGTAATTACAACAAATAATCGTTCCACTAAAGACCAATAGACAAGCACGGAGGTCATATACTAGCACCTTACAAATAGTGTTTAGATACTCAAATCTCTCGGGTGTAATAAAGTGTAAATTACAATATGGAAACGGAAGATATCTCTCACTACCTGTCATAGCAAAATAGATTACCATAGGCTTGGGAAAGGATCAAACCTCCACCACATGGCGTAAGCACCTAGGATAAACTATCAAAGAGGTCTTCTAAAGGGTTGTAACGTTAGGTGTAGGGATATGAAATACACAATTTTGTTGGATAAAGGAAGTTTTACTGGTGGCGAGTTAACAATCTTGGTTAATTACATGTACAATATGGCGTTGCTAAGCCAAGACTAGACTCGACTTAAGCTAATAAATAAAAAATAACAAAAAAACATAAAATGAACATAGAATAAAAAGGGATGGTAGTCTGTATGTTTTTTCTCTTTTCCTTTTTCTATTTTTTTTTTCTTTTTTCTTGATTTTTCGATTTTTATTTATTTATTTATTATTTATTTATTTTTTTTGTGTGCATACACTCTTACCCTACCATCCAAAATAATACATCATAGGGAATGAATATTCCCCTTACACTTGAATCTTTACATACTTTACATTAAACTAATCTAATGACTCGAATTAAGAAAATCAAAACACTTGGAGCACTTTTAAGATTAACGTACATATGAGGGTAATAAATGATGTTCTTCCCCATTACTCCATAAAATAAGTACTTACCCATGAGTCCCAATCATCCCAAAACAATATGTACAAGGATATGACTCGACTTAGCAACCATGTAATCAATTAGATAGTTAACTTAGGGTTTAACAAATAACAATAATGCACTAAAAATGAGCGCATACACGGAAGGCTAAGGCGATTTGGTTGTACATTTAAATGGGGTGTAACAAATTCTTCCTTTAAGTAAAATGCTTAAAGTTAGAAACGAAAAGATAGGCTCGGAGGGGTGTACTAGGGGTTTCGTGTACTAAAAATGAGTACAATGCTAAGGGTGTGAGAAAAATTAGTTGACTTAACTAGCCAAGTAATATGACATAAATGGTCAAGTAATTATGATACGGGTTTAACACAAGGGTGATCCTAATGCCTCTTATCATCTAGTAAATCCTACTACACGAATGTTGTCTCACTAGCGGTCTCGGGATGCATCACTAACGCAAGTTCTAGAATCTAAGTGCTACCGGTACACTCATAAGCACTAATAGTAAATGCTTTTCCTATCAAATCTAAAGGCGAACCTCACATATTTGGGTGGAAAATTTTTCTGAATATACGGTTATGTGCTAGTCATACAATCTCCTATCCATGAGACGCTTGCTATGGCTAAAGTTTCACTCCTAAATGTTGTAAAAAATTTTAAATTTGGCGCTAAAATTGCACTAACAAGTATTTCTCATAGTTTTATTACACGTCTACCATTAAACAAAACAAACTCAAGCGAAAGTGCATATGTAAGGTATCATCTTTTTACCCTCCCCTTACACTTAAGATGAATATTGTCCCCAATGTTCAAGTAAAGAATGTAAAAGTGAAAAAGTAAAGAGAATGAAATCAAATACTCCCCTGATTCGCTCGGTATGGATAATAGGGTGGCCAGGTTAAATCTTCCTCCAAGAAAATGAACAATCAAAGCTTCCCTTCCAGAATGTAAATCATCTTCTTGTTATACATAACCTGTAAATCCTGATAAAATAGACAAGATAACCTCGCGTAAAATCGGCGGCATCCTATATAAGTTACTAAATCCTAGAAAACAAGATAAGATATAATGCTTGTGGAATGAAGTTTGCAGATCTCCTGGAGATTATAAAACTTAATAATTCACAAAAACCATAAGACTCCGTTAGAAAAACAAAACCGGTAAAATTTCCAGATTTTTACACTTGACGCCGTCAGGAGTAAACTCATGACGCCGTCAGAAGTGACCTGCAGAAATTCTTATGTTAAGTTTGCGGAAAATTTCTGGAAAAACTTGGTCCTACTTCCTGGAAAATTCTGAAAAACTTCATTATGACTCAATACAAGCATTTGACTCTAACAAATACGAATACACATGTTCATTTAATATTGTGGAGAATCATGATCGGTTTGTTTCTTAAAAACATATTTGGGGTTTCCCCTTACACTTATCTTTTGCAAAAATACCTTTAGGTGGAGTTAGGACTAGGCCAAAACAACAAAGTAAAGTATTTCCACTATTTAGTTTAGAAACATGATCTACCAAAAATAAAAATAAAGCATGCATACGGAAGTAAATAACAAACAAATAAATAAAATCACACAAAACATGGGTTGCCTCCCAATAAGCGCTTTTCTTTATTTACGAGTCTTGTAGCTAGACTCAAGGTCATGGGTTACTACGTGATACGGGTGAGTTCCTCATTGAGGACATCTTTGGGATCAAACTTAGGTTTCAACTTCCTATCGGTTTCCTTAGTATGGTATGACCTTTCAAACTTTTCTCCATCCGGATCATACAAAGTCATCCTCATATGCCATGATCCGTCACCTTCTTTAGGTGGCTTGTCCCACCTCCATTTACACTTGTCTCCCTCTCTTTTCCACTTATTCATCTCTATATTAATAGGTATTACGCTCAAGAACTCAATCATCTTCCTAAAGACAAAGGGGTCCTCAAAGGGATCTAGCTCTTCATCTCTAGCTATGAGTTGTTCTACCGAATGTGTCTTTTCAACAAAATCTTTCTCTAGATAAAATGGGCATTGAGGGCCTATGAAGTTCCTTTCTATCCAAGGTCCATATCTAGATGGTTTCCTATTCATCTCTACCCAATGCGGTGTCGGTTCATCATCACAATCATAACTATGCTTCTTTACATCGTACACCGACCAAGTATCGCCTTCACCTACCGCTATCTTAGACTCCTTACAATCTATCATGGCGCTAGCGGTTGCTAAAAATCCTCTTCCTACCAATAATGGGCATGTAGTGTCACTAACCATGTCTAGGACGTGAAAATCCACTAATATAGTTAACTTTCCTACGTGAACAACTACATCCTTAATCATTCCAACCGGGTGGGCAATACTCCCATCCGCTAGCCCTATCAATACCTCCGTTTCCTCTAACTTTCCTAGCTTACGAGCGGTGAATAAGGATAAGGGAATCAAGTTGAGGCTTGACCCTAAATCTGCTAGTGTGTCGAAAGCTTCGGATCTTCCTATCTTACAAGGCAAAACAAATATACCCGGATCATCAAGCTTTTTAGGCAACTTGTTTTGAACGAAGGCGGTCCCATTTTTACCTAGTTTAAACTTCTCATATTTTTCTAGGAGGGCACTATAGTAAGGAGCACGTGCTAAGACATCAATGACGGGGCGTTCAAGGTGAAGTTCTTTGAATTCATCGTCAAGGTCTTGCGTAAGAGGTGTTTCAACTATACTTTTGACCGGCTCTATATTGGGTGCCTTATTTGATTGGTCCTTTTGAAGAATTTGGTTTTGTTTGAAACACGTGCTTGTTGATTTGACCGAGTAGTATTGTGGACACGAAGTGGGTGACGAAACTGAAGATATGGAATTAACGTTTAGTTTCGGATTTTTGATTGTGTCGCTTGGAAGGGCTCCCATTTCTCGGTCATTGAGAACTTTCAACAATGCGTCAATTCTAGTGGTCATCTCGCTTTGCTTTTGTTTGAAATCGGCTTCAAACTTAGATATGCGAGCTTCTTGAGATGCCATGAACTTAGACATCAATCCTTCAAGGTTGTTGGTACTACCAAAGTTGTTAGAAGGATTGTTGTTGAGAGTACGGTTGGAGGGTGGACCGGTTGGTTGGTAACGGTTAGGCGGATTAGAAGAATTGGGTTGATTTTGTTTCCACCTAAGGTTTGGGTGATTTTTCCAAGAGGGGTTGTATGAATCACCGTATGTGTTTGGCTCGGGCTTGAAAGTGTACCACTTATCTCCCGCTTCGTCGGTACGCGTGGATGCGTAGTCCGCAAAAGCTATTCCGGGGAGTTCCACACAATCACGAGTGTCGTGGGGACCACTACATAATTCGCATGAAGAAGTGATTTTGTTCACTTGGCTTGAAGGCTTAGGAGCATCGTAAGATTTCATGAGAAACTTGACTTGGTCCTCAAGTTCCATGATCCTACGGTCGGGAGTGCTAGAATTGTTCGAAGGCAAAGATATTGCCTTGACCGTTTTGTTTAAGTCGCGGGGATCATTCCAACTTTCGTTGTCATAGAGAGCAAGATCTTATGTGAGTTCCCATGATTGTTCCGCACTTAGATCACGTAGCTTACCACCGGCCGATTGGTCAATGGCTCGCCTCGTGGAGATGTCGATATGGTCATAAAAGATTTGGACTTGGAGCCAAAGATCTATGCCATGATGAGGGACTTTTTGGAGTAAGTCATTGAAACGAGTCCATGCTTCATAAAGAGATTCATTTTGACGTTGTTGGAACATCAAGATGTCATTTCTAAGCTTAGTAGTTCTCCCCGGTGGGAAAAATTGAGCAAGGAAACGAGTGGTAAGATCATCCCATGTGGTGATGGATCCCGCGGGTAAACGATCAAGCCATTGACTAGCTTGATCCCGTAGAGAGAATTGGAATAGGCGTAATCGGGTTGTCTCTCTAGTTGCAACATCTAGGTCTATGGAATCTATGATTTTGAGGAAGTCCTTAAGATGTTGGTTTGGATCTTCGGAACGAAGTCCATGGAATGCACATCCGCTTTGCACCAACCGGATGGTGTCGGATCGCAAGGGGGTCACATTGGCTCCGGTGAGCTCAATGGTGTTTCGGTAGCCTTGGTGGCTAGGTCGGGAATACTCTCCTAAGGTTCGGGGCCTAAGGGGTTCTAATGGTGGGTTTTGTTGTGGTGGGATGACGGGTTCAAAGATGTTCCCATTGTCCATGATGTCGGGTGGTTACGAACAAAGGCACAAAGAAATAAGATAGACTAAAGAGAACCTAAAAATAAAAATAAAATCTTACTAGAAAGGAATCTAGCAAGTAGACCTAATAAAAAGAAATTCTAACCTAGATAATAACTATTGCCCGGGCTGCGGCGCCAAAAACTTGATGCGTGGGAATTGCACCAGGCTTTACCTCTCAAGGGATCCTGAGAAGCTTACAACCCCCACCAGGCAGTGTACCTGATCGTTGTAGTATAGTATAGTGACAAGTACCGGGGGATTGATCGTTCAGCTTAGGAATAGTGTCACTAGGATTAGAAAACCTAAATACTAGTTCTAAAGGTGAGGGATGATTATTTTTGTATTTTTATATTTTTTAGAAAGCAAGTAAAAATCTCGGGTTTGAAGGATTTGGGCGGAATTAGTTGCTAATCAACTAACCCAATACTAAAGATGCAATCAAAATAAATTACTAGAAATGAAAATAAACTAAATTATACTAAAGTTGTGAGCAATAAGTGGAGAAAATGTGTTTACTTAGATTTCACTACTCCCTAGACATCTTTTACACGTTAATTACTTGTTATAATTGCATGGATGACGGATCGTATTCCTTAATACCATTCATGGGGTGGCACACTTAACTCCCCAATTCTATGAGCTCTTATCTCCTCCTACACCATGCCCAGCACAACTATAGGGATTGTAAACAGTGGCTCATGCATTAAATACAACCAATAAAGACCTAGTGCGCATCGGTTCATGTTTCTTAAGACGTTCAAGCATGTTACCAATTGGAGATCTGCTAGTTTTCTTAAGCCTAACATATAAATCATTCATCCAAGACAAATATAAACAAGTAATCAACACATAATTAACATCTAGGTTTCATTAGATCCAAGCAAACACAAGATAGATCTAGCCTAGCATGATGGAATTAAGACAAGAACAAGATATAGACAACCAACACATAGACATATTGATTGAATTAAAAGAACACTTATCTCAATTACAATGAAAGGTATCAAGGGTTTGGAACCCTTGAAAAACCTATAAAAGTTGCACCAAAATTGTACTTAGGGTTTCTCCAAAACTTCCCTCTCCTTTAATGTGAAAATTAGAAAACTATATATAGGAAAAGGGGTCTGACGGCATCAAGACCAACATTGTGACGCCGTCACCTCGCCGCCAAAACTATTCTCGGACTGCCTTGATCTACATTTGACGCCGTCAAGACTTAATCATTTCCAGGCCATCATGACTTTTACTCTTGACGCCCTACCTTCGTGACACCGTCAAATCTGTACTGGGTCGTCATGGAATTCTGCTCTTGACGCCGTCAGGGAATTGCTCTTGACACCGTCACCTACTGTTCCCAGCATGGAAAATTAAGACTTTGGCGTTTTCTTCACTTTTATGCTCCAAAAACGTCCGAATTGCTTCCTTTTCCAGATTTCTCTCCCAAAGTACCTAAAATCACAAAAGGAACGATTTAGGGCAATATTTGATCAAATAAATTCGAATTCGGGCTTAAATGACCCCCTAAAAACGGATCATTTTTCGCCTCATCAGTCCCACGATCGCTTATAATAGCACGAGGTGCACCAAATCGGGCGAAGAGACTTTTAAGAAATTTCACTACAACTCGGGCGTCATTGGTGGGTAGCGTCTTCGCTTCGACCCATTTAGACAAGTAATTGACGGCCATGAGTATATATTTGTTACCACGAGAAGACGGGAATGGACCCATGAAATCGATACCCCAGACGTCAAAAATTTCACAAACTTGGATGGCATTTTGAGGCATCTCGTCCTTCTGCGAAATTTTTCCTTGACGCTGGCAAGAATCACAAGATTTAACCAACTCATGAGCATCCCGGTAAATCGTCGGCCAGTAGAAGTCGGAATCAAAAAAATTTTTAGCGGTGAAGTTGGCACCATGATGTCCCCCCGTGGGTCCATTGTGGCATGTCATAAGAATTTCAACGGTTTCTTTGCCGTGAACGCACCGCCGGATCACTTGATCTGCACATATCTTAAACAAGTAGGGGTCGTCCCAGAAGTAATGCTTAACATCTTTGAAGAATTTCTTCTTTTGCTGGAACGACATCCCTTTCCGGATAAAATTCCCCGCATGGTAATTCGCAAAGTCGGTGAACAATGGGGTACTAGAATCACAATGTGATAAACTCCCCAGTGTCTCGAGAGGAAATGCTTCGTTAATCTCCTTTTTCTCGAAAACACTTTGGTGGGGATTCTCTAAACATGATAGGTGATCAGCAACAAGGTTCTCAGCTCCCTTTTTATCTCGAATTTCAACATTGAATTCTTGAAGGAGTAGAACCCACCACATCAAGCGTGGCTTAGCTTCTTGCTTTGCCAAAAGGTACTTAAGAGCCGAATGATCCGTATACACTATGCATTTCTTTAAAAGCAAATAAGATCGAAACTTTTCAAAAGCGTAAATGACGGCTAACATCTCTTTCTCAGTAGTCGTATAATGGTATTGAGCGTCGGTCATAGTTTTACTAGCATAGTGTATCGGCTGAAAATGTTTAGACTTGCGTTACCCCAGGACTGCACCAATGGCATAATCGCTAGCATCGCACATTAGCTCGAAGGGCAAGTCCCAATCGGGGGCAATTAAGATAGGAGCCTCCGTTAACTTCTTTTTAAGAATATTAAATGCGTCGATGCATTCATTTGAGAAGATAAACGGAGCATCTTTTTCAAGCAAGTGGGTCAGGGGCCGGGCTATCTTAGAAAAGTCTTGAATGAAACGTCGGTAAAATCCGGCATGACCGAGAAAACTTCTAATTCCTTTAACGCTGGTGGGATGAGGTAATTTTGCAATCACGTCGACTTTAGCTCTATTGACCTCAATCCCGGATTTCGATATCTTATGGCCGAGGACAATGCCCTCTTTGACCATGAAATGGCATTTTTCCCAATTTAGAACCAAGTTGGTGTTTTCACACCGTTTCAGCATATTTTCTAAATGGGAGAGGCACAAATTGAAAGAATCTCCATAAACCAAGAAATCATCCATGAAAACTTCCATGGTTTTCTGGATTATATCCGAGAATATCTGTCACAACTCGTAAATTCTGGTCTTTTCCCGAACTTTCACATTTATTATTCATCGGTACTGTTCATCATTTTACTGTTCATCTTTTTCGGAGTCAGTTTGTGATTCTGCGAAGCTTTTTAAAATTTTACTATTCATAAAACACTATTCACCTCCAGAGAAAATTTGTCATTTATACGTGAGTTGCGTCATTTCTGTATACGTACGGTTATCTACCTAATAAACGTTATCTTATGAGCTATTATTTTGAATAATTGATCCGACAATCCCAACTATGGTCCTAACACATTTTTATACTCATAATAATAATATAAAAATTTTATTATTAAATTGCCCGGTGTTTTCAAATCAACTGTTACGTTTTCCGGTCGAAGCTTATAACTCCGTCGGTTTGCGATATTTCAACCCGATAATTATTTTAACATCCGATTTTTATCAGGAATAATATTTTACAACTTTTACAACTTCTTTGTATTTTATTTCACCTCGGTAACATTTATTTTTAGTTAACTCGGTACCCGATAACACCCAATACACAACCAAAACTAACTAATACTTGCACTCTTTGGACAAGATCATTTAATAGCCAACAACCTCCCACCTTCCTCCCCTAATTTACGCCCCATGCCCCCTAGCCCCAAAAATGTGGATCTTGTCTACTACATCAATAATACATATAACCTAAAACTATACTTTTCATCTCATTTCTTCCAAAACAACAAGTAAACTTTCTTCCCTTTTCTCTCTTCATGTGGATCGGCCTAGACAACAAGAACATCAAGAATCCATCATTTTTCCAAGATCAAGTCATTATCTTGTTCCTTTAGTTGTTCTTGTTTGGGTTTTGTGATAAAAACTCAAGGTTTCTTAGGTTTTACTCATCCAAGCTCTATAATATTTCTAGGTAAGTTGTCAAACTCTTGTTCATAATTTCTTCATGTTATTTTTATGGTCATATGATTTCCATTCAAGATCTACATGCATATGTTAGTTATACCACTCATTTTTATATATATATATAACTTTTGATCCCTAGAAATGGATTATAGTTAGATCCTTGTTAGATCCACTTGATTTATGATGTTTAGGAACCCATGACACCCTAAGAAGGTGTATGGAAGGATTAGACTAGATTTGTGGTGATTGAAAGTGGTTTGGTTGGATTAGAAACAAGTTTGAAACTAGGAAAATGATTTTTGAAACTATATAAATACCTACTGTCCTTATTTTGAAAACGTGGGAAACTCAGTAACTCAGGGGATATTTTTGAACAAAGATTTAGAAAATACTTTCAAAAACGAAGCCGTGGGCGAAAGAACGGATTAAAACGAGTTAATAACGAAGGAGATATGATTTTCCGAATTTAACGACGAAAACTATTTTCTGAAAAACTGCATGCTGTTTGACAGTTTTCGACGGGCAAATAGAGACGTTAAACGTAACCTAGAGGAGCCGAGCTATTGAAAATATATTAGTATATACTAAAACGAATCCGTGGATATAAAGAACGAGTAAAATGAGCTTAAAACGACCAAGTTATACATGTTTTAAAATCGTCAAAACTATATATATATATATATATATATATATATATATATATATATATATATATATATATATATATATATATATAGTCACTACTAGAAAATAATATAACTACGTACTAAATAATATATTTTCTAGATTTATTATTCAAGGGGTTTATTTTTAATTAACGAAATACGTACGACTCAAGGTTTATTACGCGACTACTAGACACTATTATAAGGTTTTCAAGACGAGGAATATAACACTAACATTTTTATACGATATACTACGACAAGTTATATACTTCTATATTTGGACTTATTTTCCTAAGTATGGAAACTATTTTACTTTGACAATAACTAGTATTTCCAAGTTACGAGTGGTATAGGTATCATGTGCATGCATATTCTCTACATCCTTTCATGATCTAAGTAGATCACTATCATTCATATTAGGTTGCGGTTAGAGATCGAACCTCATTTCTGTGTATCCACTTTTGTCATCGTAGCTATTCGCACCAGGTGAGTCATAGCCCCACTTTTACTCTTTATACTTGTTTTAACTCTTTGGGGGAGATACATGCTCAACTACTTGCTTACTAGTATAAATACTCAAACCATACTTTCTTGATACTCAAAACATTTATACTTGATTGTTTTATACTTGATTTCATACATACGTGATTGTGCTATACTTAACTGTCTTATACTAAACTGTGATTGTGTATTCTTGAGCAACTGAGACTTCCAATGGCCCCAGATTAAGTTGCTGGACACAACCATTGAGACATACATACTTCCAGTGGCTCCAGATTAAGTTGCTGGATGGCTACTGAGACTTCCAATGGCCCCAGATTAAGTTGCTGGACACAACCATTGAGACATACATACAAACGTGAGGTCTTCGGAGATGAAGTGTAGACTCACGACTAATTGCTTAACTGTTGTGATGAACTTATACATGTTTAATCTTACTATATATATTAGCAGTGGGTTGTGAACACACAGGTTACAAGTCTCTTATGGCGGGACTTGTAACTGAGTGGATTTACGATGCCTTTGCTGTGTGACCATTTTTCTATAAACTTTATTTGTTAAACAAACTCTATGAACTCACCAACCTCGTGTTAACACTTTAGCATGTATTTTCAGGTTTTAATCTATGGCACGCTACAGGAGGTTTTGGCAGGGCATGGCATGGTCATAGAAGACTCTGATTATTAATTTGGGGACCGTTTTAAACTATTTTAGGGCCTACTTCCGCACTACTTTTAAAAATGTAAATACAATATTTTTGACTAAACTATTTTATTCTAAATGATTGAAGTGAAAACCATTTTTGAACTTGTGTTGTAATACCAATTGAGTTACTCCCCAGCTACACGTATGCTTCCGCTGGACCCGATTTTGGGGGTGTGACAGATTGGTATCAGAGCTCTGGCTATAGCGGACTAAGTGTTTTTAAAACCTAGACTATAGCTACTTTTACGAAAAACTTAACCCTGTGACCGTCACGTGCCTGGCTGCCAAGATAATGCCTCACTTGTGGTTTGTTGCTGACTTAGTTGATGAGATTTGTGTCTCATTATCTGGTATATTGTATTCATTTATTGTAGTTGATTACTATAATTGTCTTTCATATAAGCATGTTCACGTATCATATATATCACCCTGTTATGTTTTTCTTTGCATAGTTTCATCATTTGACCTCGAGTTTGGTCACCTGCCTTAGTCTTTCTGAACGTCTTGGTATTTGTGAAGGACATAGTATTAGTATAACTGAGCTGAGTATTTCAAAATTCATGGAACCTCGGTGGAATATAGACTAGTCACCTATATTCAACCCAGGATAGTGGGACATAGGCTGACTACCTATATCCGACTCAGAAATGAATTTTGCAACACTGAGAATGGTTATAATAAAATTCTGTCTGGATTGAATCCTCTACTCAATTTCCAAATGCTTCATTTATGTGTGTGTATACCCTCGTTGTCAGAACGCTTATACTTTTCATCGCCTCGTAAACCGCCGCCTGAAAGCACGTCAACTGGTCATTTCATCTCATGAATCTTCACCTTTATAACACTTCGGAGACCAACGTTAACTGAACTTCGGGACGAAGTTCCCTTAAGGGGTAGAGACTGTCACAACTCGTAAATTCTGGTCTTTTCCCGAACTTTCACATTTACTATTCATCGGTTACTATTCATCATTTTACTGTTCATCTTTTTCGGAGTCAGTTTGTGATTCTGAGAAGCGTTTTAAAATTTTACTATTCATAAAACACTATTCACCTCCAGAGAAAATTTGTCATTTATAGGTGAGTTGCGTCATTTCTGTATACGTACGGTTATCTACCTAATAAACGTTATCTTATGAGCTATTATTTTGAATAATTGATCCGACAATCCCAACTATGGTCCTAACACATTTTTATACTCATAATAATAATATAAAAATTTTATTATTAAATTGCCCGGTGTTTTCAAATCAACTGTTACGTTTTCCGGTCGAAGCTTATAACTCCGTCGGTTTGCGATATTTCAACCCGATAATTATTTTAACATCCGATTTTTATCAGGAATAATATTTTACAACTTTTACAACTTCTTCGTATTTTATTTCACCTCGGTAACATTTATTTTTAGTTAACTCGGTACCCGATAACACCCAATACACAACCAAAACTAACTAATACTTGCACTCTTTGGACAAGATCATTTAATAGCCAACAACCTCCCACCTTCCTCCCCTAATTTACGCCCCATGCCCCCTAGCCCCAAAAATGTGGATCTTGTCTACTACATCAATAATACATATAACCTAAAACTATACTTTTCATCTCATTTCTTCCAAAACAACAAGTAAACTTTCTTCCCTTTTCTCTCTTCATGTGGATCGGCCTAGACAACAAGAACATCAAGAATCCATCATTTTTCCAAGATCAAGTCATTATCTTGTTCCTTTAGTTGTTCTTGTTTGGGTTTTGTGATAAAAACTCAAGGTTTCTTAGGTTTTACTCATCCAAGCTCTATAATCTTTCTAGGTAAGTTGTCAAACTCTTGTTCATAATTTCTTCATGTTATTTTTATGGTCATATGATTTCCATTCAAGATCTACATGCATGTGTTAATTATACCACTCATTATATATATATATATATATATATATATATATATATATATATATATATATATATATATATATATAACTTTTGATCCCTAGATATGGATTATAGTTAGATCCTTGTTAGATCCACTTGATTTATGATGTTTAGGAACCCATGACACCCTAAGAAGGTGTATGGAAGGATTAGACTAGATTTGTGGTGATTGAAAGTGGTTTGGTTGGATTAGAAACAAGTTTGAAACTAGGAAAATGATTTTTGAAACTTTATAAATACCTACTGTCCTTATTTTGAAAACGTGGGAAACTCAGTAACTCAGGGGATATTTTTGAACAAAGATTTAGAAAATACTTTCAAAAACGAAGCCGTGGGCGAAAGAACGGATTAAAACGAGTTAATAACGAAGGAGATATGATTTTCCGAATTTAACGACGAAAACTATTTTCTGAAAAACTGCATGCTGTTTGACAGTTTTCGACGGGCAAATAGAGGCGTTAAACGTAACCTAGAGGAGCCGAGCTATTGAAAATATATTAGTATATACTAAAACGAATCCGTGGATATAAAGAACGAGTAAAATGAGCTTAAAACGACCAAGTTATATATATATATATATATATATATATATATATATATATATATATATATATATATATATATATATATATAGTCACTACTAGAAAATAATATAACTACGTACTAAATAATATATTTTCTAGATTTATTATTCAAGGGGTTTATTTTTAATTAACGAAATACGTACGACTCAAGGTTTATTACGCGACTACTAGACACTATTATTAGGTTTTCAAGACGAGGAATATAACACTAACATTTTTATACGATATACTACGACAAGTTATATACTTCTATATTTGGACTTATTTTCCTAAGTATGGAAACTATTTTACTTTGACAATAACTAGTATTTCCAAGTTACGAGTGGTATAGGTATCATGTGCATGCATATTCTCTACATCCTTTCATGATCTAAGTAGATCACTATCATTCATATTAGGTTGCGGTTAGAGATCGAACCTCATTTCTGTGTATCCACTTTTGTCATCGTAGCTATTCGCACCAGGTGAGTCATAGCCCCACTTTTACTCTTTATACTTGTTTTAACTCTTTGGGGGAGATACATGCTCAACTACTTGCTTACTAGTATAAATACTCAAACCATACTTTCTTGATACTCAAAACATTTATACTTGATTGTTTTATACTTGATTGTTTTATACTTGATTTCATACATACGTGATTGTGCTATACTTAACTGTGTTATACTAAACTGTGATTGTGTATTCTTGAGCAACTGAGACTTCCAATGGCCCCAGATTAAGTTGCTGGACACAGCCATTGAGACATACATACTTCCAGTGGCTCCAAATTAAGTTGCTGGATGGCTACTGAGACTTCCAATGGCCCCAGATTAAGTTGCTGGACACAACCATTGAGACATACATACAAACGTGAGGTCTTCGGAGATGAAGTGTAGACTCACGACTAATTGCTTAACTGTTGTGATGAACTTATACATGTTTAATCTTACTATATATATTAGCAGTGGGTTGTGAACACACAGGTTACAAGTCTCTTATGGCGGGACTTGTAACTGAGTGGATTTACGATGCCTTTGCTGTGTGACCATTTTTCTATAAACTTTATTTGTTAAACAAACTCTATGAACTCACCAACCTCGTGTTGACACTTTAGCATGTATTTTCAGGTTTTAATCTATGGCACGCTACAGGAGGTTTTGGCAGGGCATGGCATGGTCATAGAAGACTCTGATTATTAATTTGGGGACCGTTTTAAACTATTTTAGGGCCTACTTCCGCACTACTTTAAAAAATGTAAATACAATATTTTTGACTAAACTATTATATTCTAAATGATTGAAGTGAAAACCATTTTTGAACTTGTGTTGTAATACCAATTAAGTTACTCCCCAGCTACACGTATGCTTCCGCTGGACCCAATTTTGGGGGTGTGACAATATCGACATCATACACCTTTGGAACGTGCCTGGAGCATTGCATAAGTCGAAAGGCATACGACGATAGGCAAACGTTCCATAAGGGCAAGTAAAGGTAGTCTTTTCCTGGTCCGGAGGGTCAATTGGTATTTGAAAATAGCCGGAAAATCCATCAAGAAAACAATAGAACTCATTTCCCGCTAAGCGTTCTAGCATTTGATCCATAAATGGAAGTCGGAAATGATCCTTACGAGTCACATCATTCAATTTACGATAGTCAATACAAACTCTCCATCCGGTAACAAGACGTGTCGGAATCAATTCATTATCTTCATTAGTTACGACGGTCATTCCACCTTTCTTCGGTACACAGTGGACCGGGCTAACCCAGGAGCTATCCGAGATTGGATAAATCATTCCGGCATCGAGGAGTTTGATAACTTCCTTTTTGATAACCTCATGAATTTTTGGGTTAACCCGTCGTTGTTGCTGAACGGACGGTTTGAAATTATCTTCAAGTAAGATCTTATGCGTGCAAAAACGAGGGTCGATACCCTTAATATCAGAAATTTGCCAAGCGATGGCACTTTTATGCTTCTTGAGCACATCTGAGAGACGTTTCTTCTCTTCATCTTTAAGATCTTTAGAAATAATGACGGGAAGTTTGTCAGTTCCTTCCAAAAATGCGTATTCGAGATGAGGAGGTAAATCCTTGAGCTCGGGCTCCGGAGGATTCTCAGTAGACAGCTTAATTCTTTAACGTCAGCCATTTTAAGATCCATCGGAGGGAGGGACGGGTTGGGATCTTCATTTAATAATTTTTCAATCAAAAGAACATCCCCCTCCGGATCACAATCGGAATGATCAATTTCTGGTGAAATCAAATCATTAGCAAGAAAGGCCTCGATCTCTTCCAAAATGAAATCACTTCCATCAAACGGAGTAAGGGAAAGGGAAGGATCAGAAATTATCGGTTCAGAAGAATGAGTGGGATTGCCACTCGAAGCAGGTTCAGTAAAACCAAGTAACTCTTGAGCGTACTCCTCCGTAACTTCATCGATAACGTCGATTCGGTTAACAGAATATTTGTCAGACTCGGAGGAGTACCTCGCGGTTTGATCCAAATTAAAAGTTACGGCTTCGGTACCAACGCGTAGGGTAATTTCTTCATCGAAAACATCAATTAAAGCATGGCCGGTCCTTAGGAAACCTCTCCCAAGAATGAGAGGTACCCGAGGGTCGGCATCGAAATCAACAATGACAAAATCGGCAGGGAAATGGAATTTTCCCACATTAACGAAGACATCCTCGGCTATTCCCATCGGGCGGGAAGTAGTTCGGTCGGCTAGCTCGAGGGTCATGCAAGTCGGAGTTAATTCGGGTAAAGAAAATTTCTTCCAAATGGATAACGGCATTAGGTTAATGCTAGCGCCAAGATCGGCCAAGGCGAAGCATTGAACCATCCCAGGAAAATTACATGGAATGCGAAATCGTCCGGGGTCTTCAAGCTTCTCGGGAAGCTTTTTGAGGATAACCGCCTAGCAATTCTCATTCATCTGGGTTCATGATATTTCAAACAATTTTTCCTTATTATTCAAAAGACCTTTTAGCATAGAAGCAAATTTAGGCATTAAAAGTATAGCATCCGCGAGACTTATGTCAAAGTGTAATTCTTGAAAAATCTGATAAAACTTTTCCATCTGGTTTTTATCTTTCTCATGGTGCTTTTGTTCGTTTAAGCGTGACGGATAAGGCAAATTTGTTTTGACGGGAGTTTCTTTCTCAGTTTCGTTAACAACTTTATCTTTTCCTTTGGACGTTGGGACCACCAGAGGTTGGATGTTCTTGGTCCTTCCATTATTACTAGGAATTTCCGTATCCGTTGTCGCCACGGTTTCACGGACGACTACCTTTGGAGACGAAGAAGAATAAGGGGTAGTCGGAGCCGTTGGTCCATCGATTATAACACCACTCCTAGTCGTGATCGCCTTAGCATCGCCCCTCGGGTTAGCGATCGTGTTGCTTGGAAGAGTACCCGAGCCCGAGGGTCGAGCATTTAAAGACTTCTTCAATTAGGACATTTGATTGATTAACATTTTATTCATTTCCTCTTGACTTTTCATAAACTGCTTGAGTAATTCATCTGAAGACGACTGATTCACAACTGAATTTTGAAAATTTTGACCACGATTGTTGTTATTGAAACCTTGATTCTGAAAATTTTGATTTCCATGATTATAATTCCCATGATTAACATTTTGAAAATTTCCATGAAAATTCCCTTGATTCGGGCCTTGATTATAATTTCCCCGATTTTGATTTTGAAAACCATGATTTTGATTCTGAAAACCATTATTCATCCGATTTTGATTAGCATTGTGATTAAATTGATGGTTTCGGTTTTGCACATTTTGATTAACTTGATTGACTTGATTAACTTGAGTCGGTTGATTAAAACCGGGTGGTCCAACATAATGGTTCGAACGGTAGCTAAGAAGATTTCGGTCACCCGGTGGTTGGTATCCGTTACCGCCCATATTGTAGGTTCCCGAAGTAGCATACACATTCTTGTGAGTGAAGCCACCGGTGGCTGGGCACTCAAAATATGAATGAGGACCACCACAAGTCTCACAAACATTGTTGACCATATTGACTTAATGGTTTTTGACTTGATTGTGATTCTGAGA
Source organism: Artemisia argyi (assembly GCA_030686995.1). Lineage (NCBI taxonomy): Eukaryota > Viridiplantae > Streptophyta > Magnoliopsida > Asterales > Asteraceae > Artemisia > Artemisia argyi. The sequence continues at coordinate 110,034,591 of CM060702.1, forward strand.
CGTTTGGTGCATTCGTAAAACAGCAGCCGACAAATCATCGAGTTTCTTAGTAATTGCGGCTATTTCAGAATTAGACGTAGAAGAATTGTGAGCAACGGTTGTTCTTGACTCATTCCTCTCGGCAGAGGAATCCCAGTAATTGTAATGAGCAGTCATATTTTAATAAGTTCGTAACAATCTTCAGGACGTCGTTTCATAAAAGTTCCACCCGCAGCTGCATTGATCGTGTCCCGGTGTCGCAAAGTCAAACCATTGTAAAATGTATCGATTATCGTAACAAGAAGCATGTTATGGTTTGGACACCGATCAATAGCAAGCTTATAGTGTTCCCAAGCTTCGAATAAAGATTCGTCGGGAAGCTGACGGAAATTGCTAATATAGTTTTGAAGTTTCGTCACCATCGATGGTGGAAAATATTTCGCCAAGAACTTTGATACCATTTCTTCGAAGGTATGAATCGAGTTCTTGGGAAGACGATCAAACCAAGCGGTGGCATGATGTGTAAGAGAATAGGGGAAGAGAGAAAGACGAAGGGCGTCATCGGAGACCCCATGTTGTTTCATACTTTGGGTGACGGTTAAAAATTTGTCTAGATGCTTGTTGGCATCGTCACCCGGTAATCCGTGAAATTGGCATGAATTTTGGACTTGTTGAATCATGTGGTGCTTAAGTCCAAAATTCGTAGCCTCAATATTGAGAGGAGCAATCGGACCGCCTCTACCGTGCATTGTCGGTTGACACAGCTCCTCCATCGTTCGGAGATCGGGAGCTGGTGCATTTTGAACAACACCCACCGGAGGGTGTTGATTGTTGTGGTTATTTTGTTCCATTTCCGTAACGTTTGGGAAACGAACTTTGTGTGTGTGACGTATCAAACTCTCGGGGTTCGATAATGGAGAAATAAGACGTTTAGAAGATGAACGGGTGTTCATACACCACAAAAACTCAAATTTTGAAAAATAAAAGGAAAACCAAATTTGAAGAGGGAAATCTTTTTGTATTTTTGTTTTTATAAAGCAAAATTCAAAAACTTATACTTTTGTTTTTTTCTTTTTCAAACGTTACGTTAATCGTAAACCGTTTCCTTTAAACCCCGACGGAACGGGAGAGAAGAATGGATCTCTCTTCAGCTTGCAATTTAATGTCAAAGCTTCCGTATTTTCCGCTTATTCGGTCGTAGAATCAAAAGTAATCCGATTAGCAATTAATTTCACGCGTAGTTATATTGGGAGACTTATTTGGTTTACAACGCCCTTCCTTTCGGTCGAGTCGAGGCTGTAACTTTATTATTTTTTTGGTATTTTTAAAAACACTTTAGGAAAAGTGTTTTTGATTTTTTAATTTTTTTGGTTTTTATAGAAAATATATAAAAGGAAGGTTTTCAAAACACAATTTCGAAAAACGAAAATGAAAAATTCACTTCAACCTTCGTTGGCAGCGGCGCCAAAATTTGATTCGTGAAAAATCAAGTTATATAATATAAGTATAGTATTACTCAAGAGATCCGCAAAGAAATACGGATAACCCGAGGTCGTAGTCCGTGTGAAGGATGAATGGAATTTCGAATTCCCGATTCGTGAAACGTGTCGTGAAAGTGGTAAAAAGTGATTTTGATGGGATTACACTAATGAAATAGTAAATGAAGCATAAATAATCAACTAAACACGTAATTCAAGTAAGGCAACTAGAAACGTAACGTAGAATCGAAAACGTAAGCTAAAACGGAAAATAAACGTTAACGTACGAAATAAAACGCGACTTTTAAGCTACGCTACTCCTACGGTCTTGGAAATAATTTTCAAAAGTTAAAAATGATAAAAGAAAATTTTGAGAAAAAGAAAAATATTTTTTTGACTTTTTATTTATTTTTTATGAATTAAAAACTAATTTAACTAATTAAAAATTAAAAGAAAATGCAAATAAAGTAAGAAAAATGCAAAATAAATTTCTAAAATTCTAAAATAACTAAAAATAATTTTCTAATATTTTTTTGGATTTTTCTGGGGTTTTTCTGTTTTTTTTTTTATTTTTTTAGTAATTAAAAAGTAATTAAAAATGATTAAAAATGAAAATTAATTAAGAAAAATAGCAAATCAACTCAGAAAAATATGAAAATTTCAGGGAAAATCTAAAATAATATTTTGAAACTAGGAAAAATATAAAATTTGGAAAATAAGCACTGGAAGTGCTTAATGGGCAAAACAGCTTATTCAAAGTGCTTATTTATAAGCACTGTTTGACCAATTGACCTGAAACTTTGACCCAATGATTTAAAACTCTAATAAGCTTGATGAAACAGAACTCAGGCCAAATACAACTTAGAAACACAGATAGGGTTCAAAACAGGTTCAAATAAGCAAAATGGAAAAAGCTGATAAGCAGAAAAATGAAGCAATTGGCAAAAAGTTAAATGAAACAACAACTAGAAGTATAAATGAACTTAAAAGAGCAATAATACTCAGAATCCAATCACTAAATAACAAGTGCAGCCCTATCTAGAATGACAGATCTCAGTTTCAATCCATCAACTAAACAAGCTCAAAAAGCAATTCCAATAAGCTGTTAAGATGAAACTTATGGGTGCACAACAACTACTTACTAGCTGAGATACTGAATCCACCAACAAAACAAATTTCAAATCTTAATTACTACTCTAAAAACACCCTAGAAATTGTCTCAAATACTGATGTGCAGGGGAACTGATAAGCCAATCAGTCAACTTAAGGGCAGTTTTCCAATAAGCAGATGAACTCCAAATCTAAATTTTCTTTTTAAAATAGTTTCCCTTACTGCTATTCTTCTCAAATCAGCAATCCAAAGTTATTTTTAATGATTGTTGAATCCAATGAGTGAACCAAAAGACTTGACCAAATCTGAGTTTCAAAACTGTTTTTGACTTTTTGTTTTAACAAGAATTTTGACTATTATGAATTAAGCTTGATCTTAAATGAAAACTGATATAAAACTAAACTTTTATCTAACCAAATTAAGCTAATACTAATACTAGTGCAAAGATATATGGAACTAAGCAATACTAAATTACCCACAGTTAATTAGAAATGAAATATAAAGAGGATGTTGACTATTTTGTATAACTACCTATTGTTAATATGTTAAACTAAGCCTAAATTCAACCTGAATATGATGTCTATACCAGCAAAACTCTCTGAAACAACAATAATACCAGCAGACTTAACTAATCCAAACACCCTCTTATGGTGACTGTCAAAGCTTATAAGTGCTACTAATACTTCAAAACAATCACAAACTTACTCAGAAACACATAATCAAGAGTATGACAGAATGATGAAACAGTTACACAAATGAAATATCAAACTACTCAAATAAGCTTTGACTCTAGAATAAAACTAATTACTACTACTAGAAACAGAAATCAGTAACCAAAACTAGAGCTACACTACTGAAACTAATTATGCTATATAGATAATATCGAAATGAGAACTTACAAACCAAATCCCCCTCAGCATGAAAAGAGGGGGTTCACTATGCTTGCCTGTCTTTGTGACAGGCCAAATATGCTCCTCTTTGGCTGCCAAACTCCAATAAGCTCAGCTTATTCAAATAAGCAATACAGTTGACCAGTGTTTGACTTTTGTATTTTTGCAAAATTTTGATGAAACAGTAAATTAATGTTTATATAAGCTGATAAACACAGACAACAACTATATAAAATTTGATTTAAACCAACAAAAACAAATATGAATATATATTTTTGTATATATATATATATATATATTTTCTTTTTTTTTTATTTGATAAACAAAAACTGAATTGGAAAGTAACTTGACTAATATTAATTCAAATCTAAAAAGCATCAATAATAATAAGATTAAAGAGAAAATAAGCTGAGATTTAAAATAAACTTGGATTCTATTAATAGCAATAAAAAGAGTACAATATATTTGGAAAATGAAAATTACAACAAAACTTTTAAGACAGAAAACTAAAATTGTAATAAAACCTACACACACTAATGACTGAAGAAGGGGGGGTATATATAGCTGAAGAGCAGGGAGCTTGTGAAGGTTCTAGGAGTCCACCTCAGCAATCCGTGTGAGAAGTGTGCTTCTTTGAACTAATATCAGCCCTTGATCTCTCCTTGGTCCCCAAGTTTTAATTTCCACCGTTTAATTGATTGATATGATGTGACTGATCCTGCGTGAGCTTCCTGATTGGTCCACGTGCAATTCTCTTGTCAGGTGTCAGCTGTCAGGTCTTCTAGAACATGTAATGATTGGTTAATTTTTGTAACTCGGGGTAATTTGGGTGTGTGGTGAATCTAGGGTTCTATGAATAGTAACAAATTTTGGGTTGTGGTAAGAATTAGGGGGCGGGAAATGGGATTGGGGGTTTGTATTATTAAGGGTGTTGACCGGGTATTGAGGGTTGACCATGGGTAATGGGTAGCAGGCCGGGTAAAGGGAATTGGGTGGTGGGCTTGTGTCTTATGGGCTTGGGATTATTTTTTTGGGTTAAGGTATAGGGAGTGGATCCGGTTGTATAGTTAAGGTGTAGTAGTAATATTATAAGGACCACTTTTGTATTTTCCAAAACTCCAAGGACCAAATCTGTAAATCTCCAATATTAATTACCAAAGGCTTATGTTGTAATTTTCTGAATCATGAAGGGTCTATTATGCCTTTTCTTCAAATCTTTCTTTAAGGGACCTTTTATGCTAAATTCTGAAAGATGAGGGACCATTGTTGTAAATTTCTTTAAACTTATTCCAAGGACTTTTCTTGACACTTTATGAACTTATAAGATTGAATTTGACTTTTTGAGCTTGGACTTTGACCATTTGACTTTCCCGGCTTTGGCTTTTGACACTTTCCATTCTCATGCTCGTTTTTGTCGGTTTTGGCATCGTTTTTGTTCATTTTTCTCATATCCGTACCTGCACATACACAAATACAAAAACATATGTTCTCTTGGCATTTTTGGTTAGTATTTGGTATATTTGGTCTGAATTAAGGCCTAAAAAGGATGTGTGATTAATCACTCATCAACCTTCTTCTTCTTTTCTTTTTCACTTATATAGACCAGTGTATCTTTCTCTCAATTTCCCACTTCTTTTTGTAGCCATTGGATGAGTAATATTGATCTTGGCCGTTGAAATCTATTTTGGCGGGAAAATGCTTTTAACAGCTAATACTCTGATAACTTGTTTAGGAGTTGAGCTTTTGGACTTAGGTGACTGTTTGGTGTAGGGTGTGGAGTGGAGGAGTATGTAGGGTGGCTGATGGTAGTGGTATTTCAGGGTCACATGTGAGTGGTAATGGTGTGGTGGTTTTGCAGTTTAGGAGGGAAGGTGGTTTTGGGGTGTTGACTTCTTGACCGAGTTTAATAACTCAGCGGTGTAGGCTTAGGAGGGTAGCGGGCTTGGAAGAAATTTGGGTTTATTTGTTGGGTAATAAAAGGGTGGATCCATTTGGTTTGTAGTTAACAAAACACAAGGACCAAAAGTGCAATAAGTTGAGAATAGGGGGTGTTTCTGCCAACTTTCCAAAATAACTTCAAGGACCAAAATCGCCATCCTTTAATTTCCCAAGGGCCAATGTTGCTTATTTTCCAAACTTTAAATTCCTAGGGACTAGTTTTGCCAATTTTTAAACTTGAGGGACTAAAATTGTAAAATTTTCAAATCATTTCATCCAAGGACCATATTTGATAACTTTTGACTTTTAAATGCCTTGGGTTGACTTTTCTTTCAAAACAAATGTTCAGGGACTAGTTTTGACAATTTATGAAAGTTGAGGAATTAAAACTGCCAATTATGCAAACTTTGTTCGTTTTTCATTTGTTTTCAATCATTTTGCATCTGAAACATATAAAACACAATTTTGGGATATTTTTTGTGTTTTGATGCATTTTTGAGTGTTTTTAAATGTTTTGCAGCTCAGATTTGACCAAAAACGATGAGTGTTTGAGCACTCATCAATCCCCCACACTAAACTATTGCTAGTCCCTAGCAGTCTTTTGAGAAAACTTAATGGATTTGAATCTCTTTACCAAAAGCCATTACTTCTGGAGTAGGCAAATGTTTCAGTTCAAGTAAGAACCATGGTACACCGATAACCATATGATTTTGAGCAAACCACAAGCTGTCAACGGTTTTGATTTGTCTTTACCAGAAGCCGTTTGCTTCTGGACTAGCCACCTCTTGATGGAACAAAGTCATCATCTTGGTGAGTTGATTACCAATTATGGTTTTCGACTGCCTTTACCACAAGCCATAACCTTGCGGGCTAGCCAACTCTTTAATTTTTAGGATATGGTGAGTTGAATACCATACAATTTTTGGAAAATTGTCAGCCATCAACGGATTTGATATATCTTTACCAAGAGCCGTTTGCTGCCGGATTAGCCAATCCTTTTGTGGGTTAGACATGGTGGACTGATAACCATAAAATTTTTGAAATAAAGTGAAAAATTTTTAAAATTTTTGGCCAAAAACGGGGGTACTAGAAGGTATAATGTGATAAAATTCGCTAGAATTCCCCCCCCCCCCCCCCCCACACTTAGAATTAAATATTGTCCTCAATATTCAAAGTCCCGGCTATTATGCCGACTCTTTGAACGTAAAAAGGCAACATTACAAGCTAAATGTGGAAACAACATTTTTCACTTTATTTCTATACATACATTTTTTTTTTTTTTTTTTTTTTTTTTTTTTTTTTTTTTTTTTTGTGAAACTTATATACATGGTAACAACAGCATGGGTAACTCCCCCACACTTAGGGTGAAAACCCCATATACATGCTACTATTTTTGTTTACCGAGTTGCTAGCTTGATTCGACCCAGAATTCATTTGTTCATGGGGAAGCAACATGTGGAAGAGACAATCTCCATCGGACTTTCATTCAAGATGTTTGGATAAACATTGAAGTACGTGAAAGTTCCACACCGATGAGATATACTGAGAGACCCTGGCTCAAGATAATGGTAAATGAAAATGCCAGGATCAAAGATGGTATCTTCACTCCCGAATGAGTGAAGAAGAGAGGAAGTCACCAGGTAGGTGAAGAAAAGAAAGAAAATCATGATGATAATCATGATAAGATCTTCTTCCTCGAGATCAGGCTCAGTTGCCTGAATTTGGATTTCAAGGGTTAAGCTCATTGGGTTTGAAAACATCCCGGTTGGGAGGGTGGGAATTTGCAAATCCTCATGATTGAGTGCATCTCCCCCGGCCTATCATACTCCGGAGGAGTCATGATATAAGTGAGTCCACCGGAGAACTCCTCATGAAGAGAATCATTCACATGATGTAAATCTGTGAACTCTTCTTCTCCTGTGGACTCATCACAATCCTCATTCTGAATATCAAAGAGTGGATTTTCATAAATCAAAGTGAATTCAGATTCCAATTCAAAAAGAGGATTGGTGAGAGTAGTTTTGAATGCTTCAGGAACAAAGTGATTAATATTCTCTATTGGACTGCTGGGATAAGAAGTAAGTGACGGATCATGTTATAAGAGACTTTCAATTTCTCCTAGATCGGCTTCAAAGTCAACGAGATCATCGTCACTTCCCGTTGGAAGTGGATTGATGTGATTGAGTTCATCGGCGAACTCCTCAAGAAGATGATCAGCATCAGAATGTGGAACTGATGCCTCAACATACTCGATGTCTCCATAAGATGCACAATCTTCGCTACAATCGGAGAGAAGTATCAAATTGATCTTTTGGACACTCAGGAGGGGAAGGAAAATCACACATATGATCAAAAGTTCCCTGTGACTCTCTTGGGATTTGGACAAGGTTATCAACACTAGACTTTATGAATTCGTCCGATTCCTTTTCAGGAATAGTGCTAAGATGCTCGTCCCCCATGTTCAAAGAGTGAGTGTGAACTTCGGGTGTGATGACAACAGACTGAGGGAGTTGAGAGGAGCTAGCATTCGTGGATTGTACAAGTTCCATTTGATCTTCTGCTAGTAATTTCCCCGTCACATTATTTTCTCCCTGATTCTCCATGGAAGGAATCGCAACTGATGAATGTGACGAACCCTTATAAAATTGAAGGATATCAAGGGTATCTTCATTATCACTATCATCATCACAATCGAGAAGAGAAGCTTTATGAAATTTGGCACATGTTATAGCTGCTTGTTCTTCGACAAGTAATTCCTCCATACTCTTTTTGTTTCTAGCCTCTCGTTCTTCCGCAAGTAATTCTGCCATAGATTTCTCATGAGAGCTTTGAAACGATATGTTAGCCAACTCCTCCTTAAGTTCTTTCAATATTTCAAGAGCTTCAAGACAAAGGTATTGCTGAATTTGAGGAGTTGCTTGGATCATTTGGTACCGTGGAGGTGGGTCATAATACGGATAGTCGTAATTGTTACAAGGAAATGGATTCCCTGTTTGACAATCTGAACTATAGTGAGGACCTCCACAATACTCACAACAGTAAAACTGATGTGGCTGTGAGTCGTATGTGTTGTAGTCATAATCGTTACCAGGAACCTGCTCATAGACAAGCGCGTTTCCTGATTGACAATCATAACTGTAGTGTGAACCACCACAGTACTCACAATAGGAAAACTGCTGAGTCTCATAGTGTGGTAGCTGATGGAATAAATCAGTCGTGTTATGGTAGGAATAGGGATCCTGGTTATAGACAGACCCGTTTCCTGACTCTACCATGCCACAACTGGGGCGATTACCACCATTATGAGGACTACCACACCATTGACAAATTAGAAGGTGTGGATGAGACATAGAAAGAATCAAAAGGTTTGGGAGGGTAAGGAATGAAGAATCAATAATGTAGGAGGGTAAAGATGGATATTTTTCAGATTTTTGATAAACATTTTATAAAAATAAGAAGGAAAATCTTTTTGGGTTTTTTGTGTTCGTTGAAAACTGAATTAAAATGTTTTTGGTAATCGTTTCCTCTTGGATCACACTAAGTAATCTTTGAGTAATCTGAAATGTCAAAATTTACAATTTGTTTTGTTTTTATGAAAGTATGAATATATGGACAAGGACGGTAAATATACAATGAGCGTATATCCAGATTCACTAATCTGCAAACCGTTTAGAATAACGGGCACAACCTCCCCGGCAGCGGCGCCAAAATTTGATTGACTCTAAACGGTCAACCTAAATTGACCAGGTAAATGCTCAACAAAGTCAAATGACCTAGAGTCAATCTCCGCACAATACAATGTTTCCCCGGGTCGTTATGTCCCGACGAGGTATGATGGTAATCAAAACGGGTTTGTGATCGGGTGAATTTGAACAGGAAATGGTTTATGAGTTTTTGAACTAAGGAATATAAAAGGAAATATCTTAAATAAGCTATATTAACACAAACGTGAATTTATAAAACCCAGAACCGTTTAAAACCTAAAACGCGTACGTTCAAATTAAAGTTACGTGAACGTACGAAATAAAACACGAGTTTTGTGAAATAAAATACCTACGAATATGAAAATTATGTTTTTACAATCCTAATAATAAAAGAAATTTTTTAGAAAAAGAAAATTAATTTTTACACTATTTATTATTTATTATTAATTAATTACTAATTACTTATTAATTAACTAATTAAACTAATTTAAATTACTAAAAATACTAAAACGACTTGGATAATTATAGAAATTTTTTATAAAACTAATTAACCATCGCAGGAATCCTAAAATATTATAAAAAGTTTATATTATGTATTTTTAAATTATTTTACTAATTATTATCCTAATTATTAATTAATTACTTCTTAAACTAATTAAATTATAAAAAATAGAAGATGAACAGTAAAAATTCTAGAAAAAATCCTAAAATTATTTTATAACATATAAAAGCTAGGAAAATTATAAAAACTAGGGTGTGCTTAATAAAAACTAATTATGCTATTTAATACTTAAATATTAATTAATAATTAATAAAACTTATATTAATTCTAGAAAATACTAAATAACAATATTAAAATTTGGAAAAATTACTGAAAATACTTTATTATAAAAGGAAATTAAGAAAAATATAATAATGTAAAAATACTTATTAATAAGCAAAAAGGAAAATTAAAAAGCTAAATTATATTAAATAGAAACTATCACTTAATTTAAAACTTGATTTTTCTGGATTTTCTTTTTCTAAACAACTTTAACCCTAAAAACAAATAACTTTTGTGAAAACAAAACTTTCGGAACTTAAAAATAAGCACTATGGGTGCTCAAGTGCTTATGAGTTTGACTTTTGTTGACTAAAGCTATGAATGAGCCTCTGTGGGGTCCACAGGGTAAATTTAAGTGCAAACAAGTTTGTTGGACATGAATGATGCTAAAACAACAAGCTAAGGTCACTGAATAAGCCAATAAGCAAGAATAAGCAATCCCAAATCCCACTCAGAACCAAACAGGCCTGTAAGGATTTTGCAAGCTAGATTTACCTAGGGGCCAGTGATTCTCCGTCCAAAATAAGCTAAACTCTGATGAGGTGGCTAGTTAAGGCACTTAAAAAGCCAAGGTTCACACACTGGGGCCCACTAATAAGCTCATGAGAGGGCATGGAAGTTGGGCAATCACACTGAGTACCCAGTGCATACCATGGATTTGGACAGAATAAAAGCTGATGGCAGCTTTACTAAATAAGCTGAAAAATAGGTGATAAGCTCTGAATAATAAAGAGTAGCTTATGGGCTTTCCAAAAAGCCCAAGCTCACACTGTGGGACCCACAGGTGAGCTTTTGAGAAGCTTATGAAAAACAGGTTAAAACCAAACTCCCCTGGTGCAGGGGAGCTGTTTGCTAAACATGCCCCTTTGAGCCATCTAATAAGCCAGGAGAAAAATTCTAAAAATTAAGCACTTGTTGATTCCTAAAGATTAGTTGGTGGAGTATAACATGTCAAAATCTTAAAGGCTGAATCTAAACTCAAAAATCACAAATATTCACCCAAGATCTGGGTTTCTACCAAAGGGACACTTTTGACTTTTCAGTTTTTTTTAAACAAGTTGAGTTTGATGAGTTTTGATTGGGACCTAATGATGGAAAATGATGTTTTAAGCTAGAATAAGACTAGATTAAGCTTTGAAAACAACTTATGCAAGTATATGATGGATCATGAAATCCAAAATCCTAACAGTTACTAATTAAGGAAGCTAACACTTGATTTTTGACTTTTTAATGGACAAGCACTTGATTTTATTGCTAAACTGACTTAATATAATCTAAAATGACGTGTTCAAACAACAATCAACAACACAAACATGCTACACTACATTACAATGAACAAATCCAAACACCCTCTTAAATGGACTGATTTGAAAGATTTCACTAGTTCAAGCCATGAATCTGATCCATAAGGTCACAATATAATATAATCAATTGATTGAAGCATATGAACACCAAAGATAACACTAACATACATATAATCACTAACAAGCCATTCAACAGTAAATTTGCAAGAAAATGAAAATTTCACCTTACAAATGGAACCTGAGCATAGCTGAGTAACCAAGGACTAAAATCATTATCCTAACACTCCCATGAGTACTAAACCATATTCCATCCACTGCTACTCTTCTTCTTTCTTCTTTTATTTTTCTATTTTTTTTTTTTTGTGTATTTTTTTTGGATTTTTGCTTTAGAACAAGTTACAATGCTGAGTAAGCTTAAAAAAAAGCTTATCAGTGAATAAACTAAGCTCAAATAATCAACAAACAACAACTTCTCAAACTTTAAAACTAAATTGAGAATTTCAGGGAATTAGAGCATAAACTGAATTTGGTATGGAAACTTGTAAGTAAACTTTAATAAAGATGAAATTACATTAAAGGTGTTTAATACAACTTCATTGATTAAGAATTGCAACTGAAATGGAAAATTATACTAAGAACGATTTTTACTACAACTATACTACACTACTTAAGCTAACTAATTAACTAACACCTTCTTCTTCTTTTCCTTTTCACTTATATAGACCAGTGTGTCTTTCTCTCACTTTCCCACTTCTTTTTGTAGCCATTGGATGAGTAATATTGATCTTGGCCGTTGAAATCTATTTTGGCGGGAAAATGCTTTTAACAGCTAATTCTCTGATAACTTGTTTAGGGGTTGAGGTTTTGGACTTAGGTAACTGTTTGGTGTAGGGTGTGGAGTAGAGGAGTGTGTAGGGTGGCTGATGGCAGCGGTATTACAGGGTCAAAAGTGCAATAAGCTGAAAATATGGGGTGTTTCTGCCAACTTTCAAAAATAACTTCAAGGACAAAAATTGCCATCCTTTAATTTACCAAGGGCTAATGTTGCTTATTTTCCAAACTTTAAATTCCCAAGGACTAGTTTTGCCAATTTTTAAACTTGAGGGACTAAAATTGTAAAATTTTCAAATCTTTTCATCCAAGGACCATATTTGATAACTTTTGACTTTTAAATGCCTTTGGTTGACTTTTCTTTCAAAACAAATGTTCAAGGACTAGTTTTGACAATTTATGAAAGTTGAGGGACTGAAATTGCCAATTATGCAAACTTTGTTCATTTTTCATCTGTTTTTAATCATTTTGCATCTGAAACATATAAACACAATTTTGGGATATTTTCTGTATTTTGATGCATTTTTGAGTGTTTTTAAATGTTTTGAGTGTTTGAGCACTCATCAGTAACTAAATCTCCTATTTAATGTAGGAATATATGTCTCTGCCTCACTGGCATCCATACCTTGAGCCCCCACTTAATCACCAATATCCCACTAGGCATTAATTGCTCTCCCTTACAAATAATATCTCTTGATAGTTTTTGTGACGTCATGCCTGCAAAAGTGCACCCATTGCAGGCCCTTGCATTATTCACCTCAACAGTTGCGCAAAATCCGGGAAAGTGGAGTGGTGGCATTTAATGCAGAACCCAAATGGTTATTCATTTTGATTTTCAAAATTCTTGACCTAATGGTATTCCTCACCCTTTATAAATACCCTCTTCAAAACACCTAAAACACACACACAAAATGTTCTAAAGAAACTCTGCAAAAATTTCTTTACATTGCAAAGTTGTCTATTCTTTTATAAAAAAAAGGCTTTTTCAAACATCATTTTCTTGGTTAAGAAGATTTGAAACAAGAAATCCTTCCTGTTTGCAATCATCTTAATAACAATATCACTCATTTCACGAACAGAAAATGAGTTGCACTCAACGTGTGGATCATCTGGTGATTGATATTCTGCCATTAATTTTTTTTTAAAAACTTTTCTTGACCTAAAATGGCAGGTGACCAAGGAATCAAGCTTGCACCTCAATGGGCAAAATTGACTCTGGCTGATGTTCATTTCAAAACAAAAAATGTTGTAGGCAATTTTAATCACCCAACCAATGTCCCTGCCTACAAGGAGATCATGAATTTTTTGTATAATTTCCCATTGAAAAATGCGTTTACCTCCACACCCTACTTTCAGTACCACAACCTCCTCAGGGAATTTTGGGGTACTGCTCAGGCCTTTGACCAGACACCCTCGATTGATGAGAACGAACTCAGTCCCCTTAAGGAGTTTCTCATCATCTTTTCAGTCTTAAATAGGGAAAGAAAATTTGTCCTGGATTTCAAAACTTTTTGCTCTGCAATAGGACTTAATTATAATAATGGGATTTATGTTGCACTCCCTGACCCAAACAATGTTAAATCTGGGTTAGAAAAAATTGCTTTGGATCCAAAATATTTGGACAAGACCCCTGTCACCAAGAACTCCTTTCTCATGGCTAGGAAGATCCTGTTCACTTTTGTAATTCAGGTTCTCGGCGGTAACCATTCATCTACTGAGCAGATTAACTCTGTTCAGATGATGATGGCTTATTGCCTGATGTCAGGGGTCACTGTCGACATTGGAGAGATCATTTTTGGTGATCTTGTAACCAAGCTACTGAATAAAACTAGGTTACACTATGTGTCGTACCCTAGGTTTATCTCGTGTACTCTTCAAAGGTTACTAGGTTGTGACTACACTCAGGACGTTCATTTAAGCTCTTTACCAGCCATCCTGAGTTCATCAAATTTTACAAAGGACCCATCCTTAGTCTCAAACATTGAATTGACGGCCCATATGGTTGCCATAAACAACCAAAGGGACTAAGTGTACCCACCTTCCCCTCCTAGGAGGACATGGCCCTTGGGCTTCAGCGACACAGGCTTCTAAGCCAAGAAGGAAACCTAAGACTGATTCAGCCACCCAAGGCTCCACCACCCCAGGAACAACGAAGGGCACTGAAAAATCACAGTCAGGGTCCTTGGTCCATACGACTGCTCCCAAAGATCTAGAGGGAAACATTCAACCCGCTAGTAGGGGAGTGCCTTCCACCTTTCCCGTGAACATCTCTGGTACATCACAACCAGGGTCTTAGGGAGTAGCGGCCCCTAAACCTTCGACATGCCAGTACTAGCCTGTTGGAACGGGGGGCCTCAACATTTGACATGTTTCTAGCGATGTCACTAACACAAACCCATCAATGGCTAAAGGAAAAACTGGGGTCAAAGACTCAGGGGGACTAAAACCACCCACTGATATGGAACCAACACCCCCTCATGGAGTTGCGTATACCTCGCAAACTGACTCTAAGGACCAGGCAGACAAAACCCAGTCTACTGGATTAGAGGGGTCAGGGAGCGACCACAACCAAGGCAGGTCTTGTTATGAAGAGGAGTCGGCTAACCTCTTCTTGCAGATTGACTCAATGGCAACTTTTTAGGCTATTCTTGACTCCGATGATGATGTGAGCAAAGCCAGTGAGGAAGAATGTTATGAGGCTGGAGATGATATGGAGACTGAAGCCACTGTGTTAGAATCGTATTTTTATTTATAAAAAGTGTCGGTCATTAACGTATTGTTATAGGTTGCTTTAGAATATCATTATGATGAAGTTTATGCTTAGTATTCATGTTTTGTGAAAGTCTAAGGGCCATTAGTGTAATAATGTATAAGATAGATGATGCCCTAGACTTCATGTATAAATACTCTTGTAAACCTCATTTGAGAGGTTGGTTCTCTTAGTGATTCATTTAGTGTTAACAAAGTTATTATTCTACACACTAGAGATCCCACTCTCTCTCTCTCTCTACTTACTTTCTCTCTCTCTAGGTTTAGGCAAGAATCATATGTGAAATAGGTTGTTCTACGGTCCTACAAGTGGTATAAATCGCCTAGGGATAATATAGGCTGTTTTAGGTTTGATTTGGTTGAAAAAACTTGGTATTAAAGTGATTTTTAAGATTTCGGTTACTGTTCATCGCAAAATTTTCGAGTTAGGAAATTTTTTTCGAGTTTGGTGAATTTTCTTAGTGAGTTAGGATTAATTTATCTATCGAGTTAGGTGTTTTTCACTTCTACCGAGTTAAGCTTCAAGTTCTATCGAGTTAGGACTTTTCTGGTCTATCGAGTTAGGTGTTTTCTTGACTTATCGAGTTTGAGATAATTTAGGCGAGTTAGTCTTCTTTTCCTAATCGTTTATCGAGTTAGGCTTGTTGTGACTTTAACTAAGGGGAAACTCTGCCCAACTCAAGTCTCTCTACCGAGTTAGGAACTCCATAATAATACCGAGTTTGAGTTACTACTAAACTTATCGAGTTTGGAAACTTCAAAGACCATACCGAGTTTGGAAACTTCAAAGACCATACCGAGTTTGGGAAAATTCAAAGACCATACCGAGTTTGAAACAACATCCTAACATACCGAGTTTGCATTTTCTGAGGTTACCGAGTTAGAACTTTCAATAATTTTGGCGGGAAAATTTGAGTAAAATTTATTTTTCACACGAGACTAAACGTTCAATTTTTACGCGAGATTTAAATTTTGGTATAAGGTTGAAAATTTTGGCCCGGAATTCAAATTTTTTGGCCAAAATTCAAAAATTTTCGGTAAAAATTGGCGAAAAAATTTTCAAATCTCAAATTTTTCTGGTAACCTTAGAATTGTATTTCTCTATGATTCTCAAATTTTGAGAAAGAAAATTTTCATACTCAATTTTTGGCGGGAAATTATGAAATCAATCAGTTTAACCGAGAACGAACTTTCATCTTCACCAAAACATCTAATCTTCAACAACAACCTTTGTTATCTTTCAAAAGATCCGCAGAACAACGTTTCACTTTGAATTCAAATCATGGCAACTCAAAAAGACATTCATGCTGCCGGTGCCGAAAACCGACCTCCAATGCTTGAAAAAGGTGGATATCTTGCATGGACAAGCCGCATGCTTCGTTACATCAAAACTAAAGATAATGGCAAATTAATGATCAAATCCATAGAAAAAGGTCCATTTCAGCCAAGACAAGTTCAAATTGAAGGTAATCCAAATGAAACACCTCCTACTCGACCATTCGTGCGTGTACAAACAGAAGCAGATTACTGATGCGTGGGAATCGCAACAGGCTTTACCTCTCGAGGGATCTCGAGAAGCTTACAACCCCCACCAGGCAGTGTACCTGATCGTTGTAGTATAGTATAGTGACAAGTACCGGGGGATTGATCGTTCAGCTTAGGAATAGTGTCGCTAGGATTAGAAAGCCTAAATACTAGTTCTAAAGGTGAGGGATGATTATTTTTGTGTTTTTATATTTTTATGAAAGCAAGTAAAATCTCGGGTTTTGGAAGAGTGGGCGGAATTAGTTGCTATTCAACTAACCCAATACTAAGATGCAATCAAAATAAAATACTAAAAATGAAAATAAGCTAAATTATATTAAAGTTGTGAGCAGTAATTGGAGAAAATGTGTTTACTTAGATTTCACTACTCCCTAGATATCTTTTACACGTTAATTACTTGTTATAATTGCATGGATGACGGATCGTATTCCTTAATACCATTCATGGCGTGGCACACATAACTCCCCAATTCTATGAGCTCTTATCTCCTCCTACACCATGCCCAGCACAACTATAGGGATTGTAAACAGTGGCTCATGCATTAAATACAACCAATAAAGACCTAGTGCGCCTCGGTTCATGTTTCTTAAGACGTTCAAGCATGTTACCATTTGGAGATCTGCCAGTTTTCTTAAGCCTAACATATAAATCATTCATCCAAGACAAGAATAAACAAGTAATCAATACATAATCAATATCTAGGTTTCATTAGATCTAAGCAAACACAAAAGAGATCTAGCCTAGCATGATAGAATTAAGACAAGAACAAGATATAGAAAACCAACACATAGACATATTGATTGAATTAGAAGAACACTTATCTTGATTAATCATGCAAGGTATCAAGGGGTTGGAACCCTTGAAAAACCTGTAAAGTTACACCAAAATCGTACTTAGGGTTTCTCCCCAAAACTTCTCTCTTCTATGTGTGAAAATTAGAAAACTATATATAGAAAAACAGGTCTGACGGCGTCAAGACAAACAATGTGACGCCGTCACCTCGCCGCCAAAACTCTCCTCGGACTGCCTAGATCCACTTCTGACGCCGTCAAGACATATATACTTCCAGGCCGTCACAACTCTTTTACTCTTGACGCCCTTCCTACGTGACGCCGTCAAATCCGTTCTGGGTCGTCATGGAAATTCATGAGATTTGCTCTTGACGCCGTCAAGGGTTTGCTCTTGACGCCGTCACCTACTGTTCCCAGCATGGAAAATTAAGACTTTGGCGTTTTCTTCACTTTTATGCTCCAAAAACGTCCGAATTGCTTCCTTTTCCAGATTTCTCTCCCAAAGTACCTAAAATCATAAAAGGAACGATTTAGGGCAATATTTGATCAAATAAAGTCAATTCCGGGCTTAAATGACCCCCTAAAAGTGGTTCATTTTTCGCCTCATCATATACCCTTACACTTGAGATATGCTTGTCCTCAAGCAAATGCGCTTTTATTCTACTCAAAATACAAGTTAGGGGTCATTTAACACTAATATAAAAGTAATTACAACAAATAATCGTTCCACTAAAGACCAATAGACAAGCACGGAGGTCATACACAAGCACCTCACAAATAGTGTTTAGATACTCACATCTCTCGGGTGTAATAAAGTGTAAATTACAATATGAAAACGGAAGATATCTCTCACTACCTGTCATTGCAAAATAGATTACCATAGGCTTGGGAAAGGATCAAACCTCTACCACATGGCGTAAGCACCTAGGATAAACTATCAAAGAGGTCTTTTAAAGGGTTGTAACGTTAGGTGTAGGGATATGAAATACACGGTTTTGTTGGATAAAGGAAGTTTTACTGATGGCGAGTTAACAATCTTAGTTAATTACATGTACAATGTGGCGTTGCTAAGCCAAGACTAGACTCGACGTAAGCTAATAAATGAAAAATAACAAAAAAACGTAAAATAAACATAGAATGAAATGGGATGGTAGTCCGTATGTTTTTTCTCTTTTTTTTCTTTTTCTATTTTTTTTTCTTTTTCTTGATTTTTTTTCGATTTTTTTTTTTTTTTTTTTTTTTTTTTTTTTTTTTTTGCATACACTCTTACCCTACCATCCAAAATTATACATCATAGGGGATGAGAATTCCCCTTACACTTGAATCTTTACATACTTTACATTTAAACTAATCTAATGACTCGAATTAAGAAAATCAAAACACTTGGAGCACTTTTAAGATTAACGTACATATGAGGGTAATAAATGATGTTCTTCCTCATTACTCCATAAAATAAGTACTTACCCATGAGTCCCAATCGTCCCAAAACAATATGTACAAGGATATGACTCGACTTAGCAACCATGTAATCAATTAGAAAGTTAACTTAAGGTTTAACAAATAACAATAATGCACTAAAAATGAGCGCATACACGGAAGGCTAAGGCGATTTGGGTGTACATTTAAGTGGGGTGTAACAAATTCTTCCTTTAAGTAAAATGCTTAAAGTTAGAAATGAAAAGATAGGCTCGGAGGGGTGTACTAGGGGTTTCGTGTACTAAAAATGAGTACAACGCTAAGGGTGTGGGAAAAATTAGTTGACTTAACTAGCCAAGTAATATGACTTAAATGGTCAAGTAATTATGATACGGGTTTAACACAAGGGTGATCATAATGCCTCTTATCATGTAGTAAATCCTACTACACGAATGTAGTCTCACTAGCGGTCTCGGGATGCATCACTAACGCAAGTTCTAGAATCTAAATGCTACCGGTACACTCATAAGCACTACTAGTAAATGCTTTTCCTATCAAATCTAAAGGCGAACCTCACATATTTGGGTGGAAAATTTTTCTGAATATACGGTTATGTGCTAGTCATACAATCTCCTATCCATGAGACGCTTGCTATGGCTAAAGTTTCACTCCTAAATGTTGTAAACAATTTTAAATTTGGCGCTAAAATTGCACTAACAAGTATTTCTCATAGTTTTATTACACATCTACCATCAAACAAAGCAAACTCAAGCGAAAGTGCATATGTAAGGTATCATCTTTTTACCCTCCCCTTACACTTAAGATGAACATTGTCCCCAATGTTCAAGTAAAGAATGTAAAAGTGAAAAAGTAAAGAGAATGAAATCAAATACTCCCCTGATTCGCTCGGTATGGATAATAGGGTGGCTAGGTTAAATCTTCCTCCAAGAAAATGAACAATCAAAGCTTCCCTTCCAGAATATAAATCATCTTCTTGTCATACATAACCTGTAAAACCTGACAAAATAGACAAGACAACCTCGCGTAAAATCGGCGGCATTCTATATAAGTTTCTAAATCCTAGAAAACAAGATAAGATATAATGCTTGTGGAATGAAGTTTGCAGATTCCCTGGAGATTATAAAACTTAATAATTCACAAAAACCATAAGACTCCGTTAGAAAAACAAAACCGGTAAAATTTCCAGATTTTTAACTCGTGACGCCGTCAAGAGTAAACCCCTGACGCCGTCAGAATTGACTTGCAGAAATCCTTATGTTAAGTTTCCGGAAAATTTCTGGAAAAACTTGGTCCTACTTCCTGGAAAATCCTGCAAAACTTCATTATGACTCAATACAAGCATTTGACTCTAACAAATACGAATACACATGTTCATTTAATATTGTGGAGAATCATGATCGGTTGTTTCTTAAAAACATATTTGGGGTTTCCCCTTACACTTATCTTTTGCAAAAATACCTTTAGGTGGAGTTAAGACTAGGCCAAACAACAAAGTAAAGTATTTCTACTATTTAGTTTAGAAACATGATCAACCAACAATAAAAATTAAGCATGCATACGGAAGCAAATAACAATCAAACAAATAAAATCACACAAAACATGAGTTGCCTCCCAAGAAGCGCTTTTCTTTATTTACGAGTCTTGTAGCTAGACTCAATGTCATGGGTTACTACGTGATTCGGGTGAGTTCCTCATTGAGGACATCTTTGTGATCAAACTTAGGTTTCAATTTCCTATCGGTTTCCTTAGTGTGGTATGACCTTTCAAACTTTTCTCCATCCGGATCATACAAAGTCATCCTCATATGCCATGTTCCATCACCTTCTTTAGGTGGCTTGTCCCACCTCCATTTACACTTGTCTCCCTCTCTTTTCCACTTATTCATCTCTATATTAATAGGCATTACGCTCAAGAACTCAATCATCTTCCTAAAGACTAAGGGGTCCTCAAAGGGGTCTAGTTCTTCATCTCTAGCTATGAGTTGTTCTACCAAATGTGTCTTTTCTACGAAATCTTTCTCTAGATAAAATGGGCATTGAGGTCCTATGAAGTTCCTTTCTATCCAAGGTCCGTATCTAGATGGTCTCCTATTCATCTCTACCCAATGCGGTGTCAGTTCATCATCACAATCATAACTATGCTTCTTTACATCGTACACCGACCAAGTATCTCCTTCACCTACCGCTATCTTAGACTCCTTACAATCTATCATGGCGCTAGCGGTTGCTAAAAATCCTCTTCCTACCAATAATGGGCATGTAGTGTCACTAACCATGTCTAGGACGTGAAAATCCGCTAATATAGTTAGTTTTCCTACGTGAACAACTACATCTTTAATCATTCCAACCAGGTGGGCAATACTCCCATCCGCTAGCCCTATCAATACCTCCGTTTCCTCTAACTTTCCTAGCTTAAGAGTGGTGAATAAGGATAAGGGAATCAAGTTGAGGCTTGACCCTAAATCGGCTAGTGTGTCGAAAGCTTCGGATCTTCCTATCTTACAAGGCAAAACGAATATACCCGGATCATTAAGCTTTTTAGGCAACTTGTTTTGAATGAAGGCGGTCCCATTTTTACCTAGTTTGAACTTCTCATATTTTTCTAGCAGGGCACTATAGTAAGGAGCACGCGCTAAGACATCAATGACGGGGCGTTCAAGGTGAAGTTCCTTGAATTCATCGTCAAGGTCTTGCGTAGGAGGTGTTTCAACTATACTTTTGACCGGCTCTATATGGGGTGTTTTATTTGATTGGTCTTTTTGAAGAACTTGGTTTTGTTTGAAACACGTGCTCGTTGATTTGACCGAGTAGTATTGTGGACATGAAGTGGGTGACGAAACTGAAGATATGGAATTAACGTTTAGTTTCGGATTCTTGATTGTGTCGCTTGGGAGTGCTCCCATTTCTCGGTCATTGAGAACTTTCAACAATGCGTCAATTCTAGTGGTCATCTTGCTTTGCTTGTGTTTGAAATCGGCTTCAAACTTAGATATGCGAGCTTCTTGAGATGCCATAAACTTTGACATCAACCCTTCAAGATTGTTGGTACTACCAAAGTTGTTAGAAGGATTGTTGTTGAAAGTACGGTTGGATGGTGGACCGGTTGGTTGGTAACGGCTAGGCGGATTGGAGGAATTGGGTTGATTTTGTTTCCACCTAAGGTTTGGGTGATTTTTCCATGAGGGGTTGTATGAATCACCGTATGTGTTTGGCTCGGGCTTGAAAGTGTACCACTTATCTCCCGCTTCGTCGGTACGCGTGGATGCGTAGTCCGCAAAAGCTGTTCCGGGGAGTTCCACACAATCACGAGTGTCGTGGGGACCACTACATAATTCGCATGAAGAAGTGATTTTGTTCACTTGGATTGAAGGCTTAGGAGCATCGTAAGATTTCATGAGAAACTTGACTTGGTCCTCAAGTTCCATGATCCTACGGTCGGGAGTGCTAGAATTGTTCGAAGGCAAAGATATTGCCTTGACCGTTTTGTTCAAGACACGGGGATCGTTCCAACTTTCATTGTCATAGAGAGCAAGATCTTCTATGAGTTCCCATGATTGTTCCGCACTTAGATCACGTAGCTTACCACCGGCCGATTGGTCAATGGCTCGCCTCATGGAGATGTCGATATGGTCATAAAAAATTTGGACATGGAGCCAAAGATCTATGCCATGATGAGGGACTTTTTGGAGTAAGTCCTTGAAACGAGTCCATGCTTCATAAAGAGATTCATTTTGACGTTGTTGGAACATCAAGATGTCATTTCTAAGCTTAGTAGTTCTCCCCGGTGGGAAAAATTGAGCAAGGAAACGAGTGGTGAGATCATCCCATGTGGTGATGGATCCCGTGGGTAAACGCTCAAGCCATTGACTAGCTTGATCCCGTAGAGAGAATTGGAATAGGCGTAATCAGGTAGTCTCTCTAGTTTCAACACCTAGGTCTATGGAATCTACGATTTTGAGGAAGTCCTTAAGATGTTGGTTTGGATCTTCGGAACGAAGTCCATGGAATGCACATCCGCTTTGCACCAACCGGATGGTGTCGGATCGCAAGGGGGTCACATTGGCTCCGGTGAGCTCAATGGTGTTTTGGTAGCCTTGGTGGCTAGGTCGGGAATACTCTCCTAAGGTTCGGGGCCTAAGGGGTTCTAGTGGTGGGTTTTGTTGTGGAGGGATGACGGGTTCAAAGATTTTACCACCTTCCATGGTGTCGGATGGTAAAGAGTTACGAACAAAAGCACAAAGAAATGAGATAGACTAAAGAAGACCTAAAAATAAAAATAAAATCTTACTAGAAAGGAATCTAGCAAGTAGATCTAATAAAAAGAAATCCTAACCTAGAAAATAACTATTCCCCGGGCTGCGGCGCCAAAAACTTGATGCGTGGGAATCGCAACAGGCTTTACCTCTCGAGGGATCTCGAGAAGCTTACAACCCCCACCAGGCAGTGTACCTGATCGTTGTAGTATAGTATAGTGACAAGTACCGGGGGATTGATCGTTCAGCTTAGGAATAGTGTCGCTAGGATTAGAAAGCCTAAATACTAGTTCTAAAGGTGAGGGATGATTATTTTTGTGTTTTTATATTTTTATGAAAGCAAGTAAGATCTCGGGTTTTGGAAGAGTGGGCGGAATTAGTTGCTATTCAACTAACCCAATACTAAGATGCAATCAAAATAAAATACTAAAAATGAAAATAAGCTAAATTATATTAAAGTTGTGAGCAGTAATTGGAGAAAATGTGTTTACTTAGATTTCACTACTCCCTAGATATCTTTTACACGTTAATTACTTGTTATAGTTGCGTGGATGACGGATCGTATTCCTTAATACCATTCATGGGGTGGCACACATAACTCCCCAATTCTATGAGCTCTTATCTCCTCCTACACCATGCCCAGCACAACTATAGGGATTGTAAATAGTGGCTCATGCATTAAATACAACCAATAAAGACCTAGTGCGCCTCGGTTCATGTTTCTTAAGACGTTCAAGCATGTTACCATTTGGAGATCTGCCAGTTTTCTTAAGCCTAACATATAAATCATTCATCTAAGACAAGAATAAACAAGTAATCAACACATAATCAATATCTAGGTTTCATTAGATCTAAGCAAACACAAAAGAGATCTAGCCTAGCATGATAGAATTAAGACAAGAACAAGATATAGAAAACCAACACATAGACATATTGATTGAATTAGAAGAACACTTATCTTGATTAATCATGCAAGGTATCAAGGGGTTGGAACCCTTGAAAAACCTGTAAAGTTACACCAAAATCGTACTTAGGGTTTCTCCCCAAAACTTCTCTCTTCTATGTGTGAAAATTAGAAAACTATATATAGAAAAACAGGTCTGACGGCGTCAAGACAAACAATGTGACGCCGTCACCTCACCGCCAAAACTCTCCTCGGACTGCCTAGATCCACTTCTGACGCCGTCAAGACATATATACTTCCAGGCCGTCACTACTCTTTTACTCTTGACGCCCTTCCTACGTGACGCCGTCAAATCCGTTCTGGGTCGTCATGGAAATTCGTGAGATTTGCTCTTGACGCCGTCAAGGGTTTGCTCTTGACGCCGTCACCTACTGTTCCCAGCATGGAAAATTAAGACTTTGGTGTTTTCTTCACTTTTATGCTCCAAAAACGTCCGAATTGCTTCCTTTTCCAGATTTTTCTCCCAAAGTACCTAAAATCACAAAAGGAACGATTTAGGGCAATATTTGATCAAATAAAGTCAATTCCGGGCTTAAATGACCCCCTAAAAGTGGTTCATTTTTCACCTCATCAATTACACAAATGAAGACAAGGCGCAGATCAAAGCCGATGATATGGCAATGCATTTAATCCAACTTGGATTACCACGGGAGATCTTTGCTGCGGTCGACAGCTGTGAAACTGCTCATGATATGTGGGAACGTGTTAGAAGGATATGTCATGGAACTGAGATTGGACAACAAGACGTTGAGAACAAACTTCTTACTGAATGGGAGAACTTTACATCCACCAAAGGTGAACAAATTGAATCATACTACACCAGGTTTTGCACTTTGATGAATGAGTTAATCAGAAACAAGTTGACACCTCGGCCAATTGCAACAAACATCAAATTCATCAATAACCTTCCAGAAGAATGGGGTCGTTATGTTACAATTGTCAATCAAACAAAGGATTTACACAAGGTGAATTATAATCAACTCTATGACTTTTTGAAGCAAAACCAAGCTGAGGCTAATGAACTAAGGAAAGAAAGATTGGCTAAGAATCATGATCCTCTCGCATTAATTGCTAATACACCAACACCATTACCAGTGAACACTCAACCACCATCATCATCTTCCACTCACAACTACATGCAACCATCATGCATTCTACAACCAACACCGGTCTACCAACAACAGTTCTACCCACAACAACAACAAGTTATTGCACAACAGCAACACCCACAATTCCAAGAACCGGAATTCACTGACAATGATGACGCTACTGCAGCATTGTCCCAAGCTTTTGCTTTTCTGTCAAAGGCATTCCAAGGACGTTATTCTACACCAACAAACAACAACCAAAGGATCTCATCGAACACTCCCAACAAGCAGTTTGCTCAGCCGAGTTTCAATATGGGCAATGAAGGCCAAATGGTTGGAGTTTATGGGAATCAACAGGGATATCAGAATATGCAGAATGCAGGTCAGTTTGCAGGGAATCAGTATGGTCAGTATGCAGGGAATCAGTTGGGCCAGTTTGTTAGAAATCAGAGGGGTCAGAATGTTGGTAATTAGGCAATGGGTAATCAGAATAGAAATGTTGCAGCTCCAGTAGTTGGGAATTTGGGAAATATGAATCAGGGTAATCCGGTAAAGTGTTTCAACTGTCAGGGTGTAGGTCATATGGCAAGGAACTGTCCTACTAAGCCGAACAAAAGAGACCTAGCATACTTGCAGAAAGCAGTGTTGTTGGCACAAAAGAATGAGGCAGGATTTCAATTGAACGCAGAGGAAAATGATTTTATGGCTCTTATGGATGACATGGAAGACAGAGAGGATATCGATGCGAACTGCATTTTTATGGCACATCTTCAGGAGGCAAAGTATGACACAGATTCTGACACACTTCCGGTCTATGACATCAATGCAGTCTCTGAGGTATCAAACTTCAACACATGTCACAATAATGATATATTTGATATGTCTCCTCATGAGGAACAACATTCTGAGAAGCTAGCATCTAATTATTATAAATATCTGGACACGTCAAGTAGTAGCAATACTCCTTCAGCAACTCCAGATGTGAATCATAATGGAGGCTTCGTTTCACTGCATGCTGAGAATGATGAGGAAACACGTGCTTTATTTGAATCATTATTAAATAACTGTGGTATTGAAATCGAAAAAGTGAAAAAGGTCAATCGCGATGTTAAGGCCGCGAATGTTAAATTGACCGCTGAGCTTGAGAGTTACAAGGAAAACGCTAAAGCTTTTGAGTTTCATAACAAAAGATTGTCTGAATTAGAAACTGGTTATCAAAATTCCATTTCAAGGGAAAAACAATTGCAACTCAAGTTTGATACACTTGATGTTAATTCTTTCAAGAAGATAAAAGCTTTAAATGCGGAAATTTCTGATTTACAAAACCAACTTTCTAAACAAAAAACAGCTTATACCAATCTTGAAAAAGAAAGGGATGAGTTGAAAAAGGACTTTGCAAAGAAAGAAGACAAACTTTTGGCCGAAATCGTAGAGTCAGAACACATGATTGCTCATTTAGAAGAATTAGTGGTTAAGTCGAGTCAGTCAAGTCAAACAATGAAAATGATTTCAAATCAAACTAATCCGATTTACCATACGAAACATAAAGTGGCTCTTGGTAACAACAACCCCAGTAATCTCAAGAAAGCTCAGCAAGAACAGAATGTTTTGTATAATGGTAATGTGATTTACACTAAACATGATCCTCCCGTCGTTCGGGATTCTATGCAAACGACAGAACATGTCGAAGAGAGCATTTCTAAAATGAAACAAAAGGATTTGAAACCCATTGATTACAACAAATTGAACAAACTTTCGGGAATTACTTTTGTTCCACAAAAAGAACCATCTGTGTTTTCCATAAAACGACCATTCTCAAAAATGTTTTCTAAGAAAGTAATTGTTTCAAAATCTCTTTCAAAAATGGAACAAATGTCTTTTAACAACACTTTTAATACAAGTGAGGCTAGAAACATTCTGGATGACGTTAAAAAGAGAATTCAAGAACTTCAAAACATTGTTGCTTCTAAAACTACAATCGATATTAACAACTGGCATTCCAGTTTTCATATTGAGCAGAAAAAAGTTTTTGAAAACAAAATTACTATCCCACTGAATAACATCAGTGCGAGGGTAATCCATTTTGAAAAAGCTTTCTTAAAAGAAACGGCCGACTTTGTCAAGGACCACAAATCCCTGGTAAACGAAGCTAATGATACTCGTGAAAACATGAATGTTTTGGAAAACCTAAATGATTCTCTCTTCGAAGCTGTTATGACCACTGACATTATGTCCATCATTTTACAAACATACTCTGTTCAAGACGATGAAAGACTAAGAGCTGAGACCTCCGAAATTGTTTCCAAATATGAAAATGCTCTTATAAAGCTTGAAAAAGAAAATGTGTCATGTTTTAAACAACTTGATCGAAAAAAGGAAGAATGCAAGTATGACAAACTGTCGTATGAGCGTGCTTTCAAGAACATGAAAGAGCAAAATGATCTTTTGAGGGCTCAGCTTGAAAGTCAAAAAAGGAAGGGTGAGGAAACTAAGTTTGCAAAACCATCGACTTCGGAGAAACCAAATGTTCCAAATATGGTTCAAAAACCAAAAATGTCTATTTCACGGTTTGCTCCAAAAGTCGATGAGAAAAAGGATTTGACAATACTAGTCACTCCAACACCCTTGCCCAAGATAATTGAAAATGAAAAGATTGTTGATAAAGGAAAAGTGGTTGTCGAAACACCAAAAGTTCTAGCACCTGGCCTTTGTAGGATTAGTCCCACTAATGCGTCTGCCTCCACTTCTAAGACAAATGCGTGCAAAAAGGATAATTCTAAAGAGTCTAGTGATGCTAAAAAGGACAACAATATAAATCCTAATGCGCGTGCCTCAACTTCTACAGGATTAGACAGCACCTCTAGGAGCAGCAGACTAAAGCCTAGGAGCAATACAAGGAACAATAGAGTCTCGCCTGCCTCTAAGAGTAGTTGCAAGAATAAAGTTGAAGAAGTAGAAGAACACCCTAGGAATTTATCGCTTTTTAATAAGAAACATGATTCATCTGAATGTAATGTTGAAAGTACTGGTTCTAATACTGTTTGTTTAATATGCAAGAAATGTTTAATTAATGATGTTCATGATGAATGTGTTTCTAAGAATGTGAATGGTACGCCTGAACAGAAGAGCGTTTCGAAAGGTCCCAGTGCAAAATCTAGATTTTTTGGAAACCTAATTAAAAGAATTAGGAACACCACTAATAGTCGCACGCCTAGGAACTATCTTAAGCATTGTGTTTGGATTCCAACGGGTAGAGAATTTATACTCAAGGATGGCAAATTAGAAATAGTTCAAGTTAAACAAGTAGCAACTGTCTATGAGTGTGATTTTACTTGTACCCCTAACCCCATGGAACCAAATTCAAAAAGGTGTCCAAACACAAATTCTTCTGTTATTGGCAGGTTATCGAAATATGTCTTTGGATCGTCGACTCGGGTTGCTCCAAGCACATGACCGGGAACTTAAAGCTGCTGATCAATTTCATATGGAAATTCATGGGAACTGTACACTTTGGAAATGATCATGTAGCAGCTATCCTGGGTTTGGAGATCTTCAGTTTGGGAATTTTTTGATCACTCGAGTTTACTACGTCGAAGGGTTGGGACACAACTTGTTTTCAGTTGGGCAGTTTTGTGATGCAGATTTAGAAGTTGCATTCAGGAGAAACACGGTTTTTATTAGAAATTTGGTTGGTGATGATCTCTTAACTGGTAATCGTGGTACAAACTTGTATGCCATCGACATCAACCAAATGGCTTCTACATCACCAATTTGTCTTATGACAAGGGCAACCGAAACTAAGTCCTGGCTGTGGCATAGAAGATTATCCCATCTCAATTTTGACACCATCAACAAGTTAGCCAAAGACAACATCGTCACCGGACTTCCTAAGTTCAAATACACCAAGGATCATCTATGTCCATCATGTGAACAAGGAAAAAGCAAAAGAGCATCATATAAACCCAAAACCGTACCTAGTTCGGAAGCAAGGTTACACTTGTTGCACATGGACTTATGTGGCCCAATGAGAGTTGAAAGCATTAATGGGAAAAAGTATATTCTTGTTATCGTTGATGATTATTCAAGATATACATGGGTAAAGTTTTTGAGATCAAAAGACGAAGCACCAGGCATCATCATCACCTTTCTGAAGCGTATTCAAGTTCTACTTCAAGCTCCAGTAAGGATTGTAAGAACAGATAATGGTACAGAATTCACAAATCAGGAGTTAAGAACCTACTTCGAAGATGTTGGAATCACACACCAAACATCAGTTGTTAGAACTCCACAGCAGAATGGGGTAGTTGAAAGAAGAAATCGAACTCTTGTGGAAGCTGCTCGCACAATGCTAATCTATTCTAGTGCACCACTATTCTTATGGGTTGATGCTGTTGCCACTGCTTGTTTCACTCAAAACCGATCCCTAGTACATCCAAGATTCAATAAAACCCCATATGAGCTAGTGAACAACCGTAAACCTGACATCTCTTACCTTCACGTATTTGGCGCTTTGTGCTATCCGACGAATGACAGAGAAGATCTAGGAAAGTTAAAAGCTAAGGGTGATATTGGAATCTTCATTGGATATTCAGAAAACTCGAGGGCATTCAGGGTGTATAATAGAAGAACGAAAAAGATAATGGAGACGATGAATGTGAAGTTTGACGAGATTTCACAAATGGCTTCTGAGAGACTCGCTCTAGAACCCGCGCTTAATCCGATGGCTTCTAATCATAATGGATTAGGACCCGCACCAAACCAGCAGACTTCTGGACACATCAGTTCAGGACTCGTGCCTCAAGGAGCTCAGTCAACAAACACTGGAAAACCTTCAGAACAAGAACTGGAAAATTTCTTTGAGTTAATGTTTGATGAATATTATGGTGGACCTTCGACAAATGCATCTCAACTACATTCCGCTACACCCACTCTAAACCATCAACCACCACCACCATCACAAGATGCATCTACAACAGTTGAAGCTGAAGCACCAACGACCTCAACATCATCAACATCTACTCAAGCAACTCCAGTTATTGAATCTGTTCTACCAAGAGTTGATGAGCAAAACCAAAACACAAATTTTCAAGAAGAACCTACAACTAATTCAAACGATGTTGCGTTAGAAGAAGAAGAAGCATTTGAAAACCCGTTTGCATCAGACTCTGCTGAATCTTCTTCAAGGTTACAGGAACCATCTAACACACATTCGTTCAACCAAAGGTACCCTTCTACGTTTCAATGGACAAAAGACCATCCGTTAGAAAATGTTATTGGTGAACCTTTAAAGCCAGTTCAAACAAGGAGACAACTTGCCACCGATCTCGAATTGTGCATTTATATTTGCTCAATCAGCCTCAAAGTACCAAAGAACATTCGGGAAGCAATGGCAGAAAACCCTTGGATTGAAGCGATGCAGGAGGAATTTCTTCAATACCTGTTACATGATAGTTGGGAACTTGTTGAACGACCACTTGATAAACGAGTTCTTGATCTCAAGTGGTTGTGGAAGAACAAACTGGATGAGGAAATGAATGTTATTCGCAACAAAGCTCGTCTCGTGGCTAAAGGATATCCACAAGAAGAAGGGATAGATTTCGAAGAATCATTCGCGCCTGTAGCTAGACTTGAAGCAGTCCGGATTTTCTTAGCCTATGCAGCTCACAAAAACATCACAGTCTATCATATGGACATTAAGACAGCTTTCTTGAATGGAACTCTGAAAGAAGAAGTGTATGTGAGTCAGCCAGAAGGATTCGTTGATAAAGAACATCCAGACTACGTCTACAAGCTTAAAAAGGCCATTTATGGTTTAAAACAAGCTCCAAGAGCGTGGTATGACGAACTCTCATCTTTCTTGCTCAATAACAATTTCACCAAAGGAACAGTTGATGACACCTTGTTTATCAAAAATTCAAAGATGACATTTTGATTGTTCAGATTTACGTGGATGAAATTATCTTTGGGTCCACTAATCCGAATCATTCAAAACATTTTGAAAATCTCATGAAAAGCAAATTTGAAATGTCCATGATGGGGGAACTAAAATTTTTTCTTGGTTTACAAATACATCAATCCCCTCGTGGTATTTTTATCAATCAAGCTAAATATACTATAGAGATTTTGAAAAAACATGGTATGGAAAACTGTGATTCTGTTGGTACTCCAATGGTCACTTCACCAAAAATAGGTGCTGATTTGTTTGGGAAACCCATCGATCTGAAGAAATATCGGAGCATGATCGGTTCTCTCATGTACCTAACTGCTAGTCGACCCGATATTCAATTTGCTATTTGTTTGTTAGCACGGTTTCAGGCAAAGCCTACCGAACTTCACCTCAAAGAGGTTAAACGGATCTTTCGGTACCTACGAAGCACCATTAACATGGGACTTTGGTATCCGAAGGATTCGGAGTTTAATCTAACAGCATTTTCAGATGCAGACCATGCCGGTGATCAAGTTACAGCAAAGAGTACATCAGGTGGAGCACAATTTTTTGGTGAAAAGCTAGTAAGTTGGTCGTCAAAGAAACAGGATTGTACTGCGCTATCAACCGCCGAAGCCGAGTATGTGTCTCTATCTGCGTGTTGTGCCCAAGTTCTTTGGATGCGGACACAACTCACAGATTATGGCTTTACTTTTGACAGAATACCTATGTATTGTGACTCAAAAAGTGCCATAGCCATCTCGTGCAATCCCGTACATCACTCTAAGATGAAGCATATCAAAGTCCGCTATCACTTCATCAAAGAACACGTGGAAGAGGGTACTGTTGAATTATTTTTCGTTAAGACTGATTACCAACTCGCCGATCTATTTACTAAAGCTCTTCCGAAAGAAAGGTTTGACTATTTAGTTCGACGAATTGGCATGCGAAAGATTCCACATGCTCATACATGCATCACAAAGTCAAAGGAAAGTTCTCACAAAGATCAAAGGATAGCAACAGTCAAAGAAAGATTCTACGCCAAAAAGAAGAATCTACAAAGTAAAGTGACAAAGATCAAAGTGAAAGAACGGGAACAACAAATGCATGTATTACAAAGACTTAAGATGTATGAGCATGTTGGAATGGCAAACAACCACCACAAACACAGAAGTGACGAAAGGCAGATGACATCATCGGATCACTTCAACAACAATGAAGCATGATGAACTGGAACTATGTTTCTTCTAGTGATTCTTAAAGACGTCAAGAGCTATGAATGCTAAAGTTTAAAGACAAAGATGATGACGTCGTGCAACCTCAATGACCAATACTTAGGGGGAGATTGTTAGAATCGTATTTTTATTTATAAAAAGTGTCAGTCATTAACGTATTGTTATAGGTTGCTTTAGAATATCATTATGATGAAGTTTATGCTTAGTATTCATGTTTTGTGAAAGTCTAAGGGCCATTAGTGTAATAATGTATAAGATAGATGATGCCCTAGACTTCATGTATAAATACTCTTGTAAACCTCATTTGAGAGGTTGGTTCTCTTAGTGATTCATTTAGTGTTAACAAAGTTATTATTCCACACACTAGAGATCCCACTCTCTCTCTCTCTCTCTCTCTACTTACTTTCTCTCTCTCTAGGTTTAGGCAAGAATCATATGTGAAATAGGTTGTTCTACGGTCCTACACACTGTAACTGCACAATCCCATCAGTCTCTCTTTGATCCGCAGGAGGAAGAATCAAAATCTCAGGATGCTGAACTTGAGACTTCCTCCCCAGCCAGACTGGCCAAGTATGATGACTCCGAGCCTCTCACTAAAAGAAAACTGATGAAGTTTCTGGGCAAGGCCTGCAATATCATCTACAGAGGAATCACTGATGATGTGTTCGACATGTACACTGAGCAAGCCGTTCACTATTTCAACCTCAGGGATTCAGTTGAGGATTTTCATGATAACACCTTGGAACAACATGCTGAAATCTCATTCTCCCTGACAACTCTTGATGGTCATCTCAGCAAGTTCAATGACACGCTTAGCCAAATCACAAAAATCGTGGCCTCAATTTAAGAGTATGTTAAAGATGACCCTGAGCTCAACAAGAAGATACTTCAGGCTGCTTAAACCTACCAGCAAAACTCTACTCAATTCACTGATCTTGTTAATGTTCTGCAGTATGCAAATCTACAGGGTCTTCAATCATCAGTGGCCTCCATCAGTTCCTCTTTGAGCTTAATGGATAAAAACTTGGATGCATGGGTTAAATCTTCCAACTCTTTGGCTTGGAATATTGGGTCAAGGATGTCTGCTATTGAGTCTACTCAGGCTTTTCTTGATGCCAAGGTGTCTACCATTCAGAAGGATACCTCTAACATCAAACCCATGCTTACTGAACTTTATCAGGCCTTCAAGGGTTCTTATGCTTCAGTGGATCCACCAACTCTTGCTCTCACTAATGCTCCGGCAACAGTTGAGGGGGAGAGAGCCACTGAAGCTCCATCTAGTGGTCTTCCTGAATCCTCTACAAGTCAGCCAACAACTGTTGATGTTGCTTCAAGAGGACAACCTTCCTCTCACACTGAGGGGGAGAACATCACTAAAGCTACTCCTATCTCTTCATATCATCCTCCTGAGATAACAACTCTCTCTACAAACCAGCCGGACAAGGGCAATGGCATTATTACTACACTGTCTAAACCCTCAACACCATTGGTGCCTGCCTCCTAAGCAGTTAGGCGTGATCCTGATGCACCTGTCAGGGTCCCCTATCAGATTAATGGAGTAACATATCTAATGACCGAGGAAGAAATCCAGGCTCACATGGATAAGGTTGAAATGCTGAGGAAAGTAGCAATGGAGGAACAAGCAAGCAAGGCTACCCTCATAGAAGTAGTGAATGAAGAAGCCAAAGCCATTGGGTTGAAGCCTTAGGATCTTGCTGTCAGGGAAGGGGGTGAGATGTTCAAAAAGGCTCAGGATGTTGCCATGATTGCTCTCAAGGAAAAGAGGGATTCCAAACTGAAGAAATTTGCTGAAGTTAGGCAACAAAACATTGACAGGTATAACTGGATCATGACACAGAGGCTGAACCCTGAACCCATCACTGATGTCAAGATTCATCAGAATACCAAGCCAACAGTTCTTAGTGTCTTCAGAGGCCAAGAAAAACGACACTTTGAAGTTCATGATCCCTTCAAATTCTCTGAGTTTGGGATCACTGAATTAGATGAGTTGGGTTCTATTATAGCAAAGAAAAATAATGTCGTGGTCAAGAATTTGATAAAATCCCTCAGGACACGGTATTATCAGTTGGCAAAGAGACATGAAGAACTTGGCATTCCATCATTACTCCCTGCATCAGTGTCTGCCATTCAGACTGCTCCAACTCAGTCCTCTAGAAAGAAGAGAAAGAAGATTGATACTGAACCAGAGATTAGTGCTCCCAGCCTAAACTGCAACAGAGCCATCCCTGAAGGAGTTAAATTTGTGAACAATTGGGTAATTAAGCAACCTGAAAGAGGTCTCTTCTTCACTGATGAGTATGGGGATCCAGCCTTCCAAAGATGGGCTGATATTGATCAACCAGGGATCAAAGCTATGTTGGGATACTTACTTATGGCCATCCCCATCTAGAATGAAGCTAACGCCAGGTTCTGCCATGACTTGAAGATCAAAATACAAGAGCATCCTAATAAGCATGATCTGGAATCAAAAAGACAGAAACTTGAAGCCCTGGGTCTGAAGTTCTGAAGCCTGAGTGAATCTGCAACAACTATCTTTTGTTTACTTTGTTTTGTTTAGGATTGTAATAACTATAAATAATATTGATGTTTTGTTTAACATTCAGTGTCCTAACTTTACTTAGTAACTCAGTCAGTAGAGATAATACCTTTTCTATCTCTCACTGAACCAAGAAACACTTAGGCTATTTGTATATCCAAATAGGGGGAGACAGTTGGGTCTGTTAAAACCCAAACTCCTTAATCTAGGATTTGAACATAAAATACCCTAAGTGTTTAATAACAGTGAACACTCAACAAGTCACTGAATGCATAGTCTTTCAGTGAGTCATCCTCAAGATGCTCAGGGCGAATCTATGAAGAAAGGTTCACCATTCAGTGAGGCGGTTCTCAGTGAATGATACATGAGCCAAAGAAGAAGTTGATGGACTCAGTGAGTGATGACAATTGCTTACTGAGTCCCAATGACTCCTCACCAACTAAGAAGATTGAGTGAACAAAGACTGAAGATACACAGACTGAAGTAAAGGCGGGATTAGGCGGGATAAGTTTGAATGGATAAGGAAGGGTCCTTATCAAGCAAAGGTCAACTTTCCCTAAAAGGGTATAAAACCAATACCTGTGTCAACACTGAAGACCAGAAAGCATCCCTGCTCTTTTCTACTTATAGTCATTTGCAGTGTTGCAAAAATCGGCCTACAAGACCGATTAATCGGCGATTACAAGCTGAACGGCCTTGGACCTTGGAGCGAATTACAAGGTAATCGGCCGATTAATCGGCCTTAGACCTTGGAATCGGCGATTAATCGGCCAAAAATCGCTACACGGCCCTCGACCGCCTCGGGACCGATTCATGATTTTTGTAACATTGGTCTTTGTAACAGGGATAAAATACCTATGTATTATGTCCAATATAGGCTGATGTAATCTTTGTCTTATAGTCTTTGTCTCCTAGGTATTTGTAAGAATCTACCTGTGTATAAATAGAGAATAAGTTGGAGAGGTAAAGATTAAGTTTGTGCACTTAATGCTTAGACATTCACAAAACAAATCTTTACTCTCTCCAAAGAATAACACAATCCCTCGGATAGCTCAGTTGGATCTTAGTTGTCACTCAAACTTAGTTTGAGTTTCGTGAGGAGTTTATACCATACTTGTCATTTCAATCCCAAGTATTGTTCTGCAAACACTTGCGTATAATTCTTTTGATTAATTTCTAATAAAAAATTAAACGTTGAAAAACCTTGTGTCTTATTTTTTAAGTTTATTTACTTTTTGTTATTAATCATTACATCGATATATCATGAAACTTAGTTAGATTAACTTTGTAGTTAATATTACCCAAGTGAAAGGGTCCAACACTTGGCTTTTCTTGGCCTAGTCGAGTAAACAATCAACCTGTTCATTGGACTTCTCAAGTAGCATTTTCTTCGAATTAATGTATTTTGTGGAATGTTTTGTTTCCCTCTGAACTCACCTCATTATCGAGGAGTGATATGTGCCGTTCTTAGTTTGGTTAATATAAAGTTTTATTTCAAAAAAAAAAAAATAATGATAATAATAAATAAATAAAAAATACTGCTACTAGATGAAAATAATAAAATGGTTAAAACTAGTGGAAGTTTCTCGACTCAAAGTGACCCAATTTTGTGGTAGGGTACAACATAACTTTGTGTCGCTGAATTCATGTTTAGTTTGTATCGTATCAAATATCGTCAGCTCAAAGTACAATAATACCGTGAAAGAGAACATATGATAATGGTGAAAGTGACTATCACCTAAGCCCAACCAGTTTTCATTTGTTTACAAGACACAGTACTATAAATGACAGTGCGCAAGTTTTCTTACTGTAATTTAAGTTACAGGCTAGGTTCACGGATTGGCCATAAACTTTTTAAAATTTTCAATTATAGGTTACGAACTTTATAAAATACTATTATCACCATCCAAACTTTTTGTATTTTTTTGTATTGAAAAATATTACCTATATGTGAACCGAGATAAAAAGTATTACCCATATGAAAATCGAGATAAAAGTACATTACTAATATAAGAACCGAGATAAAAAGTATATTTTTAGTTTACTTATATGAGAATCGAGATAAAAGTTAGGATGATA
This sequence comes from Artemisia argyi, assembly GCA_030686995.1. Taxonomy (NCBI): domain Eukaryota; kingdom Viridiplantae; phylum Streptophyta; class Magnoliopsida; order Asterales; family Asteraceae; genus Artemisia; species Artemisia argyi. The sequence goes on from CM060702.1 coordinate 110,071,292, forward strand.
ATAATGGTATATTATAAAGTCTGTAACATATAATTAAAAAATTTAAAAAGTTTATTGTCAATTCGTAGACTTAATCCTTTAAGTCACACATGACTGAAAATATAATCTCTTATATAATAAGAAAATACATAAAATGAGAAATTAATTTTTTAAAAGGTTTTTAATTATATCAATGAGATAACTCGATTTCACCACGTAGGTAAAATAAAGTATTCCTATTAGTCAATAAAAGTAAAAATTAATCTAAATTTCATTTAGTAAAACAATAGGTATAAAATCATATGTTTCGATTAAAAAAAATAAAAAAATAAAAATAGTTGTTAAATTTTAAATAAATTATAGAAATCGTTATCCAAATTAATTACGTGACCATAATTTTTCCACGTATATATTAATCTTCAAATTTGTGTGAAGCTTATCTATAATTAGCACACGTATCATTTTTAAGTCCTTGAAAAAATCCCAGTAATCCGCTTTTGTAAGATTCCATATAAGAGGTGGAGGTGAGATCTAGGGGTGTAAACGAGTCGAGCTTTTAACGAGTTACTCGAGCTCGAGCTCGTTTAACTCGAGTCGAGCTTGTTAATTTTCGACCTCGAGTCGAGCTCAAACAAAATGTAGAGCTCGAATAATTTCACGAGCCGAGCTTTTAAAACTTGTATTTAGCTCGGCTCGTTCGAAAGCTCGTTTAATTATTCGAGCAGAACAAGCCAAACGAGCTACTCGAGCTAAACGAGCCGAACGAGCTAATCAAGCTAAATATGTAGTATCAAAATATTTTAATTATAATTATTTAATTACTATTAGTATTAAAAGTTAAATTTAAAACCAAAACTAATAATATGTTGACCTTCAATTACATCAAAGATTTACACTTTAGTTTATATATAAAATATAAACATAAACTAATAAGCTTGAGCTATTGTTTTTTTAGACCCCATATTTTTTATAGACCCTCTTCTTTCTACACTTTTCTTCCTCCTTCGATGTGGGATTCAATATATTTTCTACTCATTTATTTACCATGCATTTTAACACATTTTCACTATAATGGGAACATGTAAAAACAATATGTGATATTGATGAATAATTTATAAAATTATAAGACTTTAATAAATTATTACACCATTCAGACAACAATTTAATTATCAAGTATATGTCCATTTGGTTACAATTTATAAGAATATTTTGTTGGAAAATTTAGTGCACTTGTGGGATTGGTTCACTCCTGGTAATGGGCTCGGAGGTACGGAGTGTACACCCATCAGGTCCCTGAACACCCTGACTCATATAGTGGTTAAGTGTTATTCAGTATCTGATGAAGTTCAGTGAGTTCACTCTTTGAGGGAGTGATACTCTGGACTGAATGGTATTCATCAGGATGATGAGTTCAACTCTCATCATGGAGTTGTCATGTCCTCAGGGACTAGCTCATCAGTAAGTATAATGAACTCACTGGACTGAATTCAAACTTGATTAGTAACTGTTTTGACCTATTCAAGTGGCAGTTATAACTGCATTAATGACCACGTTTAATTGGTCGTGTAACCACTAATTCCTATAATTATGGAAGCAAATTAAGTGGGATTAATGGGCCGTTAATCACTCTTAATTTCATTGACTAGGGTTGAGTAATATTACCTATAAATAGGTAAATCAATTGATGCATGAGGCGAGACACAGAAAACATACAACACTTATACACGAAGGGTTATTGATTTGTGCTTAAATCACTAACAACATTTGGTCTTATCCCAAGTAGATATTCGTGATACCCAGGCATTAGGGTCAAATAGTTTACTTTGGAAAGTGATAACACGATTCCAAGTGATATCCGGTAACCTTAATTGGTACGTAGCTAGGTCTTTGATTATCTTAACCCTGTTCTGTGCGAATAACCACCAACATATTTGCTTTTGCTAACTAATTGTAACAATATAAACTACAGTTTACCCTTCAAGTATTTAGTACCTACACCTATTAATTCACGATGGTGTCGTGCATATGTAAGTCAAGTATTTCACAAACAAATAAATAATGCGTTCAACAACTTTATATGTGTAAAAACGTAGAGAAGGTAGATACGTTCTTTCAATTCCCTTCAAAGTTCGAGTAAGTTAAGAGTCAAATTTATAAACAAGTATGTATAAACAAACAAGCAATATATATTAAAGTGTAAGTAAATAAAGTACTGAATGAGTTGAGGGAAGAGAACAAACACAACAATATTTACCGGTTCAGATGAGGGGCTTAGATCATGCACACGTCCAATTTCAAATCTGTGAAACTTATTACCATTCACTAGTAACAAATCTTTGTGGTGGTTAAATCGTAAAATAGCTTTCACCAATCTACACCTAGACCCAAGCAATTTTTTAGACGGACACTTCACCTAGGAACCACCCACAACAACCTCACAAACTATACACACGTACACAGACACTTTCACACTAGGAAGGAACAAACCCATTTGCTTGACCGCACCCGGAACAAGACTGTACACCTTTTGCTTCTCTGCACCCGAAGCAAGTCTTGACACTTAGTTACAGTTTGAGAGATGAGAGTTATAGTATTGTTTACAGTAATACAAGATGCATAGGAGAAGATAGAAGAAGATGGAAAAAGATGACTCTTATTAATAACACACAAAGTGAGGATCATGCTCTTGTGATATTCTTCTCTTGTAAAGAAGTTTGCTTTCAATAATAATAAAAAATGTTAACACATAAGTGTTTATGAACATTCTTGCACCAACAATATGAACCAAATATTAGATTATATTTATAACCAGAATGGTTTCCGTTATCTAATAGTTGCTCTCATATGTGGCCATCTGCCCACATAATGGTTAGTAGCAACATCAAGTGTATGAACGTATATTGTTTACGTATGGTATGTAAATCAGGATTAAAAGTAGATTAGGATGGTTGTGTTGTTTGGTTTTCGTGTTGAACGGTAAATACCTGAGGAGATGATAAAGATCAAGAAGCTCGAATAACACTTAAACAAACCATATGAAACTGTGTATGAGACAGTATTTTCCTAAGTGTGTGAACTTGTGAAGCTTGTATGTGAAGCCTTCTATTTTTATAAGAGGCGTGAAACCCTTGTGGGATGATCAATGGTTGTTTTGGGAGGCAACACATTATTCATTTGATAAGCAGACAAGGAGGATAGGTGGTCTCTCCTCATTGGCTCGTACAAGAGGTGTTTGTCATGCGTTTTGTCCCATGTCAAATGGTAGATTTTAACCATTAGTAACAATTGGGGAGTGTTGGTCCTATGCGTGTGTATACATATCTTACTTTTATCATCATAAACAAACATGTAACACCATTAAGGGAGTCGCTAATATTGATACGCTATCATTCGAGGTATTATAGTATATTTGTTAACTAAGGCTTAAGGGATTTTATGATTTTGCCAAGTAATGAATTTTGAAATTTGAAAACCAAGCTTGAATATTAAGAGGTAGCATATAAAACCTAATTGTATAATTATTAAGACCGTTTGAAATATAAACTAACACAAATGTCTAAAGGTATGTGTTCAACTAATTTTATTATAAGAGATCCACAAACACACAAAAGATAATTGGCATGTTATCTTATCAATTCTACTAGTTATAATGCTCGCGCACGCGCGGGGTTTTTTATAAAATTTTTAATAACGTATTTTTGTTTATTAAAAAAATAGCTTATTTTTTGTTTTCTATTTTTATTACGGTTCTTAGTTTTGTTTTATAATTATGTTTGATGTACGTTGTAAAAGTTCATATATGTTATTTTCGTAGAGGTAAAAGCTATAAAGTAGCCGTACTTTTAAGTTTTGGCCGACTTAAAAGAGTTACTTTTTTATTATCTTACTACACCACACCAATATGACCCGTTGATGAGGCGAAAAATGATCCGTTTTTAGGGGGTCATTTAAGCCCGAATCCGACTTTATTTGATCAAATATTGCCCTAAATCGTTCCTTTTGTGATTTTAGGTGTTTGGAGAGTGAATTCTGGAAAAGAGGCTATTTTGGACGTTTTTGGAGCATAAAGTGAAGAAAACGACAAAGTACCAAAAATCCAAGCTGAAGATACAAGGTGACGGCGTCAAGACCAAAAGCTTGACGGCGTCAGACATGAAGAATTAAATATCGAAGGTGGTGACGGCGTCAGATGGAGAAGTGACGGCGTCAAAGTGGCCAAGAATAAAATACCGAAGGTGGTGACGGCGTCACATAGGCCGTCACAAGTGGATCTAGGGCGTCCGAGGAAGTTTATGGCGGCGAGGTGACGGCGTCAGATTTAACTCTTGACGCCGTCAGAACGATTTTCCTATATATAGTTTTCTAGTTTTTTCATTAAAAGGAGAGAAGTTTTGGTGAAACCCTAAAGACGATTTTGGTGCCTCTTTCGCAGGTTTTTCAAGGGTTCCAAACCCTTGAGACCTTGCATTGTAATTGAGATAAGTGTACTTTCAATTCAATCAATATGTCTATGTGTTGGTTGTTTATCTCTTGTTCTTGTCTCAATTCTACTATGCTAGGCTAGATCTCTCTTGTGTTTGCTTAGATCTAATGAAACCTAGATGTTGATTATGTGTTGATTACTTGTCTATTCTTGTTTTGAATGAATGATTTATATGTTAGGCTTAAGAAAACTGGCAGATCTCCAAATGGTAACATGCTTGAACGTCTTAAGAAACATGAACCGAGGCGTACTAGGTCTTTATTGGTTGTATTTAATGCATGAGCCACTGTTTACAATCCCTATAGTTGTGCTGGGTCATGGTGTAGGAGGAGATAAGAGCTTATAGAGTTGGGGAGTTATGTATGCCACCCCACGAATGGTATTAAGGAATATAACCCGTCATTCATACAAGTGTAACAAGTAATTAACATGTAAAAGATATCTAGGGAGTAGTGAAGTCTAAGTAAACACAATTTCTCCAATTACTGCTCACAACCTTAGTATAATTTAGTTTAATTTCATTTTTATTATTTTATTTTGATTGCATCTTAGCTTTGGGTTAGTTGATTAGCAACTAATTCCGCCCACTCCTTCAAAACCAGAGATTTTACTTGCTTTCATAAAATATAAAAACACAAAAATAATCATCTCTCATCTCTAGAACTATTAATTAGGTTTTCTAATCCTAGCGACACTATTCCTAAGCTGAACGATCAATCCCCCGGTACTTGTCACTATACTATACTACAACGATCAGGTACACTGCCTGGTGGGGGTTGTAAGCCTCGCGAGATCCCTCGAGAGGTAAAGCAAGGTGCGATTCCCACGCATCAAGTTTTTGGCGCCGCAGCCCGGGGAATAGTTATTGTCTAGGTTAGAATTTCTTTTTATTAGGTCTACTTGCTAGATTCCTTTCTAGTAAGATTTTTATTTTTATTTTTAGGTCTTCTTTAGTCTATCTTATTTCTTTGTGTTCTTTGTTCGTAAACAATTTCGATGGATAACAATAACATTGATCGCTCGATTCCTGTTATTCGTGTTTTTCGTCGTAGGATTTTCCAAATGCCCGTCCCACTTCCTTTAGCAGAAAATGAGAACCCACCTAACCTGTCACCCAACCACCACTTTGACAATAATTCTGAGTTAGAAGAGTCTGATCATGATAATGACCATAAGGCTAGTCCTTTTTACTATTCAGACTCCGATGAGGATCTTGATGACGGTGATGTGATTAATGAGGATAGAATGGAAGAGGAAGTAAACCCTCTTAGATATGTTGACCCTAGAACTAGGATTGAGTGTGATAGTTCATTTAACATGCAATTCCCTTGTAAGATTGGATTTAAGAGCTTTAACGCCTATCTCAACTCATCTCTTCCCATGAACATAATCTCACGTAATGAATACAATAAAATCATGGTAGATGAGATAGAATATAAAGGAGAAAACATTGTGGTTATGGCAATACCATTACATGTGTTTGTAGGAAGTTTGGTTTATCTTGTTGAATTCATGGTTATGGAGAATCTAGGAGAATTTATTGATGATAAATTGACCCAAGTTGTGTTTGGAAGACCTTTCAAACGGTTGACCAACCTCGATGAAAAACTCATAGAAGGGTTAATTACATTCTCGGATGGGGATGAAGAATTTGTCTATCAAATGCCCCGCACACACCCTAGGTTCAAGGATTTCTCCATGGAAAAGTGTAGTAAGTGTCACAACTCGTAATTTCCGGTCATTTTCCAAACCTCGACAATTTACTATTCACAAGTTACTATTCATCATTTACTATTCATCGATCACTATTCATCGTTTTCGAGGTCAATTTGATATTCTGAGAAGCGTTCAGAAATTTTACTATTCACTTGACACTATTCATTTCCGGAAGAAAATCACTATTCACGTGCATTATTCATGGCATCGTAAATTTAGTTTACGAGTGTTCAAATTCGCGTAACCGTATTGGTTCAGGAGCGAATTCATGCATTTTTGTCAGGGACATTTCATACGGACTAGAAATAGTCGACATATCATTATTAGGGCACTTGCATACTATTCCACTCGTAGGATAACTAAACTAATACTTTTGGTACAATTAACGATTTACGTATGTTTATTTTAAATAAGCACTAATACGCGAACTATAAATGAAACTAACACGTCCGACACTTCCGACTATTATCCCAATATATTTTTATACTCATTTTTATAATATAAAAACTATAATGTTAATTTACCCGGTATTTTGGAAATTTAACTATTACGTATCGTACGTTTAACTTAATAACGACGGTTTTCACCAAAATTAAACGATAATCACCCTAACTCTCCGTGCTTGTACCCGACTTATTTTTACAACTTTTATAACTTTATTACGTCCCGAATAACTTCAACAAAACTTATTTCTAACAAACCCGGTACCCGATTAAACCTTAAACCTAAACCTAACCTAACTACACTTAACTACTAATACTAATTTTTCTAATTAATCACAAAACATATCCCCCCATTTCCCTCCCCTAGAACCAGCCACCCCCCCCCCTAAAGTCTTCAAACATTAAAAATCTCACCAACACTCTTAAATGTACACCAAACTTTTGTCCCAAGTATATAATAAACTTTTCATCCATTTTTGTTACTAGAAATCATTTTTACTAAACACAAGCAAACTTTTTCTCTCTTTTCTCTTGAAGTTGGTTCGAATTAGGGTGATCAAGGAGCAAGGAGGATAATTTTTACAAGATCTTGTCATAAACTAGTTAATATAATCATCCTTGTTAGAGTTTTGAAATAAAAACTCAAGGATTAGTAGGCTTTTTATCATCTAAACTCTCTAAACCATCATGTAAGTAAACAAACTCATTTTTATGATTTTTACAAGTTATTATTATGTTCATATAATTTTCTTACAAGATCTTATACATGCATCAACTTGTACCACTCCATTTTTGTATATATTAACTTTGAAGCCCTAGAAATGGAAACATATGAAACCCTTGTTAGACCTAGTGGAGTGATGATGTTTAAGGACCCATGACACCCTAAGAAGGTGTATGGTAGGATTAGATTAGCCTTGTGGTGTTTGAAAGTGGTTTGATGGAGGATGGAACTAGTTTAGAGACTTGAAAATGGTTTTTGAAACTTTTGATATACCTACTGTCCCTATTTTAAATTCGTGGGAAAATCAGTAGATGGTGACTAATTTTTGACCAAAGATTTAGAAAATACATTCAAAAACGAAACTTTAGGCGAAAGAACGGATTAAAACGAGTTTATAACGAAGGAGATATGATTTTTGCAAATTTAACGACGAAAACTACTTTTCCAAAAACTGCTTGCTGATTGGCAGAATACGACGGGTATTTTGAAGCATTAAACGTAACCTAAAAGAGCTGAGTTATCTAAAATATACTAGTATATACAAAGACGAATCCGTGGACATAAAGAACAAGGAAAACGAGCCTAAAACGACAAAGTTATACCCATTCTAACATCGTCAAACTATATATATATATATATATATGGACACAAATAAAAATAATAACGTACGCGCTAAACGGTATATTTTCTAGTAAATATTACTAAGGACTATTTTCTTATCAAACGAATACGTATGACCCGAGAGAATACTTATACGACTTAACGACGTATTTCAAGGTTTTCAATACAAGGAATTTAACGCTAACACTTTTTAACGAGATAGAACGACAAGTTATATACTCTTATATATGGATATATTTTCCTAAGTATGGAATCTATTTTACTACGACGATAACTAGTATTTTCAAATTACGAGTGGTATGAGTATCATGTGCATGTGCATTCATTTCAATTCGGCTTGATCTAAGTTAGATCATGGTTATTCATTTAGGTTGCGGCTAGTACTCGCGCCTCATTGTCCTGACTACTTTTACCTCATTGCACCATCTTTGTACCATCACTTCGAGGTGAGTTTTCATAGCCCCGTTTTAATTCTATATTTTGATTTCAAATCCCACGGGGGAGAATACATTGCATTACTTGTTTTGTGTACATGCCTAAGTATAAAATTTCATACATTGCTTAAGTTGTCTTATTTACCACGTCTTGAAAAGTCCCCATTATTATCATGGACCGTTAATTTCTGGTACTAAGCGGGAGTGAGTGGATAGATCTATCGAGGGTGACGCCTCCATTCGTGTTTGGGTTGCTCCAAATGGAACGAATGCATTTCATGTCTTTATTATTAGAGTGTCTGGTAAACAATCATTGGGGCCAAGTATCGTCTAGCTTCGGGGTCATGAGCTTAAGAGCCAATGTATATACTTTCCGGACATCCTATTTCTTGGCATTACTTATGGCATATGTACACTAGATTTTACTTATAAATCTATGATTATTCACCAACTTTATGTTGACCGTTTTTCGCAATGTATTTCTCAGGTTGTTAAGGTAGCTCATGTGCATACATTTGGACCTTCATGGAGTCGCGGAGTCGACGCGTCTCACTATATTTTCTGCACTTATGAAACGTTTGATCTTGTTGAACTTATTCTAACTGTTTTGGCAAACTCTTTTGGGACCTAAGCTTTGTAAACTCTGAATGTTTTAATGATCAAACGCTGTATTTTCTAAACGACACTTTAGGTCGTTCAATATAACTGTAAGTATGGTGCTATGACAGTCACCCCAGGTATTCCATTCCGCTGCCATTCAGGTATTTTGGGGGTGTGACAGATTGGCATCAGAGCTAAGGTTATAGCGAACTAGGATGTATCTTGGACCCTAGACTATAACCACATCATCATAGCATCTCATCATTTCATCATAGGTGCATATTCACTATACATGTTGCTTTACGCACACACTGTACGAGTTATTCATACCCATACTCATATATATATATATGATTATATTGACCTGGTTCACAAGTGACATGTCTTCAGATACCCACGCCGTTATCCTTTCGTCGGACTCCGACGTTGAAGATGCCTTGTCATCTTCCACTACCATTATACCACCAGCTGTACTCACACCACCGTTAGCACTATTGAATTGTCATAAGAGCGAGGTTCTCATTCAGCCTATACATAGAATGCCGTTTGGTAGAGTGTTCAGACTTAATTTTAATGGACTTATTTGGATGCTTATTACAAGGGAGATAGCATGTTTTATTTCCTTCACTAGTAGGACGCTTACTACTTAGGTACTACCACCACAGTGGGTTACTTATTACACTATTGGTCATCCCATAGTGCGTACTTCAACTTTACCTCTTGGATATCGCGAGATAGCGCGAAAGAGGGTAGTATCCCATTCACTATTATCACCATTATCTCCTAACTCATCACTAGGATCTCATTGTCATCAATGTTATCCTCATCCTTTAGAATACCACCATTGTCAGTTTCCTTTTCCATTTCACTTGCCATGAATTAGATAACACCTTGTGGATAATACCAAGATTACGGACTCAACAGGAACATCTGCAGGTTCCTCAAGAATGGCTTAGAATCTACACTATCTAGGACTTGATCGATGCGCAACTTCAGACACTACTTCAGGACTATCTCGACCTTATGATGCCATAAACCTGATTTCACCTAGAAGGACTACAGGAAGTCTTTAGACTAGACTTATATCTTTACTAGCTGTTACTATTTTCCTAGCCACGAGAGGTGTGGCATAGTTCGAAGAAACTTGTAGTATTTTGATTGATGTACGAACGGAATCACCAAGTATTGACTCTACTATAGGGGAATGGTTGTGTTATCTATGATATTGGCCCATATAGACCGAAACCTTCATGTATTATATTCATGTGTTATGAATATGATGATTGTTATTACCGATAAATTCTCATGGACTCTCATGATTTGATGGAAATAGATTTAAGCAAACCACTCCAAGCATGACGCAAGCCGCTGTTGGACAATTCATTGCCAGGAACGCAACTACCGCCCTCACCAAGGAACTTACTCACGTGGAATTTATGGGTTGTAATCCCCCCTTCTTTAGCGGAAATGTAGACACAAAAGAATTTCTCAAATGGTTCGAAGAATTAGAAACAATCTTTCAAAGTGGTGACTGTCGTAAGGAAGACAAGGTTAAGTTCGCCACTTGCACTTTTCAGAAGCATGCCCAGAAATGGTGGACTAAGTATGTCCAGGTAGTAGGAGTTGATGCTGCTTACTCACACTCTTGGGAGAAACTAAAAAGGATGATGAGTTTGAAGTTCTGTGTGAAAAGCGAATTACAAGCAATTGAACAAGAAACACTAAACCTTACCATGGAAGGAGATGATGTTGTCAAGTATACTGCTTATTTTTATGATTTTGCTCGACTAGGCTCTGCAATGGATGAACCGGAAAGCAAGAAACTCGAAAGGTACATCGGAGGACTTTCTCCTGAAATTCGTAGGATGGTCATCGCATGTGAACCCAATACCATGTCTGAAGCTATCCAGATGGCAATAGAAACAAAGGAACTCATAGTTCGCGACAAGACATCGGGAGACAATAATAACAACAAGAGAAAATGGGTCGGTAATCAGGATGCTAATGCTACTCAACGACCATTTAAGATACAACAAGTGGTGGAGACCTTTACTGCTGGGTCAAGCCAAAAGAAAGGATATGTAGGTAAATTACCCGAGTGCAACGGGTGTCAGTTTCATCACAAAGGACGTTGCCCGGAACCATGTGGCAACTGTAAGAAGATCGGACACAAAGCCAAGGATTGCAAGACTCCCACCCTCACAAAGCATCAGGAACTCACGGTAATCTGCCGTGAATGTGGAGTAGTGGGACACTTCAGGAGTGAATGCCCGGTGTTGAGAGACCGGAACTGGAGGAGGCAGTTCATGTTTTAAAACCATAGTTCGAGCCCTCTAGGGTTGTACTTTCTTTTGGTACTTTCCATAAGTACGTTGATGTAAGCTAGTTGTATTAAGCACTTTCCTATCCAATGTAATGACTATCTTTTGTTACCTCTATGATAACCATAACTTTCGTTTACTCCGCTTTCTATCCCAATCGTTCAATTTTCAATCGTTTCGTAACATTATGTCATTGCCTTATTAGAGATTAGGCCGACTTAGTATTTGACGGACTAGTAGATTATTACCATTCCGTAGTATTTACCCATGTATCCAATAAACCATTCCACGAGTTTTATTTCAAACTATTTTACTACCTTATGGAGAAATTGTTTTTATCAAATTTCTAAAATAAGCCGTTTTGTTACCATACTATAAACTGATTTTCCGATACTACGCCAAATATTTACTATTATTACGCGAAACAATTTTTATATTACTTTGAAAGGGAATATTTAGTATACCATTTTAATAACAACGCGTTGAACACCATCTAAAGCTTTTGAGAAAAATAATATTATTTTGATTAAATCAAGCATCGCATCATTAGTCCTCAACTATACATAGCCTGATCACCTATGTATACTTCAGGAAAGATTATGCCATGAAGGAAATAGTTACTTTATAAAGTATTGTTAATAACAATCTTCATCCAAAAGCGTTTTAAACAAATAAACTCTTTTATGAATATTTCTTTCTGACAAATTTTCTCTGGATACTTACCCCACCTGTCACACACTTAGTCATTAAGTTAGACTTTCCATTGACTTCTTTAGGAGAGACTTCCCATATTAAGTACTAGGAGGATTCCTTGATACAAGAAAAACAATAAAAGGGTTACGAAAACTACTAACCTAGAATAGAAGTATACACCAAGGCAATTTATAGCTCAATAACAGTTCTAAGATGCCACTGGACCATCCGACCCACCATCTCTGACCTAGTTGTCCGATTTTATTATTCAAAGGTACTAGCTAGACTGAGCCACGGGATCAAACACATTGTGAAGGTACGCTAAGTAACACCATGGGAATAAACCAAGCCTCCTAACCGATACTGTAAAGTGTTTTGAGTTAACATGGTCTCATCCATACGCAAACTTCCCTGCAGTGAATTTACGACAAGAATGATTGATTCGAATTATGGATATCGATATAGATTCCCCTAAAGCATTACGTTCTTTAGAACTTCTGGATAACCTCACCTATACATCGAGAAAGGCATCAGACTCAAGAATATCTCCCCAGCTACATGTGAAGACAATACGGAAATTCATCGACATGGTATCAATTGAAACCCTCATATTGCCAACATGATAACAATTTCAACGATAAACCATCTCAGGACTTAAGTTGGTTGAATACCTAGACTTGTAGTTTTGTCGAATAATCGCCAATAGGCATTTTCTAATGTCAGGAACCGAATGTTAGACACCTATGAATTTATGCGAATATTTCCGATCCTACTATTTTATCCTTGTTAGTATTTTTACTTTTAAATGAAGTGGATTTCAAAATTTTGTCCATACAAATCACATATCTCGTGGAAAATAATTTTGAATTGCCTATTTTGAATAAATACGACCCTTTTTAGCCAGTATTTACTTGAACCATTATACAATGAGAAATGTTTAAACATCAAACTTTGGTAAATAGTTCTATTCACAACATGTTTGAAAACCGCGTCACATTTCATAACTATTAAATTTTGAATCATCAATAAAGCTAATATTGAGTATACCATTTGTTCCATTTTCTAAAATTGTTTATTCAGAAAAAGATTTCGACCAAAAACTCAAAAATCGCGAGATAAATTTGGAAACAAATCACCATACTATATCGCTTGTGCATTTAGGGCTTTGTGACTTGACAATAAGGAATATTGGAATAGGTGATGAAGGAAATTAGGAGGAACATCATAGAACGATTACAAACGTCAGTAATGGAGACCAAGCACAGTAGGCAAAGAATGACACATGTCTTAGCAATCCATTAGATCAAAACCCAAAGAATCAAATATTGTTAACCGTATTCTATCTTCTTCGTATAACGCCGTGTTCGAGAGACGTAACGTTGTGGAATTAGTCACAAGATTTATCGTACCGTTCCAATTATTCCTGATAAAGGTGATTGAATCACCTTGGACTTCTAGCAATCATTTTAAGATTTCCTTCGGAACCTCATAAAGATGTGAACACCGCCTATCATCCTCAGATAGATGGTCATAACGGGAGAACGATTCAAACATAGGAAAGCTATACTCAGAATATGAGTGATTGACTCTAGAAATGGTTGGACTAACCATTTACCATAAATTGGATTCTTTTACAACCATAGTTATCGCGCGAGCATAGAGACTACACCATTTGAGGCACTTTATGGTCGAAGTACCAATTACCCGTTTACAAACTGAAATCGGAAAGTTAAAAAAAAAAAATTCACTGGTCTAGAACTAAACCATGGAACAACAAAGGAAATTTCACAAGACAAGAATCGGTTACAAGCAACGAGAAACTGGTAGGAGTTATGTTGGTACATGACGCACATCATACGGATTGGGTATCCTTGAACAAGCAAATTTACTAGATTCACGTGAAAGAACGAACTAAATTGAAAGCTTTGCCTTGGAGAGGCATGATACGATTTTGGTAACACGAGAGATTGAACTTTTAAGTATATTAGACCATTTCAGATTCATGATAGAATCGACCAGCTGACATATAAGATTTGAGTTCTGACAGAGTTCAGCAACATATATTACCCATATTACATTATAAACCTGAAGAGACACTGATCATCTATTGACGAACCAAACTCGGAAAAAGCCAAACCCACTATTCCAATAGGCATTCATGAAATAACCAGAAATTTCCTACAAGTCGAAAATCAATTACAAATTCTATAAGTTGTAAACCCTTAAAACTTCAAGTTGGTAGCCAGATCACGTTGAAAGTTCTGCCTAGGAAAGGCATGATATTATTCGGAAAGATTTGGAAAGTTAAAACCGATATACACTGGACCATGTAATAATTCAGACAGAGTAGGCCTAGTAGCCTTCAGACTTGAGCCTTGTTAAAGAACAGCCGGATTACACAACTATGTTTCACCTAATCAAATCCAGGAAATGACTTTCAGATTAGTCAATCATAATCCCATTTGGAAGGGAATCCAACCTTGAGACAAACGTAAACTGGGTAAGAGAACCAGTCGAAAGCATGGACCGTGAGGTCGAACGGTTGAAGCAAAGTCGAATTCCTATCGTGAAAGGTCGCTGGAATTCTTGAATAGATCCCGAATTTACTTGGGAACGGGAAGACCAAATGCAACTTAAGTATCCACGTCTTTTTACTAAATATACTTCAGAGACCAACCAAAACTGAACTTCGGGACGAAGTTCCTGTTAGAAGGGAAGACTGTCACAACTCGTAATTTCCGGTCATTTTCCAAACCTCGACAATTTACTATTCACAAGTTACTATTCATCATTTACTATTCATCGATCACTATTCATCGTTTTCGAGGTCAATTTGATATTCTGAGAAGCGTTCAGAAATTTTACTATTCACTTGACACTATTCATTTCCGGAAGAAAATCACTATTCACGTGCATTATTCATGTCATCGTAAATTTAGTTTACGAGTGTTCAAATTCGCGTAACCGTATTGGTTCAGGAGCGAATTCATGCATTTTTGTCAGGGACATTTCATACGGACTAGAAATAGTCGACATATCATTATTAGGGCACTTGCATACTATTCCACTCGTAGGATAACTAAACTAATACTTTTGGTACAATTAACGATTTACGTATGTTTATTTTAAATAAGCACTAATACGCGAACTATAAATGAAACTAACACGTCCGACACTTCCGACTATTATCCCAATATATTTTTATACTCATTTTAATAATATAAAAACTATAATGTTAATTTACCCGGTATTTTGGAAATTTAACTATTACGTATCGTACGTTTAACTTAATAACGACGGTTTTCACCAAAATTGAACGATAATCACCCTAACTCTCCGTGCTTGTACCCGACTTATTTTTACAACTTTTATAACTTTATTACGTCCCGAATAACTTCAACAAAACTTATTTCTAACAAACCCGGTACCCGATTAAACCTTAAACCTAAACCTAACCTAACTACACTTAACTACTAATACTAATTTTTCTAATTAATCACAAAACATATCCCCCCATTTCCCTCCCCTAGAACCGGCCACCCCCCCCCCCCCTAAAGTCTTCAAACATTAAAAATCTCACCAACACTCTTAAATGTACACCAAACTTTTGTCCCAAGTATATAATAAACTTTTCATCCATTTTTGTTACTAGAAATCATTTTTACTAAACACAAGCAAACTTTTTCTCTCTTTTCTCTTGAAGTTGGTTCGAATTAGGGTGATCAAGGAGCAAGGAGGATAATTTTTACAAGATCTTGTCATAAACTAGTTAATATAATCATCCTTGTTAGAGTTTTGAAATAAAAACTCAAGGATTAGTAGGCTTTTTATCATCTAAACTCTCTAAACCATCAAGTAAGTAAACAAACTCATTTTTATGATTTTTACAAGTTATTATTATGTTCATATAATTTTTTTACAAGATCTTATACATGCATCAACTTGTACCACTCCATTTTTGTATATATTAACTTTGAAGCCCTAGAAATGGAAACATATGAAACCCTTGTTAGACCTAGTGGAGTGATGATGTTTAAGGACCCATGACACCCTAAGAAGGTGTATGGTAGGATTAGATTAGCCTTGTGGTGTTTGAAAGTGGTTTGATGGAGGATGGAACTAGTTTAGAGACTTGAAAATGGTTTTTGAAACTTTTGATATACCTACTGTCCCTATTTTAAATTCGTGGGAAAATCAGTAGATGGTGACTAATTTTTGACCAAAGATTTAGAAAATACATTCAAAAACGAAACTTTAGGCGAAAAAACGGATTAAAACGAGTTTATAACGAAGGAGATATGATTTTTGCAAATTTAACGACGAAAACTACTTTTCCAAAAACTGCTTGCTGATTGGCAGAATACGACGTGTATTTTGAAGCATTAAACGTAACCTAAAAGAGCCGAGTTATCTAAAATATACTAGTATATACAAAGACGAATCCGTGGACATAAAGAACAAGGAAAACGAGTCTAAAACGACAAAGTTATACCCATTCTAACATCGTCAAACTATATATATATATATATGGACACAAATAAAAATAATAACGTACGCGCTAAACGGTATATTTTCTAGTAAATATTACTAAGGACTATTTTCTTATCAAACGAATACGTATGACCCGAGAGAATACTTATACGACTTAACGACGTATTTCAAGGTTTTCAATACAAGGAATTTAACGCTAACACTTTTTAACGAGATAGAACGACAAGTTATATACTCTTATATATGGATATATTTTCCTAAGTATGGAATCTATTTTACTACGACGATAACTAGTATTTTCAAATTACGAGTGGTATGAGTATCATGTGCATGTGCATTCATTTCAATTCGGCTTGATCTAAGTTAGATCATGGTTATTCATTTAGGTTGCGGCTAGTACTCGCGCCTCATTGTCCTGACTACTTTTACCTCATTGCACCATCTTTGTACCATCACTTCGAGGTGAGTTTTCATAGCCCTGTTTTAATTCTATATTTTGATTTCAAATCCCACGGGGGAGAATACATTGCATTACTTGTTTTGTGTACATGCCTAAGTATAAAATTTCATACATTGCTTAAGTTGTCTTATTTACCACGTCTTGAAAAGTCCCCATTATTATCATGGACCGTTAATTTCTGGTACTAAGCGGGAGTGAGTGGATAGATCTATCGAGGGTGACGCCTCCATTCGTGTTTGGGTTGCTCCAAATGGAACGAATGCATTTCATGTCTTTATTATTAGAGTGTCTGGTAAACACTCATTGGGGCCAAGTATCTTCTAGCTTCGGGGTCATGAGCTTAAGAGCCAATGTATATACTTTCCGGACATCCTATTTCTTGGCATTACTTATGGCATATGTACACTAGATTTTACTTATAAATCTATGATTATTCACCAACTTTATGTTGACCGTTTTTCGCAATGTATTTCTCAGGTTGTTAAGGTAGCTCATGTGCATACATTTGGACCTTCATGGAGTCGCGGAGTCGACGCGTCTCACTATATTTTCTGCACTTATGAAACGTTTGATCTTGTTGAACTTATTCTAACTGTTTTGGCAAACTCTTTTGGGACCTAAGCTTTGTAAACTCTGAATGTTTTAATGATCAAACGCTGTATTTTCTAAACGACACTTTAGGTCGTTCAATATAACTGTAAGTATGGTGGTATGACAGTCACCCCAGGTATTCCATTCCGCTGCCATTCAGGTATTTTGGGGGTGTGACAGTAAGTATCCACCTATGGAAATGCTAAGTGAGAATGATGAGAGAAAAGGACTTAAGTACACGTATGAAAAGAATAAAAGATATTATCGCGAGTGCTTAGAGTTAGGAGACGAATACAAGAAAGATGAGGCGACTATTAGATGGCTCACACTTGGTTACGTGAGCATAAGCGATACACGTTAACCCACGACTTTGAGTCTAGCTACACGACTCGTAAATAAAGAAAAGCGCTTCTTGGGAGGCAACCCATGTTTTGTGTGATTTTTATTTGTTTGATTGTTATTTGCTTCCGTATGCATGTTTTATTAATTTTTTGTTGGATGATCATGTTTCTTAATTAAAATGTGAAATACTTTATTATGTTGTTTAGCCTAGTCTTAACTTCAACCTAGAGGTATTTTTGCAAAAGATAAGTGTAAGGGAAAACCCCAAATATGTTTTTAAGAAACAAACCGATCATGATTCTCCACAATATTAAATGAACATGTATATTCGTATTTGTTAGAGTCAAATGCTTGTATCGAGTCATAATGAAGTTTTGCAGGATTTTCCAGGAAGTAGGACAAAGTTTTTCCAGAAATTTTCCGGAAACTTAACATAAGGATTTCTGCAGGTTCATTCTGACGGCGTCAGGGCATTGCTCTTGACGGCGTCAGGAGTCAAAAATCTGGAAATTTTACCGGTTTTGTTTTTTTCTAACAGAGTCTTATAGTTTTTGTGAATTATTAAGTTTTATAATCTCCAGGAAATCTGCAAACTTCATTCCACAAGCATTATATCTTACTTTGTTTTCTAGGATTTAGTAACTTATATAGGATGCCGCCGATTTTACGCGAGGTTGCCTTGTCTACTTTTGTCAGGATTTACAGGTTATTTGTGACAAGAAGATGATTTATATTCTGGAAGGGAAGCTTTGATTGTTCGTTTTCTTGGAAGAAGATTTAACCTGGTCAACTAAAATCCATACCGAGCGAATCAGGGGAGTATTTGATTTCATTCTCTTTACTTTTTAACTTTTACATTCTTTACTTGAACATTGGGGACAATGTTCATCTTAAGTGTAAGGGGAGGGCAAAAAGATGATACCTTACATATGCACTTTCGCTTGAGTTCGTTTTGTTTGATAGTAGATGAGTAATAAAACTATGAGAAATACCTGTTAGTGTAATTTTAGCGCCAAATTTAAATTTTTTTACAACATTTAGGAGTGAAACTTTAGCCATAGCAAGCGTCTCATGGATAGGAGGTTGTATGACTAGCACATAACCGTATATTCAGAAAAATTTTTCACCCAAAAATGTGAGGTTCGCCTTTAGATTTGATAGGAAAAGCATTTACTATTAGTGCTTATGAGTGTACCGGTAGCATTTAGATTCTAGAACTTGCGTTAGTGATGCATCCCGAGACCGCTAGTGAGACTACATTCGTGTAGTAGGATTTACTACATGATAAGAGGCATTAGGATCACCCTTGTGTTAAACCCGTATCATGATTACTTGACCATTTAAGTCATATTACTTGGCTAGTTAAGTCAACTAATTTTTCCCACACCCTTAGCGTTGTACTCATTTTTAGTACACGATACCCCTAGTACACCCCTCCGAGCCTATCTTTTCGTTTCTAACTTTAAGCATTTTACTTAAAGGAAGAATTTGTTACACCCCACTTAAATGTACAACCAAATCGCCTTATCCTTCCGTGTATGCGCTCATTTTTAGTGCATTATTGTTATTTGTTAAACCCTAAGTTAACTTTCTAATTGATTACATGGTTGCTAAGTCGAGTCATATCCTTGTACATATTGTTTTGGGACTATTGGGACTCATGGGTAAGTACTTATTTTATGGAGTAATGGGGAAGAACATCACTTATTACCCCCATACGTGCGTTAATCTTAAAAGTGCTCCAAGTGTGTTGATTTTCTTAATTCGAGTCATTAGAATAGTTTAATGTAAAGTATGTAAAGATTCAAGTGTAAGGGGAATTCTCATCTCCTATGATGTATTATTTTGGATGGTAGGGTAAGAGTGTATGCAAAAAAAAAAAAAAAAAAAAAAAAAAAAAAAAAAAAAAATCGAAAAAAATCAAGAAAAAGAAAAAAAAAATAGAAAAGAAAAGAAAAAAAAAAAAAAAAAAAAGAGAAAAAAAACATACGGACTACCATCCCGTTTTTATTTTATGTTCATTTTATGTTTTTGTTATTTTTCATTTATTAGCTTAAGTCGAGTCTAGTCTTGGCTTAGCAACGCCATCTTGTACATGTAATTAACTAAGATTGTTAACTCGCCACCAGTAAAACTCCCTTTATCCAACAAAACCGTGTAATTCATATCCCTACACCTAACGTTATAACCCTTTAAAAGACCTCTTTGATAGTTTATCCTAGGTGCTTACGCCATGTGGTGGAGGTTTGATCCTTTCCCAAGCCTATGGTAATCTATTTTGCTATGACAGGTAGTGAGAGATATCTTCCATTTCCATAATGTTATATTACTTTATTACACCCGAGAGATGTGAGTATCTAAACACTATTTGTGAGGTGCTTGTGTATGACCTCCGTGCTTGTCTATTGGTCTTTAGTGGAACGATTATTTGTTGTAATTACTTTTATATTAGTGTTAAATGACCCCTAACTTGTCTTTTGAGTAGAATAAAAGCTCATTTGCTTGAGGACAAGCAAATCTCAAGTGTAAGGGTATATGATGAGGCGAAAAATGATCCGTTTTTAGGGGGTCATTTAAGCCCGAATCCGACTTTATTTGATCAAATATTGCCCTAAATCGTTCCTTTTGTGATTTTAGGTGTTTGGAGAGTGAATTCTGGAAAAGAGGCTATTTTGGACGTTTTTGGAGCATAAAGTGAAGAAAACGACAAAGTACCAAAAATCCAGGCTGAAGATACAAGGTGACGGCGTCAAGACCAAAAGCTTGACGGCGTCAGACATGAAGAATTAAATATCGAAGGTGGTGACGGCGTCAGATGGAGAAGTGACGGCGTCAAAGTGGCCAAGAATAAAATACCGAAGGTGGTGACGACGTCACATAGGCCGTCACAAGTGGATCTAGGGCGTCCGAGGAAGTTTATGGCGGCGAGGTGACGGCATCAGATTTAACTCTTGACGCCGTCAGAACGATTTACCTATATATAGTTTTCTAGTTTTTTCATTAAAAGGAGAGAAGTTTTGGTGAAACCCTAAAGACGATTTTGGTGCCTCTTTCGCAGGTTTTTCAAGGGTTCCAAACCCTTGAGACCTTGCATTGTAATTGAGATAAGTGTACTTTCAATTCAATCAATATGTCTATGTGTTGGTTGTTTATCTCTTGTTCTTGTCTCAATTCTACTATGCTAGGCTAGATCTCTCCTGTGTTTGCTTAGATCTAATGAAACCTAGATGTTGATTATGTGTTGATTACTTGTCTATTCTTGTTTTGAATGAATGATTTATATGTTAGGCTTAAGAAAACTGGCAGATCTCCAAATGGTAACATGCTTGAACGTCTTAAGAAACATGAACCGAGGCGTACTAGGTCTTTATTGGTTGTATTTAATGCATGAGCCACTGTTTACAATCCCTATAGTTGTGCTGGGTCATGGTGTAGGAGGAGATAAGAGCTCATAGTGTTGGGGAGTTATGTATGCCACCCCACGAATGGTATTAAGGAATATAACCCGTCATTCATACAAGTGTAACAAGTAATTAACATGTAAAAGATATCTAGGGAGTAGTGAAGTCTAAGTAAACACAATTTCTCCAATTACTGCTCACAACCTTAGTATAATTTAGTTTAATTTCATTTTTATTATTTTATTTTGATTGCATCTTAGCTTTGGGTTAGTTGATTAGCAACTAATTCCGCCCACTCCTTCAAAACCAGAGATTTTACTTGCTTTCATAAAATATAAAAACACAAAAATAATCATCTCTCATCTCTAGAACTATTAATTAGGTTTTCTAATCCTAGCGACACTATTCCTAAGCTGAACGATCAATCCCCCGGTACTTGTTACTATACTATACTACAACGATCAGGTACACTGCCTGGTGGGGGTTGTAAGCCTCGCGAGATCCCTCGAGAGGTAAAGCAAGGTGCGATTCCCACGCATCACCCGTTTATAAACTGTTAGCTGAAATAGCCATATTACCCTTGTCTTACTTGTCGTACATAATCTTCAACTCTGATAGTATAATTGAAGGCGTAAAAAAAATCATAATAATATAGCGCATACATGTGTTTGTACTTTTAATAATTGTTTGTATTGTAGTCTTAGACTATTTAGATTCAAAGGTGGCTTATGTTATAACAATTTAACGCACTAACTTATTATTAAAAAGCTTTTACAAAAGTTATTGATAAAAGAAATATTAACTCATCCGACATGTCTCGTCTCCACTGGTTCACTCGTCTCCACTGGTTTTGTACTTTCCTGCAATTCACTGCAAAAGTCATGATATCAGTTAAATAATTCATTATAGCATATAAGCAAATTAACTTGATACTTTCATCTAATTTATGTTATTCCATGGAAAGTTATTAAACTTATTCTGGCAGCCAATCAGAGGTTGTTCACTCATTGACCAAGACTCGGTCCAAAAAATTGAAATATTACTTGTGGAAATTTTGACTTGTTACTAATGAAGTGGGTTAATTCGGGTTATATCTTATATCCGATGGGTCGAAATCTTTACTCAGTATTGAAGCTTTACTTGAAAACAAATGCTCAACACTTATTTTTAATTCCCAAACCCGTGCTTAAAATCTGAAAGTGCCTATGAGAATTACCACAATAATCGACCATTTTCCTCAAGTTATATTCATTAACAAAATCCAGTGAGCATATCCGTTCAGTAGTCTGTAACACAGGTAGAAGTTTGATAGACTTTCAATCTCTCTAAATCCCGTCCGAAGTTGTGATGCAGGTGCTAAGTCATTGTTGTATCCTAAACAATAACGAATTGATAAATTAAAGATATTGATCAATAATAAGCAAAATGAGGATATAGCGTGCAATACAACTTAGGGGTGTTCGGCATTACATTTACAGAGACTTTAATTTATCTCCTAAAGATTCTGTGTTTTACCTTGGATCACTTATATTTGCGTTTGGTGATTTTTAACTGTAATTTAACATAGAAATTACCGAATTTAAACAAAGTTGTTCGGTGTAAAGAGAGAATATGCCATACCGAATAGTTAAAAGACAACTAAAGACCTATCAGTTGAATTAAATTCTAGGCTGGAAAGATTTCGCTAGTGAGATAAATTCTAACTAAACAAATAATCTATATTTCACTAAGTTAGAGATATGAAGACTAAATAAGTTCTTAATACCTGTTTGGAAAAATGTTTTGGGTTGCGCCAACACTTTATTCGACATCAAAAATCATACTGTTCAAAAATTTAAAATGCTCTGTTTTGACCAGTTGAAAATTGACATGTTTTGACCCATTTAAAAATGGAACATTTCTACCCTTTAGAAAAGCGGGCGCAACAATACCACTTCTGATTTTAATGTATGCAACCTCTGCAGCCTAAATCAACATAATTTAATACTAAGATGAAATTGTTTCTGTATTTACAATTAAACCACTAAAAATCCAAAAGATTTAGATTTTTGGAGCGTTTGTAGATCACTACAGCCATATTTGAATGAAGCTAATAGCAGTTAAATTATTTGTTGTATGTACTTACTGTTAAAGGATGAATTCCTCCCAGAGCTGTGTAAAGAGAGCTTTCCAATATGTATTCCAATTCCCTA
The DNA here is from genome assembly GCA_030686995.1 of Artemisia argyi. Classification (NCBI taxonomy): domain Eukaryota; kingdom Viridiplantae; phylum Streptophyta; class Magnoliopsida; order Asterales; family Asteraceae; genus Artemisia; species Artemisia argyi. The sequence goes on from CM060702.1 coordinate 110,094,783, forward strand.
TAATGTGTCTGCATAGAAAATTAGCCAACAGTGCTATTGGCTCATCTTTGATAACAAACTTCCTACTACGCATTTGAGGGTGTAATAAACAGTTTTGAAAGATCAGGTTGAATTTGCATAAATCTATCTACCTACGTATATGACGTATCAGAATGCAAAAATCAATTTAGTTAGGTACTCCCAAACAACCCCTAAGCAGCTTTAAATGTGTTTGAGATTGCACATCCAGATAAGTTTTTAGATTATTTAAGAATGAAAGAGCATTAGCAGTTCTAATGTGCAATCCTAGATACCCCCTAAGTAGGTATTTCGATGTGCATTATGAGAGTAATTGTCTTATAGGGAATAATCAGATAAGCCCTTCAGCAGTTTTGAAGGTGCTTGAGATTGCTTATCCAATTGCTTCTATGATGACAACAGGGTGAAAGAAACAGTTCTGAATAATGAGGTTGTGAGTTGCGTATCCCAAATTTCTTATCTGGTTATTTCAAAAAGCATAAGCAGTTTAATTAAGCAAACTCAGAATCAGATACCCCCTAGCATAAGAATTTTTACTTTGTTAAACATGCAGTGCAATAGAGTTAAGCTCCTTTCTTGCACATAATAAAAAGAGAAAATTTATAAAAACAATTCATCGCTATAATTTCCAGCTTACTAAACTCACATTGTCTTGCTAGTATGAGGGTGTTTGGGACTCCTTGCTTGTTTTTCCGCTTACGCTAAAGTAGATAAGCAGCTTAAAAATAAGAACCTTAGGAAATAGTGTTTGAATTTTGCTTCTGCTGTAAGCCTGTAAAAGAATATGAAAAGGGGAAAAAAAATTAAATAAGAAAGCTAATTTTCATATATCTAAATGTTTTTATATTAGACACATGAGACATAAAGTTATTAATAACTGCACTTTTATACACTCATATTGGCATATATAATCCCAAAAACCACTCCATATTAAAAATGTGACATTGAGCCTTCTCATTTTCTTTTTAACTGCTTCATGCTTTTATATCTAATAAGTACTTTCAGTTGAGTGGTTCTCAACCACCTTAATTTACCACAAAGTAAGCCGATATCATATACTATTTTTTTACAAAACCGATCTAAAAAGTATCTATTTTTGGGTTTTCAGTCAATCCAACCTGAACCAAAGACTCTATCAAAGTTAACGGTTTGTTAGCCTTTAATCAGACACAATATTGATTTTTCAGGTGGGGGAAGCGAATTCAATGGTCACGGAGCTTGCAATTGTATGTGCCAAATCCATATCAACTCATTCATAAGTAAATGATTCAAAATTACGATATACTAAGAAACCGAAACACACCTCTTCTCTGATTCCAGCAGGTTATAGGATCCGCACTGTCTTAACGTTCACTCTGAAATTCAAATCCCTTCTAATTGTCTCTGGACTGTCATGCCTGGGTGGGTCAAAGAGAGGCAAGAGACCGATAAACTCCCATAGACCTCCAGGGCTTTCCTTCTTTTGGAAAGGGCTTTCCATAGCTTTCATATCTTATTCTTATTCTCTCCAACTCCTACAAAACACGAAAAACCAAAATAATTAGTGGGTGTAAATCTATAGTATTGATTTGTACAAATAGTAAAGATGAAGTTTAACTCACAAAATATATTTACTAAAATTCACCTTGTACGAATTGTTGAGGCTATCATTGGAGTTCCATCAAAAGTTCAACTATTTCAACATCTTATGCAAAGCTTTTCTTTTGAAAGTACTCCGTAATTGTAAAGACAACTTATCGGCATCCTATAAATCCCCCTATACACATAAACCATTTATAAGAATATCACACATATACGAAACATTATTATAGTCAATTTCACTAAACAAATAAAAATCCAAACTTTTAAATATAACCCATGAAAGTATATATAAGTCATGAATTCTTAATTTCCATCTAACAACTTGTTAATGTTGCATAACAAACACAATGATCAATTATCAAATTTTATATACAATTTAGCTACTGTTTGGTAATTTTTGTTGAATCAATTCAAACTTTTTAATGTTAATCCAAATAGCAACTATAATTTGGTGATAATAATATAAAGAATCCAAGGAAGTTAATAACTGAGTTAAATCCAAATAAACCCAAATTAAAATCATCAAACTTTCTTATATTGATCAATCAACTGGTATAAACGTGAAATAGATATCCAAAATTTTATGTAGCTAGCTAAAACATTAAACTTGAGTTCTATAAAGTTGGAGCTTCATTGTACACAGAATTACTTATGAACCAAATTTTGTTTGAGTTGCTCAGTTGCTGCAAAACACATCATTCCCATAGCAAACGACTGAGTTTTATTTAAATGTTTGTATGAAGCTAGCCAAAACATTTAACTTAAGTCTGATCACAATAACCTTTTCTGTATAGTAAATTTTTTATAAATGACCCAACTTGGAAAAACTAAACGAAACACAAAAGAGAGGAGAATGGTTACTAACTTATGAGATTATCAAGTGCTAAGAACATTAGATGTGGAGCTTGTTCACCATGATCAATTTGCGGTTATTTCTCTATCCTTTTTCCTGTTGCAAAATCAGGTAATTCAAAAGAGAGCAGAATGGTTACTAACTTATGAGATTACCAAGCCTTACAAAGCTATTCAAACTATTTCGATCAATAACAAATCAAAAAAATAGTAACCCTTGTAATCATACCCATAATCATCATTGCATCCCTATGAAAAGAACAATACAGATAATCACAACAAACAAACAAAAAAAAAAACCCAAAACAAAAAGCTAAAAAAATTCAATCTTTACTTACTTGGGATGGAATCGACATAGTCCTTGATATGATATCAACTTTAAATTTGATATTAGAGACCTTACAGCAAATATCGTTGAGCTCCTTCTCAATTTTTGATCGGTAGTCTTTGATGATCAAAGAAACATCAATTTCTGATGATGATCGATGATGATGATACGACAACACATAAATCACGTTGAACATGTACCAAAAAAATAATGAAAATGATACCTTTAATTTATCGTGTTATAGGAAGTTGATTTGGGTTTTTTTTTTGTTCGCCGTTAGGTTAGATTTGGGTGTGGGTGGTGTGCGTATGTTTTTTTTTTAAGAATTGTGGAAGAATGGTGAGTCAGAGTATGAGAAAGACGTTTTGTTTTAGTTTTAACCCTTAACTTATTTTAGTTTAACCCCACCTTATCAAAGTTTTGTTTTTTTATACATTTGACACATGTATTTTTTACTCTTTTTGTTTAAAAAAACGAAACTAAACAAAACTTTAGCCAAATTTGGAAAAATTTAGGTTTTTTTTTTTAATTAAACATATATACTTAAATATAATTATAATTAAATTATTACTAAATAAGGTATGATTTGATTTTTTTGAAATGAAAAAGTCCCCACTAGGGGTTTTATTTATTAGGTAAAATATTATTGGATCTTGTTTATTAATTGTTACGTTGGTGATGTGAACGCTTACATATTTTCAAAATTACTTAACACGACATTGTTATCATGTTTTGATCACTCTAAATGAACAATACGTTTGTGCTTAATAAAATTAATAACCAAAACTTATATGACAAGTAAAACTGCGTAAATAATTTCTAAGACGCCATTCATATAGAAAAGAGAAGGTAAGAACATTAGAATGTTATGACATACTAAATTACTAATGTACATTATGATATATTTTTTAATCGCAGTGGTGCGGCAGATTTTAGTTCATGATAAGAGGATTTTCATACAACGTTTTCAATACCAAAAACAAACTAGGACTTATGTTCCTTGCACTAAAGTTAAAATAAAATATAAACGAAGAATAATATAGCAAAAGAAACAAAGATAGTATAATATTAGCAAATTAGCAAGTTATCCCACATCGGTGTGGAGAAAATCTTCGAAAAGAAAGAAAGTGTATAAAAGCAAACCCCACACTTATTTCTATGAAAATAACTAATGGAGTCTAAAAGCCACTTTAGATGTGCTTTGGTTTTCACAAGCTTTATTATATCTTATTGAGCCATTAAATTGCAGGATTGATTGAGCTTAGTTGAGCCGAAAAGGTTAATAAACGGAAGTTAAAATCTTTAAACGAGCTTCGAGCTCGAGCTTGAACAAAAAAAAATATTCGAGCTCGAGCCAGTTTATTAAAGTTTGCTCGAGCCGAGCTCGAGCTGAGTAGTTAACACCCCTAGTGAGTTCTATGCAAAACAAGTATCTTTTAAAAAAATAAATAAGTCAATCTCAACCATCCATCCACCTTTAGATCAAACTAAAAAATAACAAAGGAGGGCAAAATTTACATTTTAACTCATTTAATATAAAAACCCAATTTCCACCATTTTTTTTAAAAAAAAAACAACATATCTTGCAAATGGTAAATTTTCAAACTATAAAAAATATACCATCGCGACGAGAATTAAATCATCTTTTTATAGATATGCATTGTTATATACTTTCGACGATTTTTCTTTTCAAAATTTCCGTCCAAAAAAATCCCACATGATTCGTAAAAAAATCCCATGAGATTCGTAAAAAGACGAATTTTTTTTTCAAAATTTCCGTCCAGAAAAATCCCACAGGATTCGTAAAAAAATCCCGTAGGATTCGTAAAAAGATGATTTTTTTTTCAAAAGTTCCGTCTAGAAAAATCCCACGGGATTCGTAAAGAAATCCCACGGGATTCGTAAAAAGACGAACTGTTTTTTTTCAAAATTTCCATCCAGAAAAATCCCACGGGATTTGTAAAAAAATCATTTGTGATTTGTTATTTTTAAAAAATCTCAAGTGATTTGTAAAAATGAGTAAATCACTGTTTTTGAGTTTTATATTTTTATGTCACAGCTTTTTAAAGGTAGATGTTTTTTTATATGATTATTGAAATGAGATCTTGGAATATCTTTATTAAAAAGTTGTATGCTGTTATACAGAATCACATGTGATTCTCTCTGATCTATTTGAATTCATACAGAATCTCTTGGGATTTAATAAAGATACTTGACGACTATTTTTTATGTGATTCATATAAAATCTCATGGGATTCTGTATGAATCACATGGGTAATCTTGTGACTTTTTATGAATTACAGGTGATTGATCAAAGAATCTCATGAGATTTTGTATGGATCCCATGGGATTTTATATGAATCATAAGGGATCAGAGAGAATCACATGATATTTTGTATAAATCACATGAGATTTTATTTTACTTTATATAAACTGTAAGTAAAAAATCACATGAGATTATATATGAATCTCAAGGGATTCTGTATGAAATCATATGGGATTCTGTGTGATTTATCTTGTCGATAAATCACAAAGGATTCTGTGTGAAATCACATGGGATTAAGTATGAATCCCATGGGATTCTTTGGTGCATCCCATGGGATTCATTGTGAATCACATGGGATTCTGTATGAAATCACAAGGGATTCATTGTGATTTGTTAAAAAAATCCCAAGGGATTCGTAAAAAAATCGCTTGTGATTTGTTATTTTAAAAAAATCACAAGTGATTTGTAAAAATGAGTAAGTCACTCTTTTTTTTAGTTTTATACTTTTATGTCACAAATTTTTAAGGGTAGATGTTTTTATATGATTGTTAAAATGAGCTCTTGGAATCTCTTTATTAAAAAATTGTATGTTGTTTTACAGAATCCCATGTGATTCTCTCTGATCCCTTGGGATTCATATAGAATCTCATGGGATTCTGTATGAATCACATGGGTAATCTTTATGAATTACAGGTGATTCATCAAAGAATCTCATTGGATTCTATATGGATCACATGGTATTCTATATGAATCACAAGGGATCACAGAGAATCACATGGGATTCTGTATAAATCTTACGGGATTTTCATTTTGCTTTATATAAACTGTAAGAATGAGATTCTGTATGAATCTCAAGGGATTCTGTATGAAATCACATGGGATTCTATATGATTTATCTTGTCGATAAATTACAAAGGATTCTGTATGAAATCACATGGGATTCAGCATGAATCTCAAGGGATTCATTGTAAATCCCATGGGATTCTTTGGTGCATCACATAGGATTTTTTTACGAATCCCATGGGATTCTTTGATAAATCACAACCGGCACCTTCTCATTAGGATTGAACTGAGACAAAACTTTATTCGCAGGTTTGTCCGTTGACTGACACATATCCTAGGTAATCCACTTCTTATTCTTCTTATTCCTAGGTGAACCACTAGCAGTAGCATTAAGAAAACCGAACATTAAAAAAAAAAACATAAGCATTAGTTATAAAATTAAAAAAAAAAAAAAAAACCATTAAGAATCACATAGGATTCAACATAAATCACATGGATCAAGTTATATGTTACAAGTCATGAATCAAGTTATATGTTACAACAATCTTGTATATCCAAAAGAGCTACAGAGACTGCTAACAAGCCTATCTCAGAAAACAAATGATCAATGCAACACACAATCTAGGATAAACCCTAAACAAATGGGTAATTTGTATGGATCGTATGGGATTCTTTGATGAATCACAAGGGATCATAGAGAATCCCATGGGATTCATCAAAGAATCACATACGATTCATCAAAGAATCCCATGGGATTCATCAAAAAATAATGAGGTTAAATCACATGTGATTCATCCCTAATCCCATGGGATTCTCTATGAACAAATAAATCACTAATATGTACTTCATTGCTGTGTCGCAGTCTCTACATACTCTCATATTCTTGAACACCCTTATTGGTTTTGTTTTCGACATACTTATTAACCTAAACACCACAACAATGTTCTCACTGTGCGGAACCATCCCAAAAGTACCGAAATATCACTACAAGCTTCTATCCAACTACAACCTGGATAATAGTATATAAGAAGATGGATCATCTATATCTTGCTCTGTTATTGTCACAACTCATAATTTCCGATCCCTTGTTCAGATGTCGAAATTTCATTTTTCATCTCGGGAAGTTACTATTCATCAGTTACTATTCATCGATCACTATTCATCATTTTACTATTCATCATTTTTTGTGTCAGTTTGAGATTTTGAGAAGCGTTCAGAAAATTTACTATTCACATGACACTATTCATTTCTGAAGAGAAAACACTATTCATGTACTTTACTCATTTCATCGTAAATTTAGTTTACGGGTATTTAAATTCGCTTAACCAAATTGGTTCAGGAGCGAATTCATGCATTATCATTGGTACACTTCATACGGACTAGAAATAGTCTGCATATCATCATTATGGCACTTGCATACTATTCCACTCGTAGGATATTTAAGTTAGTACTTTTGGTATAATTAATTTTTACGTTTAATTATTTCTAAATAAACGTTAACACGCGATCAATAATGTGACTAACACGTCCGACACTCCCGACTATGATCCCAATATATTTTTATATTCATTTTAATAATATAAAAATTATAATATTAATTTACCCTGTATTTTGGAAATTTATTCAATTATTATCGTAAGTTTACTAAAATTACGACGGTTTTCGTAGAAGCTAAATAATAATTATCTAAACACTCAATAATTATACCCAACATATTTTTACAATTTTTACGACTTTATTATGTCCCGGTTAACTCCGTTAAAATTTATTTTTAGTTAACTCGGTACCCGGTATTCCCTAAAACTATTTTTATACACATAATAATAATACCAAATAATCACCAACTATCTTACACGTTACACTTTTTCTTCCTTTTCTTCACTAAATGCAGCCCCCCCCCCCCCCCCCCCATATCTAATATCTTACAAACTTTGAATTTTTGCAATATCATTAATTCAAATAATAATGTAGCCTAATATATATAATATATAACACTTATACTACACTTTTCACTTCATTTGACCAAATCAAAAAGTAAGATTCATTTCTTTTTCTCTCCTCTCTTGGACCGGCCACAACAAGAACCCAAGCAAGAAACCATGATTTTTCAAGATCAAGTAATTTTTCAAGTCCTATTAGTATCCTAGTTAAGGTTTTGAAATAAAAACCTCAAGGATAATTAAGTATTTCTCATCAAAAACTCTCTAATCTTTCAAGTAAGTATGTCAAACTCATTTTTATAATTTTACCAAGTTCTTATAAGGTCCATATAATTTTTATACAAGATCTACATGCATATGCTAGTTTATACCACTCTATTTAAACTTTTATATCTTTTAAGCCCTAGAAATAGATTATAGTTAGATCCTTGTTAGATCCACTTGATTTATGATGGTTAGGAACCCATGACACCCTAAGAAGGTGTATGGTAGGATTAGACTAGTTTTGTGGTGATTGAAAGTGGTTTGGTTGAAGTTGAAACTAGATTGGAACCCTAGAAATGGTTTTTGAAACAATACATATACCTACTGTCCATATTTTTAAAACGTGGGAAACTCAGTAGGTGATGGGTAATTTTTGACCAAAGATTTAGAAAATACTTTCAAAAACGAAGCCGTGGGCGAAAGAACGGATTAAAATGAGCTTATAACGAAGGAGTTATGATTTTTGCAAGTTAATTGACGAAAACTATTTTTCTGAAAAACTGCATGCTGTTTGACGATTTTCAACGGACAAATAGAGGCGTTAGATGTTACCTAGAGGAGCTGAGCTATCGAAAATATAGTAATACATACTAAGACAAATCCGTGGATATAAATAATGAGGAAAATGAACTTAAAACGACCAAGTTATACGCGTTTTAAAATCGTCAAAACTATATATATATATTTAGTCACTACTAGAAATAATATAACTACGTACTAAATGATATATTTTCTAGATTTCTTATTCAAGGATTTTATTCTTAACTAACAAAGTACGTACGACCCAAGGTTTATTTATACGACTACTAGACGTTATTTCAAGGTTTTCAAAACGAGGAATATAACACTAACATTTTATATACGATATATTACGACAAGTTTCTATACTTCTAATTTGACTTATTTTTCCTAAGTATGGAAATTACCTACTTTGACGATAACAAGTATTTTCAAGTTACGAGTGGTATAGGTATCATGTGCATGTGCATTCATTACGTCACGACATGATCTAAAGTAGATCGTTATTACTCATATTAGGTTGCGGCTAGCGTTCGCGCCTTGTTGTCCCGATTATTTCATCACATTGTAGTATCACTTCAGGTGAGTTTTCATAGCCCCGTTTTCAATTACTTATTTGATTTCAAATCCCACGGGGGAGAATACATTTCATCAATTACTTTTGTACATGCCCAAGTATTCAATTCCATACATTGCTTAAGTTGCCTTACTACCAAGTTAAGTCCCCTTTATTATCATGGACCGTTAATTATAATGCCAAGCGAGAGTGAGTGGATAGATCTATCGAGGGTGACGCCTCCATTCGTGTTTGGGTTGCTCCAACGGGTACGAATGCATTTCATGTCTAATCTATTTGAGTGTCTGGTAAACACTCCTTTGGGGCCAATACAATATTATGTCTAGCTTCGGGGTCATGAGCTTAAGAGACAATGTAGCATTTTGGACATTTTGTCGGTTTACTTTATACTTGTGGCTAATGTACATATGATTTAATTTACAAACCTATGGAATTCACCAACACTCGTGTTGACATTTTAGCAATGTATTTTCAGGTTATTAAGGTAGCTCCTGCTTGCATGCATTTGGACCTTCATGGAGTCGTGGAGTCGACGCGTCTCACATATATATATTTCCTGCACTTATGAAACGTTTGATCTGGATTGAACTTGTTTTTCATAAACTTGCAACACACTATTTTGGGACCTATGTTTTGTAAACTCTGAATGTTTTAATGATCAAACGATGTATTTTTCCAAACGACACTTTAGGTCGTTCAATGTAACTGTAACTGTGGTGCTATGACAGTCACCCCCAAGTATTCCATTCCACTGCCATTCAGGTATTTTGGGGGTGTGACAGATTGGCATCAGAGCTAAGGTTATAGCGAACTAGGATGTATCTTGGACCCTAGACTATAACCACATCATCATAGCATCTCATCGTTTCATCATAGGTGCATATTCATTACACATGTCATTTCATGCACACACTGTGCGATTTATTTATACCCATACTCATATATATATGATTTTATTGACCTGGTTCACAAGTGACATGTCTTCAGATACCCACCCTGTCATCATTTCATCGGATTTCGACATTGAAGATGCCTTGTCATCTTCTACTACCATTGTACCTCCAGTTACACTTACGCCGCCATTAGCACCATTGAATTGTTATAGGAACAAGGTTTTCCTATCATCCAGCCCATACATAGAATGCCGTTTGGTAGAGTATTCAGACTAAATCTTAATGGACCTATTAGGATGCTTATTGCAAGGGAGATAATATGTTTTCTTTCCTTCACTAGTAGGGCGCTTACTACTCAGGTACTACCACCACCGTCAGCTACTTATTTCACTATTGGTCGTCCCATAGTGTGTACTTCAGTTTTACCTCTTAGATGTCGCGAGATAGCGTGAAAGAGGGTAGTATTCCATTCACTATTATCACCATCGTCTCCTAACTCACCACTAGGATCTCATCGTCAGCAACTTTGTTCTCATCATCTAAAGCACCATCAACACCATCACATCTCAGAGACCCTACACCCATATATGACAGGCCGCTTGAGAAGCAACCACTATTTGACATACCATTATCATCTACCACACGTTACACCACCTTATAGGTTTGAGGTTGGTGAGAATTTGAGAGCCTCTACTGCTTGACAACCTACTACCCTTCATCGTTAGACGATGACCTCTAATTATTTGAAATTACCCATGAGTGTTTGGATGATACACTCTGTATAATACCACAAGCCTCACGAACACAATAAGAACTGCAACAAATCACCCAAGGGTGGCATCTACCACAAGGACTCTATATTATCTTAGATATGATTGACTCATACCTCCATAACACAACAAACCAACAAGATGCCTTGAACGGTATTATACCATTGTAATGGAACTCATCACAACTCTCCCTTCATTATCAAGTTTGATCACACCACATTCTAAGCCAATAATTACATCATTTGTCGCTCTAGCAACACTACACCGACCTAGGTGGTCACATTAGTAGATTTGACATGTAATTACAACTTTGGAAAGATGCAAGTAAGACAATAGGATTAATAAAGACGAAGATGTCTTTACGATTAGATGGTCATGTTGACCAAGATAAAAGTGACTACCCTAGTTTTCGTGTTTCGGAGATAATAACAATTCAAGTAAGTCAAAGTCTAATTAAATTTTTGTACAAACAAAAAGATTTCTTGCAAATCTTACGAAGTACGACAAATTATTGATTTTCAATGGTTGGATTAAAAATTCATTTTTGTTTGAGCAACAATCTTCTTGAACTCCCTTTTTCCAAAGACATATATATATGAGATATTGTTTTTATCAAAATACAAAATATTTCGTAGTCACATCTTTTACATAACGATATTCATTACAGATTCAAATAAAGTCAATCCAAAATACATTTATGATCAAATTTTCACAGTGTTTCACTCAAATAAATGTTGTTAATTTTAGAAACCATATCTCCAAGAAGGAACACGCATAACTCATGAACGAATCTCAAAATCAACCACTATACCTACTTACTATTTGACCTTAGGTGCGAAAGAAACCCCTCTACCAGAGATTGCCAATATTGATACACCATGCCTTAACACCAATACTTCAAATTACGACTTTTTCGCTCATTCCATATTATAAGACCCTCACGCTAGTATAAGTTCGTTGGATTAAAAGATCAAGGTACAATTACTCAACAAAATTTATATTCTTTTCGGAGATCGATATAGCTTAGTCACATTGGGACAAGACCTCATTTTCATGAAAGGATATCGAGAAGTTTCATCTGACCATAACACATTTAGCTTGCATTCATGGCAAATCAAAACATCATTCGATGTGGTACCTACTTGACTCAGATGACCCGTACAACAATTTCCATTCTTTATACATTTTAGTCATGCCTAGAGGGATTACACATTTGAACCTGCGAATTTTACCTAGTATAAATTCTCGAATACTTCAAATCATTGGCACCAAATTTCTGCCCTATATCCTTTCATACATAGACTATCCTTTTCAATTGACTGTAGATGCCTTAACGACACTTTCATCTTTCACGCTCTCAATATCACTACCATATTCTCGACCACTTCATAATCATAAACCACTGCCCTGTTATGAACTAAGATGCTTACATTCTTTAAATAAGTGAATTAGTAGACTATTACCATACCATAAGATTCACCCATGTATCCAATAAACCATTCAACGAATTTTACTTCAAACTATTTTACTATCATATGGGAAAATTGTTTTACAGAATTTTTAAAATAAGCTATTTTATTGCTACCCGATAAATCGATTTTTCCGTTATTGCACCAAGTATTTACTATTATTACATGAAACAATTTTCATGTTACTTGAAAGAAAATGACTAGAATACCATTTTTCAAAACAAAACGTTGAACACCATCTAAAACTTTTGAGAAAAATAATGCTATTTTGACTAACTCAAGCATTGCATCATTAGTCCTCAATTATACATAGCCTGATCACCTATGTATAATTCAGGAGGGATTATGCTATGAAGAAAATAATTATTTTTTTAGGGATTGTTAATAACAATCTTCATTCCAAAGCGTTGTAAACAAATAAACTTTTTCATAAACATCTCTTTTTGACAAACCCTCCCTGGATACTTACCCCACCTGTCACTTACTCGGCCATTAAGTTGGATTTTTCCATTGATTTCCCTAGGAGAGACTTCCCATATCAATTACTAGGAGGATTCCTTGATACAAGAAAAACAATGAAAGGATTACATAACTACTAACCAAGACTAGGAGTATACAGTAAGACAATTTATAACTCAACAACAATTCTAAGATACCACGAGACCATCTGAACCACCATCTCCGACCTAGTTGTCCAGCTCTATCATTCAAAAGTACTAGCTAGATTGAGTTGCAGGATCGAACACACTGTGAAGGTGCGCTAAGCAACACTATAGGGATAAACCAAGCCTCTTAACCGATACTGTAAAGCATTTCAAGTAAACATGGCCTCATCTATACACAAACTTCCCTGCAGTGAGTTTTCGCAAAGAATAATTGATTCGAATTATGGATATCGATATAGATTCCCCTAAGGCGTTGTATCCTCAAGAAATTCTAGATAACCTCACCTATACATCAAGAGAGGCATCAGGCCCAAGCATATCTCCCCAACTTCATGTGTGAATAAAAATGGACATTCATCGACATAGTATCAATCACTACAACAAAAGTGGCTTTTTAGGACCCTTTGTGTGGGATGGTATGATAATGGAGTCCTAAAAAACTGTTTAATAGGACATATGAGCGTTTAGGGTCCTTATTAAATATTTGCTACTTAGGCGATGTCCTAAAACGGTATATAATAGGATGGTCGATGATTTGGGGTCCTATTATCATATAACTTAATATGACACTTAAAATATGGATCCTAATAAATTACCTTTATAAGACGTTTATTCATTATGGTTGTATTATAATAAACCATAATAGGACACTTGAGTTTTGAGTCATAAGACATCAGTTAGTTAAAACGCTTATTCACAAAAAGTTTTATTATAGCAAAATTTAATAGGACCTTTGACACGTGGGTATTATAACATTAACCTTTATAGGACGCTTATGTACAATGGTTTTATAACATCATTTTTTTAAAACGATTATTTGCAAAAGTTTTATTATAACAAAACTTAGTAGGACCCTTAAAGGATGCATATTAATTATGGTTTTATTACAATACACCATAATAGGACAGTTGATATATAAGTCATAAAACATTAATTATTTAAAACGCTTATTCGCAAACGTATTATTAAAACATAACCTAATATGACAGTTGACACTTTGGTCCTATAGATTGATACACCATCATAGGACACTTGATATTTGAGTCATAAAACATCGGTTTTATGGAACACTTATTCGCAAATGTTATTTTTATAAGAAAAGTGAATAGGACCCTTGACAATAGCGTCTTATAACGTTAACCTTTATAGAACGGTTATTCATAATGGTTTGTTTATGATACACCACAATATGGCACATCTTTTTAGAGTCGTAAAACATCCGCTTTTTATAACGCTTATTCAGTTTTATAGAACGCTTAATTGCAAAAGTTTTATTTGAAGAAAAATTAACAGGACCCTTGACACCTGTGTCTTTTAACATTAACCTTTATAGTACGCTTATTTGTTGTGGTTTTATTATCCTACACCATAATATAACACTCCTTTATTTGAGTCATAAAACATCAGTTTTTTAGAACGCTTATTTACAAAAGTTTTATTTAAACATTAGTTAGTATGACACTTGATACTTGGGTATCAAAACTTGTTACACCATAATAGGACACTTGATATTTGAGTCGTAAAAGATCAGTTTTATGAAACGCTTATTCACAAAAGTTTTATTTAAACATTAGTTTTATGCCATGTAGGATTTCCACTAAATCCTTATTATAATAATACTTCCCTTATTATTTTTCCCCAATTATAAACCCTAAATAAATAAAAACATAAAATGTCTTCCTCCTCAAATAGAAGTAATCGGCCACCACCACCAACACATTTTGAACATGATCAACCAGTAATTAGGTAGACTTCGCGGACAATTGATTTCCCTTTAAGGCATTTTCTTGGATGCGTTGAGTATTATAATGTAAGTTTTCTTGGATGCGTTGAGTATTATAATGCATTTTCTTGGATGCGTTGATATTAGTGATGTTTGTTGTTTGTACCATATAGGGTTCAAAATGTAAGACATTTTACTGGCTACATCCTGAGTTGCCTAATGACTATTACAAACAAGAGGTTTTTAATTTGATTCAAAAGGAAAAACGTTTGAAAGAAGACAAGTATGGAAAAATAAGAGATTTGGAAAGGGAGATTGAGTTTCAAAAATCAACTATGGAGAAGGAAATGTTTCTGCTGCAATTGGAGTTGAAAGAAAGCAAGTCTAGTGTGGTTTTTCTTAAGAAAATTGTTGTTGTTTTGTGTTTGGTTATTGCTGTTATGTTGTCACAAATTGTGTAATGAAATGCTTGTTATGTAGGTTTGATGTAATGACCTTTTGTTTAATTAAATGCTTGTTATGGGATATATGTGTGGATGCATTTACAGTTGTTGATGTTTGCTGAGATAGTAATGGATGCATTTACAGTTGTTATCAAAGAAGTTGAAGCTAAATGGGAATTGAAGTTGCAGAGAATGAGTAGTTAATAGCATGTTATGATAGTCATACTCTGTTACTACTTTGCAATTGTTTCTGATAGTATTAGCTTGTATTAGAATATAGACTAGAATGCCTTGTTCCTAGCATTTCAAGATCTAAATGAGTATTATTTTATTGTAGAAGTGATAACCATTTGAAGCTCAAAATCATCACCTATGTCAAGCTATGAAGATGAGTTAAGCTCAAAATCATCTTGGGCTGATTACTTTCCACCTAATTGGAAATTCAAAGGATTAACAAAGTCAGAAACCAAAAAGTCAAAAGGCAAGAAGTCAAAAGGCAAAAATGTTGAACAAGTTGAACAAGTTCCTGGTAAAAGGATACAAGTGTTAGGTCTTGCTAACAATGTTACTTGGGATGCAATAAAAAAGAAGACATTTGGAGTCAAAAAACCATCAGGATAATGTGTTATCTTTCTTTGTATTGTTATATGTCTCAATCTTTTGGAAGTTATGTATGGTTTATCTGTCTTTGTATTGTCCTTATCTATCAATGATAATGGTTAATTTGGTGCATTATTGTTGTACTATACTAAGCCAGAATTGCACTCACAAAATAAACTAGGCTTGATTCAAAAACAAAAATGACTGAGTGCAGGGCATCTCAGTCCTAATGTGGTGATTAGCAGACCAAATTAAAGCAACAAGATAAGATCTAGAATCCCAATTAAGCTCAGAATTCTCTAGTCAGTAGTACAAGCTACTAAGGGAAACAAAAAACAGAAGAGAAACAACAGTGAATAAGCAAAAATTAAGCTCTTAATATGGGCATTTGAGCCAAACAGTGATAAGCCATATTGACCCGTTTGACCCATTTGAGCCAAACACCCCTTAAGCAGGGTTGTTTTGAGATCTCAGAGTGAAAATATAAATAACAAGAAGCTAAAAAGTTAAAATTACCTAAATTTAAATAAGAAATGTATAAGAAAGAGTAATACAAACAGTAATGAGGATTGTCATTGATTCTTAACAACTAATTTTACATAAAAACAGGGACTATTACTATTTAGCTAATTGAAATCATTAAGCTTCTTCAACTGGATCTTCTTCATCGGCAATAACTAAGTCATTGTTGTCCACAACGGTTCCATCGAAACCACCTCTAACCAATTCAATATCCATTGTTTCGTCATGTTGAGGACACATAAATGAGTCACCCTGCAAATGTGTTTCCACGTCATCAAGACTTGTTTGTTCATCCATGTTATAAACATGTCTGGGCGCTGTCTTGATCACAACTTGCCATCCTTTGTCAACACTATCTACAACGTAAAATACTTGATGTGCTTGAGAAGCTAGTATAAAAGGCTCGTTATGAGCCTTCAATCCTTCAAAATTCAATAGAGTAAACCCGTTGTGATCTTCTTTTTTCCTTGTACCATTCGAAATCCAATCACAATCGAACAAAACTACTTTCTTGTCAATACCATAGTCCAACTCAATTATATCATTCAAAACCCCGTAGTAAGTTACATCTCCCGCGATAGGATTGTTATCTGTAGCACTCGAGTAACTGTTTGTCATGGCCTGAAGATTAACCCCACTATTCTGTGTTTTCCTATTATGTTCTACATCTTTTGTGTGAAATCGGAAACTATTTATGATAAATCCCTTATATTTTTTCACATACTCAGATGGACCACTTGCCAAGCACCTTAGACTTTCTGTGATTCTATGATCCCCTCTAGCATGTAACTCCTCAACCTGAAATAAGGCAAGATGTGTTAATTGTTTTGTTATTAGTAGGTCGAAAATGCTATGTTATTATAATTATTTTGCAAAAGTAATAAACCTGTGTATATGCCTTACATGATCTTGAAACCACGAATCAAAAGTCTCACTATGTAAACGTTGAATGTCACGCTTACGTTTTCTCCGATTTTGATGATGAACCAACGCCAGATGTTCACTGCAGTGTTAATAGATGATAATGAAGATAACAACGACAACTATTAATCGTATAATATAATTTATGAAACTCACAACTAATATAATTACTTACGTTCGAAATTCATCAACTTCATTTCTACCTTTGTAGCACCAATCGGTCGACCCGCCATAGAAAAGATAGGTAAAACATCCTCATAACCATCGTCATCATTATTTCGACTTTTCTTATTATGTACGGTCTCAACATCACTGGATAAGTACAATGAACAAAACGACACACACTCTTCAGCTAGATATCCTTCTGCAATGGAACCCTCCGGGTTATTCCTGTTTTGCACGTAAGATTTTAATGTAGCTAAATACCTGAGATATCAAAACCAATAATTTTAGATTCAATAATATTTGTTAATAAAGGTATTTACTAAAATAGTAATGTGCACCTCTCGATTGGATACATCCAACGGTAATGAACTGTCCCTGTTGGAACCATAGTTTTACTATTTTATCAAGTCTCGGTCATTTGTAATAATGCTAGGTTGCTTAGTTATTATTTATAATTTGTATTAAGTTTACTAGGCTTAAGAATGTGATCCATGGGCCTCAAAGCCCATACGAATTGTAAGAAGGGAAGGAGTAGGATGTTGCCCTAGCTCCTTTCCTATAAATACTAGTCTTAGGCCTCTTGTAAACTTGGTTGGTTATTTGAAAACATTAAGGAAACTCTTGCATTTCACTTTCTCAAATTTCTCATAATCATCCCAATCTCATTCTCATCTCATTTCTCTTATCATTATACTTGTGTTTACAAAATGGTGACCTAACAAGTGGTATCATTCGCTAGAGGAAGGTGTAGTTATTGTTTTTTCATTGATTTCTTTCTTTACAAATCGTTTTTTTTTGAATTGTTTGTAAAAGTTTAAATTTTTTTTGTTTGTTTCTTGGTTTTTCTCACATCTTTACTTACAAACTTGTGTTTAAAATCAAAACAAACCAAAAAGTTCCAAACTTTCTACTAAATTATTCGATTTTTAGATAGTTGTACTTTTATCGAAATTTTTTCAAGTTTGAAATTTTTCTTAAAGTTTTCTACTTTCTTTAAGATTTACTCATTTTATACACAAAAGTACAAGTATCTTGAAAGAAAAACGAATTTAAGGATTGCTTTCTTTGAAAAACAAAACCTACAAGTTATCGAGAACCTACTTTTGGCCTATTTCGAGATCTTCTCAAAGTGCACTACCTCGACTTCGTTTGTGTGGACTCGGTATTTTCTTTCTTGTATAAGAAAGTTAAGTACTTCGACTTTTGGGAAAGTTTTCAAAATTGTATAATTTCGAAAACCGGTTTTATCGCAAAATTTTGTGTATTTTTCGAAAAACTTCCATTTTTTTCGAAATCACAAAGTTTTTCGAGAAAGTTATTAAAGTTTTCGAAATATTAAGTTTTTCGAAAAATCTGCCAAGTTTCGAAATACAATTTTTTCGATAACCTGCAAAATTATCGAAATCTTATTTTCTCGATAAAACTGAAAAGTTTCGAAATCTTTTTCTCGATAAGATCCACAAAGTTTTCGAAAACTGTATTTCTCAAAAATCTGCCAAGTTTCGAGATTTGTTGCTAAGTTTCTCGATAAATTGGTTAATTCTACACTTTCCACAAGATCCATTTCTACACAAGTGTTCTAAGATGTCTCAGCCACCGAATCACTACTTTCCTCATGTTCAACAACAAACACCTCAGCAACAACAACCTCAGCAGTATCAGCAACAACATTACCTTCCGCACCAGATGAATCAACAACCTCCTAAATACAATCCACAACAACATTACCTAATGATGCAACAACAGCTCATTCCTCAACAACTACCATATCAAGTGCCACTACAAAACACTCAGTTTTCCTCCAAACAACCTCACTGGTTTGACAGAATGTGTGAAGTTATTACAACTTAACAATCCCGACATGAGGCAGGATCACTTGAGACACCTCCAATGCTAACACCTGGTAACTATGTGCAATGGTCAAGTCGATTCTTACGCTTTCTTGAACTTAAGAAACCTCATGGGCACTTCTTAAAGCAAGTGATACTTGAAGGACCATTTGAGTGGCCAACAAGATTTGAAGCTGGTGATCCTAATGCTGATCCTCCACGTCCTCCTGGTGATAGACCCCTTCCAGAAACTGCACTCACTGAAGAACAGAAACTACATCGTGAAGCTGATCAATATGCAATGGCTTACATACTTCAAGGTATACCCAATCCGATCTATCGCAGTGTCGATGCTCAGAAAATAGCCAAAGCAATGTGGGAACACGTTCATCTCCTCATGGAAGGCACTCAATTGAACAAAGATGACATGGAATCCAAGCTTTACATGGAATACACTGACATCACAATTGAACCTGGAGAGTCACTTGAATCCTACTATCATCGTTTCACAAATGTGGTTAATGATCTGGAACGTCACAAAATCACTGTACCGAGGATCGCTGTGAACTCCAAATTTGTGGGTAGTCTTGGCCCTGATTGGCATAAATATGTGACATTTGTTCGTCAAACGAAGAATCTTCATGATGCTCCATATGGGTTGTTGTATGATTTTCTGAAACACCATGAACCTGAAGTGGAAAAAGATAGAGCTCTACGAGGAGGATACACACCAACATCAACACCAAATTCTTTGGCTCTCGTAGCTCAATCTCCCTATGCTCCACCACCAATGTCAAATCATGCATATGTTCAAGAGCAAAACTACTTCAGTTATCCACAAACTTCCTACTCGAACCAAATGGTCCCTTATGATTCATCTCCACAAGATTCTTCTACTCAACTTGTTCCGTCAAACAACAATGATGCTGTGTACTACTCCAACTCCAATGATGATGACGACGATGACTTTAATACGTTGAATCAGGGACTTGCTCTTATTGCTCGTGCTTTCAGCAAATTCTCCAACAAAACAAACAACCGTCAACGTTCATCTTCAAACACAAGAAATCAAGCTGTTGTTAATGATGGAAGAGTGGAAATTCAGAATCGTAGCTATGGTCGATCTGGTTCAGGAAGCTCTTCAGGAAATTATGGGAATGGTCAAAGGTTTAGTAACAATACCGGGTTCAGAAACAACTCAGCATCTCCTCAACAAAGGTCTGACTCAGTTGCTACAAGGAACTCCAGCTCAGGGAATGCAGTTTGGTGCTACAATTGCAATGAACAAGGTCATATAGCTACAACATGTCCCAAACCGAGAACTCGGGGTAGTAAGTTTCACAAGCAGGCATTACTCATGGCTCTTCAAGATGAAAAAGACGGACATTTCCCTGAACAAGATAACAACTTCATGGCAAATGTCAACAATGATGATGACATGGAAGATCTGGAAGCTAATGCAGCTGTGATGCTTATGGCCAACATGCAGGAACTTAAGCTCAATGATTCAGGTCCAGTGTATGACACTGACGGCTTGTCTCAGGTACATGACCTTAATGCATGCTTTATTAATGAAATAGTCTCACCTTCTGCTTCTGAATCAGATACGGCGCAAGTTGTTCCATCTATATCATCTTCATCCTCTCCAAAAGATGAACAAATAAGCACAGTTGTCATATTTGATGATGACACAGTTGTTTCATTTGATGATCCAATTGAGAATGATAAACATGATAATTTAGAACAACATGAACCATCATTTGATCCAGACCCTGACCTCATATTGTTATCTAAACAACTGGATGCTCAACAATTGCAAATAATAAAATGCAACGAGAAAAATAAAATTTTAAAAGAACAAAATGCGTCATTTGCAAGAGATATTGAGTGTTATAAAATTCAGCTTTCAAATCAAGAAGAAAAGATTAAACACGCAAAAAGTTTTGAAAAAGCTTTTCAAGATTCTTACAACAAAGAACAAGATCTTCAACGTAAAATGCAAGATTTAATTGAGTCAAACGGAAAGTTGATTTCGAAACTTGAAAGTGAGAAGTGTGTATTGAAAATGCAAGTTGAACGTCTTCAAAGAGACCTTTCAAAAACTGAAACAGAATTGTCAAATTGCAAAAAGGAGTTTTGTGAACATAAAACACGAAAAAGGAAGTATATTGATGATTTACTTGGTGATATTGTTGATCTTGAAAAACAACTCAAAGAATTTCATCACATTGTTTACAAACACGGGAACTCTGTCACAACAATCCAAAAGTTTGCTTTAAAACCGAGACCCGATAAAGGATTTGCACTTTGCGATTTTAAATCAATGTTTCTTCACAAAGCTTTCAAAGAAAATCCTAAGGTTTACAGTATTGATCACATGTTTGATAATACAATTGTGCGTGCTGTTGTTTTTGATACTGAGGAAGAAGAAGAACTGGAAGACGAGAGTCGATCAAAAATGAGTTATGTTCAACACTGGACACCATATGACTATTCAAAAGCTCCACCTCTTTCTAAATCTTTTGTTACTCAAAAGGATTTACCTAAGAAATCATGGTTTATCGAAGAGTCATATGTTTCATCTCACAATGCAGCCCCTGTCCAAACTGTAGCACAAATAAATGGTCCTTTACCATCATCCGGTGAACTTACACCTTTACCGAAAACATGTCGTGTCTTAAATTATTTCAAAACTTTTATGGAAGACATCGAAATTTTGGAGGAAACAATTGAACGTAATTCTGAAATTAAAATTGAAACTTTTCAATCCGCTTACGAGCGAGAAAAGAGAGATATTTTTCAAAAACAAATGAAGCCAATTGTTCAACACCTCCGTCTCTGTGCTACACGTTGGGATCAGGAACTTCAAAAGGAGGTCAAAAATATGATAAACATTTTCAATGCTACTGAAAATGACATTTTGATTCAAAAGCAAAGAAACAGAGTTTTGAAAAATGATGCTGATCGACTCTTGGAACAAGTTCTCAATGCTGATATTTTGTCTGTTATCATGAATGATCTTTATAATTCTGGTACTTCTATGCTTAAGCATGATCATTGTGTTGATAATAATTTGTTGAATGAGGAAATTGAGACACTTAAACTGGAAAATGAAAAGTTGAGAATTAAAAATGATGATGTGACAAAACAATTTTCAAAAGAAATTTGTCAACTCAATCAAAGGCTTGAATGGTGTCAAGCTAAAAGTCTTGAAAGGGAATTGAAGTTTCAAAGTCAAAATGTTTCAAACTCTTGTCAGATTTGCAAAAACAACGAGTCTTTAAAAGGTCGATGTTTCCAATACGAGAAAGAAATTGCGGATTTAAAAATTGAAAACGCCGAATGGCAACAAAACCGCGACGACATCAAATATTGCAATGGTTTACTTGAGTCTGAAATTCAGGACAAAAATCACATCATCATTGATTTGAAAGAGAAAGTTAAGCTACTTCAAAAAGGAAAAATGGTTGACACCACAGTGATAGCACCAGGAATGTATCAAATAAACAAAACTGATAAAGGAAAGGTTGTTCAAAACACTAATGTTGATAACTCCACTTCTACAGGACTAGTCTCCACTTCTAGCGTTAGCAGACCCAAGCGAAAAAGTAAAAAGAAGAATAGGATCTTGCAACGTAAGAGAGGACACCTAGAAGCTCAAGAAGTAGAAGACCAACTTAGGAATTTGAATAAAACTCATGTTGCATCAGATTTAGATTCTAATCTGGCAAATTGTAATCAAAATCTAAATGTAACGAATGATGAACCTTTAAATGTTTTGAATATTAATGCATCTTGTGTGTTTTGTCGTAAAAGCGTATCATCTGGTGATCATACAAAATGTTTAGCTAATTCTCTTCTCAATCGTCATAAGAAACGTAGGCCACGCATTCCTTTTAGGCCCACTAATGCCTCTAAGTCTAACTTAGGAAAGCCGTCTTCTACGGTTTCTAATGATGTCCCAGTTAACCCCATAGGTGCCGAGAACAAATCCAGGACTGAGCCAACTACTAGTGCATTTAACATTAAGAAAGCAAAAACTAGTTGGAACTGGCAACGTTGGTTACAATACAAACCAGATTTTAAATGGATTCCTAAATTGTTAACTACATGTGTTACTAACCAACAGGAACCCGCTTTGTCTTTGGGTTCCACCCTTACTTCTGTTCCACCCGTGTCTTCTTCTGGTGATGCAGGTGGTACAGATTGTTCTCTGGATTGTTGATAGCGGATGCACCCGACATATGATAGGCAATCTCAAACTGCTACACAACTTTGTCTCAAAGTTTATAGGAACTGTCAGATTCGGGAATGATCATTACGCTCTAATAATGGGATATGGTGACTTTATCAGCGGGAACATTGAAATCAGTCGTGTTTACTATGTGGAAGGCCTTGGACACAACCTTTTCTCTGTTGGTCAATTCTGTGATGGGGATCTAGAAGTTGCATTTCGTGAGAAAACTTGCTTTGTTCGTGACTTACAAGGAAACGATCTAATGTCTGGCTCACGCGGCTCCAATCTTTATACAATCTCAATGTCAGATATGATTGCAACATCTCCGATATGTCTTCTCTCCAAAGCTGAATCGACTAAATCTTGGTTATGGCACAAACGTCTTTCGCACTTGAATTTCAGAACCATGACTGACCTTGCTCGTTATAAACTTGTCGATGGATTTCCTAGATTCCGTTTCACCAAAGATCACTTATGTCCAGCCTGTGAACAAGGAAAAAGTACTCGAGCTCGTTTTCCTTCAAAACCTGAGCAAAGTACGAATCATGTTTTACAACTCCTTCATATGGATTTGTGTGGACCGATGCGTGTTCAAAGTATCAACGGTAAACGCTACATACTAGTAATTGTGGATGACTTCTCCAGATGGACTTGGGTTTATTTTCTTCGAAGTAAAGATCAAGCTCCTTCGATGATCATCACCTTTCTCACCAAAATTCAAGTTCAGTTACGTAACACGGTACGAATCGTCAGAACTGACAATGGAACTGAATTCAAGAATCAGACACTTCGGTCTTACTATGAGAAAGTGGGAATTGAACATCAAACGTCTATACCTAGAAGCCCAGAACAGAATGGTGTGGTTGAAAGACGCAACAGGACGTTAGTGGAAGCTGCTAGAACTATGTTGATTAATGCTCAATTACCAGATTACTTATGGGCAGAAGCTGTTTCAACCGCATGTTATACTCAAAACCGTTGCATGATCACAAAACGCCATCGCAAAACACCATATCAAATTGTTCACAAAAGGAAACCGAACATCGATTACTTTCATGTATTTGGAGCACTTTGCTATCCGAAAAATGATCATGATGATTTAGGTAAACTCAAAGCTAAGGCTGACATCGGAGTGTTCGTTGGATATTGTGAAAATTCCAAAGGTTTTCGGATATGGAATCGTCGTACAAGAGAAATTCAAGAAACCATTCACGCTAATTTCGATGAACTCACCCAAATGGCTTCTGAGCAACACAGCTTAGGACCCGAATTCAACCGTCTTAACTCTCCGGCATCTTCAGCTGAACCTTTACCACTTAACCGCAAAGAATTAGAAACCTTGTTTGCTCCACTATTTGATGACACAATTGAATACCGTCCTACTGAGGTCTCACCAAATTCCGCTGCTCAACCTGATCACATTCCAGTACCAGACTCACCTCAACAAACTTCTACAAGTATTGAAAGAGACGGTCCTTCAATTGAATCACCATCAACAGCAGAACAAACTGGTTCTACTCCCTGCCATCCAGCTGAAGATCCAACACCATAATCAGTTCCACAATCCGCAGAGCATGATCCTGATGCGTTCATTAATCCGTTTGCACCAGCTACTACAGTTCTTGATATAGCTGAGTCGTCAACACGCAACTTGGATCCTGCCAACATGCGAGATACGTATCAACTACACCCTTCAACACATAAATGGACTTGTGACCATCCACTAGTTCATATTATTGGCCATCCAGATGCACCTGTTATGACAAGACAACGACTTCACACCGATGGAGAAACTTGCATCTATGCACTCACAGTTTGTCATGAAGAACCCAAGAACATTAAAGATGCAATGACTTATGACAACTGGATTAAATCTATGCAAGAGGAATTTCAGCAATTCATAAGATTAGAAGTCTGGGAATTAGTTGAAAGACCTGACGGAGTCTTTGTCATCGGGTTAAAATGGATCTGGAAGAATAAGCTTGATGCAGAAGGAACAGTCATCCGCAACAAATCACGTCTGGTAGCGAAAGGATACTCTCAACTTGAAGGTCTAGACTTTGCTGAATCCTTTGCTCCAGTGGCACGACATGAAGCTGTTCGGATCTTTTTGGCTTATGCTGCTCATAGGAATATGGTGGTTTACCAAATGGATGTGAAAACTGCATTTCTGAATGGAGAACTCCGTGAAGAAGTTTATGTCAGCCAACCTGAAGGCTTCGTTAATCCTGAGCGTCCTAATCACGTTTACCGACTCAAAAAGGCACTCTACGGACTCAAGCAAGCCCCACGGGCGTGGTATGACAAACTATCCACTTTCTTGCTGGCCAATAAATTTTTTAAAGGATCGGTGGATCCAACACTGTTTACAAAAACCTACAGGGAGGACTTACTTGTTGTTCAAATATATGTCGATGACATCATTTTTGCCTCAACAAAACGAAGTTACTCTAATGATTTTGCAAAATTAATGAAAGATAATTTTGAAATGTCCATGATGGGTGAACTTACGTTCTTTCTAGGATTACAAGTTCATCAATCACCCCGTGGTATTTTTATAAATCAGTCCAAATATGCTCTCGAAATTCTTAAGAAACATGGAATGATGTCTTGTGATACTTTTAATACACCAATGGGCTATACCACAAAACTAGATGCTGATTTACATGGGACTCCTGTTGACCCTACCAAATACCGAAGTATGATTGGGTCCCTCATGTATCTCACATCTAGTAGACCTGATATAGTTTTTGCTGTCTACATGTGCTCTCGCTATCAGTCCAGACCAACTGAAAAACACCTCAGTGAGGTCAAGAGAATCCTTCGATACATAAAGGGAACCATTAACTTGGGGATCTGGTATCCGAAGGATTCTGGTTTTGAACTAATTGCTTTTTCAGATGCTGATCATGCAGGATGTTTAGACACACGCAAAAGTACATCTGGTGGATTACAGTTTCTCGGAGACAAACTTGTGTCATGGCAATCTAAGAAGCAGGACTGCACTTCACTGTCGTCTACAGAATCTGAATACGTAGCCATGTCTGCTTGTTGCGCTCAAGTCATTTGGATGAGATCACAACTTAAAGATTATGGTTACCTATTCAACAAGATTCCTATCTACTGTGATTCAAAGAGTGCGATTGCTATCTCCTGCAACACTGTGCATCATTGCAAATCCAAACACATCGATCTCCGATATCATTTCATCAAAGAGCATGTGGAAAGGGGTACAGTTGAACTTTATTTTGTTGGAACTGAGTACCAATTGGCAGACTTACTTACCAAATCTCTGGCACCATCCAGATTTGCTAGTCTAGTCCACCAAATTGGTATGAGATGTTTGACTCCAGAGGATCTGGAAAAGTTTTTAAAATACAATTGATCGTCAAACATCATAACTATCTTTGTATAAAGTTTTTTTTTTCTTTCTTAACTTTAAAAAAAAAAAAAAAAAAAAAAAAAAAAAAAAAAAAAAAGGCAAGTATATCGCTTCCATTCAACACCTTGTACTTACTTTACAAGTGTTGAGGGGGAGTCACGCTCAAATCTTTTACCAATTTTAATTGGTATACTTGCATGTTTTCTCGTATGGTACGGTTCTTCAGAGTGTGTGGACGATTTCCTTTACATCATTTTGTCTCATTGGTTTTACGTCTTCATAAGTTAACTTAACGAATTCACATCTCAATGTCATTAGACTTGCTAGTTACTTTAGGGTTCTAGTTTAAGTTCTTCATAGTTAAGGGACCCTTGTTGTCAAATTCTTAAAGACTCTAAAACTTGAGAACACTAGTTTGTTTGTTATAAAAGTCCAAGGACCAAAAGTGTATAAAATTCAAAGTTTCAAAATAAAAATAACAAATACACCGTACAAACAAAATCCTCCAAAAATCTAAAATCTTAAACCCTTTAAAACCCTCTCTAACGCACGGCTCAAAATCATTCGAGCTAACCACAACCTCGATCACTAAATTGTAAGTTCCTATGTAATCACTAGGGCATTACAAACATAGGTTCTTGGTTAATTGGTTTTTCAACGGTTCGATCTTCTGATTTCTTGATGTCGAGAACTAGGGTTAGGTTTTTCGAAAAATGCTATTAACATGCTGTGGTGTGTAATTCTTGATAGGGTTTAGGTGCTATGATTGTTTCTAACACATGCTCATCGAACATTACCACATTCCATCATGTTTCCTTGTTTTTTTTCGAATTCTTTAAATTGGGTCGAAATGGGTTTATGAACTTCTGTGATTATTGGGTTGTGTTTTGTGGTGGGATTTGCTCCTTTGGTCTCTAATGTGCATTTTCTATCTAGCTAGGATGTTTCTCACTGTTTCTACATGTATCTCGAAAAACTTGTTTGTTTCGATCGTGAAAATTATCGAAATAAACATGTCTCAAGTGTTGTCTATTGTGCAATGTGTCTTGTTGTGCATCATAATTGTTGTTGTGATATACTAGAACTCAGTAACACACACAAGTCTCACCCTCATGAAGTTATCGAAATACAAAATGTTCATGATTAAACGAAATCTTTGTGTTTGCCTAAAGAATGTTTAATCTACCTTGGTGACAGGCCAATATCAGTGGAAACGTGATTTGTGAAGAATACGTAGGTGTAATCTCATGATCATTCGATTATATTCTTGTATAAGAATGTTTTCGAGAAATCTGTGTTTTATCGAAATCTTTCAAAAATTATCGAGAAACTCAAGTTCTCGATAAAATTGGTCTACTCAGTTTGTTTCGAAATTTGTTTTGTCGAAATCCTTCTTTGAGCTAAAATCTTTCGAAATCATCAGATTCTCGAAAGTTTTATCGCAAACTATGGTTTCTCGATAAAATTAAATTTCTCGATATTCTGAGGAAATTTTTCGAGAAATCACTTTCTCGATAAATTATGATTTATCGAAATCTTTCTGGGAACTCCATTTTTCGAAATCTTTAGTTTCTCGAAATATTGGTTTATCGAAATTTATTTTATGTGGTTTCTCGATAACTTAATGTTTTATCGCAAAAACTTATATAGGAAAGATCTCGACAACTTTTCTTGATAAAAGTCAATTTTTCTCGAAGATGACACTTTCTCGATAATGGTTCACCAGTTTCTCGATAAGTTGTTAAAAGCATTTTTTTTCGATAACATCAATTTTTTCCGAAAAGTAAGAAATCTCGATAAATGGCCGTTATGTGGAATTTTTCGTAATGTGATGTAGTTGTGAACTGTGCATGTCATGTTGTGCTTATTTGCCATATGCATTATTTGACTCATTACTAAATGACGCATTTGTGCTTAATTGTTTCAAGTAGATATCTGTATCCAAACTCTAAACTGTGCTAACACATAACAAATTTGGATGTTTGGTTTATGGTGATACTTTTCAGATAAACATGGCTGAACACAATGAGAACGTTGCTGTACAAACTCTTCCATTACTCACCTTGGATGACATCACTCCCGAGAACTACAATGTCACAATTGGCAACAACAATCCCAGAGTCGATTTCAACAAGTTGAATATCACAGAGAAATCATGCAAGATTGTGAAAGATATCCTACTGGCACATCCATGCAAACCACTTCTCACCTGCTCTACTTCAGTTCCACTGTTCTACCTTCATCAGTTCTGGCTTACTGCTCAGGCCAACTTGGATAATGAGTCTTTCACTGTTACCTTAGATGGCCAAGATTACTCTGTAGATCATGATGTTCTTCGAACAGCCCTTCTCATGCCACAAACTGACAACGAATTTGCTCCAATACTACCTGACCTGGAACTTCTTGACTTCTTCATTGAATTAGGATATGAGGTTGATGATGATGAACCTCTAATCAAGCTTTCCAAATTTAATGTCAAGTATATCCCTCAGCCTTGGAGAACATTCTGTCTGTTGGTTGTTAGATCTATATCTGGAAGGAAAAGTGGTCATGAACATCCAAGGCTCGAACACCTGCAAACATTCTGGGGAATGGTGACTCTGACACCGATTGACTTTGCAGTTCCTATCATGAATGATATCATCTACAGTATTCAGACCGACCGTGTGAAGACTATGATACCATTCACCAGATTCACCAAGCTTATCATTGAACATCTCTGCAAAAGTTCTCCAGAATTCATTAAGAGGATGGCTGATCCTAATGAGCCGAAGCACCTCTTCGAGGACGACTTCACCACCTTATTCATCAAATCGACCACTTCCTCTACCAAGATCAAAGGTATGAGGATTCCCGAATACCTTCTGAATGACAACATTAAGAATAGGGCAAACTTCAAGTTGTATGATCTGGCTTACAAAGGGGAACTGGAAGAAGCAACTATAAAGACTCGTAGCAAAGGAAGTGTAAAGTCTGGGAGTACCACGAGCACCACTGGATCACCGCATACAAGATCTAAGTCTGCTACAATGGCAAAACCCAAGACTACTACCACACCTAAACCTACATCCAAACCTAAACCTGCTACCAAACCAAAGAAGAAGGCAACTCCTGAGTACTTTATTCGGGATGAACCTACTCCTCCACCTTCTGACACCGAGTCTGAGTTTGATACAGAATCTGACGAAGAAGAACCAGACTATGAACTGAGATATAGAGCACCTGATGAAGGATTTCCTGCAACAGAGATTGCCGTACAACAAAGTCTGGAAACTTATGAAGAAGAGACAAGGAGAAGAAAAGGAGTCACTATCAATGAGCCGAATGATGATGAAGACGAAGCAATCGTTGAACCATTAGTCGATAAACGCAAACTTAAGAGTATAGTTGTCGACACTAGAGCTGAAGAAAAGCAGCTTAGGAAAGATCAGAGGAAAGCAAGTCTTGAAAGCCGACTTCTATCACACCCTCCAACACCACCACCTATCGATCAGTCAGAACATGTAGGGGCTACAAGCAGTATGGTTCCTCCAACAACGTCAGAATCAGCTCCACAACCTGATGACAACGTTAAGGATACAGACAAGACTGAAGATGTCCACATGACTGAGACTGCTACTTTAGAGGAGAATGTTGGCGGTCAAGAGAACTTAGCTACGGATCAGGAACATGAATATCTTATTACTCCAGAGTTTCTTGCACGAGAAGCAGAGGAAGCAGAGGAACGTCGTCGAAAGGAAAACGAAGAGAAGAACGCGTTCGACACCAACATGTTTCTTAAGTCATCTTCTCAGCAGACTTCCTCAGCACAACCTCCACCTCTTCAAGACTCTCCGCCAAAGGATCCAACTCCTCCTGCTTCTTCTTCAGACTCTCACAACGAGTCTTCGTCCGAATCATCACCAGAGCACTCATCACCCACACCATCTGAAACCGCATCTAAACAGCATTCGATCAATGAACCAAAACAACAAGTTGATCTTCAGGAGCAAGTGAACAAACTCACCGACATGGTTACCAAACTTACTAAACAAGTTGAGGAATTCCAGGATTCTACGCAGCTGATTGACAAGTTCTTGAAATCTGATTACGAAGGTTTTATCAGAACTGCAACACATGATTTTCTCACTGATAATCTGGTCGAGATGATCACTCCTGAAGTTGCAAACCTTCTCAAACCAATCAATGACAACTTGGATCACAGAATTAGAAGTGTTACGAAGAAAATGTTGTCTACTACACCCTTCACGCTTCACACCGCAAAATCTTCTACTGTGGGTCCAACCGTCCAAGAATTGTCTCTCAATGACATGCTTGTCAAAATCTTCGACAACCTGGCCACCAAAACCACACAGACAGCTGAAGAAAAAGGCCTGTATGATGCTATGGTAGCTTATATGTCAAAAGAGTCATGCAAAGATGCTGCTGGATCCCGAAAGAGGACAAGAAAAGATGACGATCCTGACCCAAACTCCAAAGGCAAGAAACCTAAGTCTGGAACAGGTCCCTCATCCTCTCTACAACCACAGAAGGACTCCACTCCTCCTGGAACTCAACAACAACCCTCAGCTACTGGTGAAGGTCAAACCGAAGATGAAGAAATGTTCATGGAACAAACTGATGACTTCCAAGATCAACTTGACACCGATTACCGTGCTCCACCTACTCATGATTCTCATGCTGGTCCATCATCACCGTCCAAAGCCAAAGACAAAGATGCTACATCCAAGTCTAAGAAATCCAAGAAGAAAACACGTCATTCATGGCTCGACAATGATGACAATCCTCAGAATGATTGGCTGACAGAAATGGTCCAAGCTCAACCTCCTCTGGAAGAAGAAGAACCTCTTCCTGGTAACACTCTTCAGTTCACCCAGGCCATTATGAAGGATCTTCACATCAACAAACTCACAAAGGCGGAACTTAGGAGAATCAATAGGGATGCACAAGAATTTCTCAAGAAAAGATCTGGAAACAAAGTCGAATACGAATATCACATGCAGAATATAGCTAGTGCAATGTCTGCCGACTTTGACTGGTTAAATCCTGAAGTGAATATTGATCTAAGTTCCAAGAATCATGAAAAACCTTACTTCACCGACTGGACCAAACCATTACCGTTGAAAGGATTTCCAGACAAACCGAAGATACCTTACAGCTTCTTTTTCAACAAAGATCTTCACAACATCCAGCTCACTCAGGAGATATCCAAGAAGAAATATGCTTCCTCACTCACAATCTCAGTACCAGCTGCTAGATACGAAATTCCAGCCATTGAAGAAACCACTCGTATTTTCAGCAACTCCATCGTAGCTTACGACAGAGATGCTCTACATGGAATTCAACATTGGCCAGATCGTCGTCGACTCGGTTATACCAGCAGATTAGGAGAAACGTCATTGGAAAATGTGAAGCAGCAATCTAAGATCATTGCTATCTTGGAGATTCAGCAGTCAAAACGATTTAACTACATTTTCATGCGTGAAATTGTTGTTAAACGACAAGATGAAAAGAAGTACAAGTTCTCTGAAGCCGACTTTCCCAACCTTAATCTCAATGACATTGAAGATATGTATCTTGAAAAGGTTCAAAGTAGAATGCGCGGATTCGATAGAGACGTTCAGTACAACTTCATGGCATCGCTACTTCTTTACATCCGACGACTGATTGTTCAAGAAAGAGTGGAAGATCTTCAGCTTGGAGTGGAAAGTTACCAACAGAAGATCAATTTGACAAAGCCACAGTTCTACTTTGATGGTCTCTATGAAACACCACAGTTTACTCTCATCCAAGAACCGTTTGGTTTCACCTACATCAACAGCAAAAAGCTACAAAGCTTCATGAGGTTCGATGAAGTACATAAATTCTGTGATGTTACACTCAAGTTTGTTCGTGATGGGCTCGTCAAAAGGTTGAATGATGATCGCCGTAAGATAGCTAAGGGGGAACAACCTAGATGGAAATCCAGCTCCAGAAGACAAGTTCGTAACTTTGTCTTAAAAATTGAAGAACGGTTATCTCGACGGGAACAGATCAGACGACTGGAAAGCTACATCGGTGCCAGACCATCGTTTCCTGTCAGAAACTTCGAAAGACCAGAACCTAAGTTCACTAACTTCAATGCTCCACTTCCAGACGAAGAATAACTTGGTACATTTGGTCATATTTTTTCTTATCAATTATTTCATTGATTGAATCATTTTTCCATTATGGTTTGTGCACACATAACAGTGTACAACCCGATCTTGTATAGAAAGGACCCTGAGGTACGCTTCAGTGCCTCAATCCTAAACATAAGGAGCGAAGGCTTCTTACTTTTGAGTAGAATTAATCAAACATTTATGATTTTTCATAATTCTGCTCAAAAGGACAAGTATTTCACCTCAATAAGACCTAATCACTTGTTGAGGGGGAGCACTTGTCAAAACAAAAAATACTTTGCTCTAAATCAAAAGTTCTTGATGAATCTCCCCGTAAGACTCAAAAGGCATATTTTAATCTTAAAGTTTGTCAAAAACACCATTTTGTATGCTATTTTTGAGGGGGAGAAAATGAAAAGGTGATTAAAATATACGAAGTCAAAGCTTTAAGTTGTATCATGTGCGAGCTAGACTTAGTATTGACCCAGGAATTGACGAGATAATTCAAGTTAGTAACATCGAAAGGACTTATCCTCGACGGGTAATAACATCAAGTTAGTTACTAGAGCTAGTTGTCACCTAAAAGCTGACAATGTATCTCTTTAACTAGCCACGTAAGCGTGTCTCGAAAAGGATATGTCTGAGTAGAAATGTACCGTCTCGAGAAACTTTCTGTGAACTTGATCAGGCCGGGTAATAATTTCAAGCTAGTTTAACTAGTGATGTAAGCGTGTCTCGAATCGGTCATGTTCACGGAAAGTGGATCAATTCAAAAGTGATTGCTCCTCCCGCATGTGCAAATTTATTTAAACACTTATGAGCACATGTGCAGGGGGAGCCCTTCAAAAGTGTACGCAAAACTCTCAAAGTGTAAACCAAAATATTTGATTATCACAAACACTTTGAGAGATTTTCAATCAAAGGTTTCTTGGCTACTGTCGGAGTTATAAGGTGATTAAGATAGGAATATCCGTCCTATGATCCGCCAGAGCCGGAGGGATCTACCCAAGGACATCTCCCATAGTTAGAATTAGAAGTCCTTAGGTATGATACGAAAGAAGGAGAAATGAATGAAAGGGAAAGAAGGAGTTGAAGAATTAAAAAGAAAAGTAAAGAAAAGGGTGAAAAGAAATAGCCCTCCATATGTTCAACCTTAGGGCAGACACCGGGTTCAATACGTATGCTACTAGTTGTTGCAAAAGACAACACCGGTATTGAAGATTAAGCCGTCATGGACCCAGTGACGCAATGCACTAAACCTTCTTAACCACTCAAGTTCTCTTAAAAGGACTTGTTTCATTCTCACAGGGGAACCCGCGTAACCTATCGACCTATCTCTTAGAGACGGTTGATATTGAAGAAGGACATCCCCAGTCTCCGCATAGGAAACCTAGGTGTGCACTTATAGAGTCTAGAGCCATGAGATACATCAAAGATCTCTTAGGAACACTTAGTATTTCTGCAACTGGTGTTCTACATCAATGGGCATCAGTTGTAAACTACCGAGTCCTTCGCAGATCTTAGCAATCTGCCAAGAACGTTTATGAGAGGATTACTTAGGTATTTCTCAATGATTGAACGGAAATCCTGCCAGGGTCAACATCAAACAGCCCTGACAGCAGGTCACTTCGGTAACCCCACAAGTGTTACGCTTAGTGTTTGCGGTGGTTCCATTACGGTCTACAGTCGTGGAGTGATCCCCAGCGACTCACCCAGTCATTGAGCTACCTAGTAGGTCTCGTAAGCTCCTTCGGGAGTATCTGATATGGGAACGGCCTGGATAAGGATTAGAAGGAGTCTTCACAATATGCTGTTGATGAGCTCTAATTCCTTATCCGTAAGTACCGGTGATTTATTGCTAACTGTCTACTCGCAGGTACCTCCCTTCCATGATGGTAGATTCCAACATGCTCATACATACATCTTGAAGTCAAAGAAAGCTTCCCCCAAAGATCAAAGCAACACAAAGTTCAAAGAAAGATTCTACGCCAAAAAGAAGAATCTACAAAGTATAAAGACAAAGATCTCAATACATGAAAAGGAACTTCTTGTACGTGAAAGTCTAAGTCCAAAGATGTATGAGTATGTTGGAATGGCGGACAACCACCACAGACGCAGGAGTGACGAATGGCAGATTACTTCATAACATAATCACTACAACATCATCAAAGAACAAAGACAAAGAGCAAAGTATATCCATCTTTATTATTATCATTTCTAAAGACGTCTAAAGCTATGAAAGTCAAAGATTAAAACGAAGACGCCAAGCAACCATGATGACCGACCCTTAGGGGGAGATTGTTGGAACCATAGTTTTACTATTTTATCAAGTCTCGGTCATTTGTAATAATGCTAGGTTGCTTAGTTATTATTTATAATTTGTATTAAGTTTACTAGGCTTAAGAATGTGATCCATGGGCCTCAAAGCCCATACGAATTGTAAGAAGGGAAGGAGTAGGATGTTGCCCTAGCTCCTTTCCTATAAATACTAGTCTTAGGCCTCTTGTAAACTTGGTTGGTTATTTGAAAACATTAAGGAAACTCTTGCATTTCACTTTCTCAAATTTCTCATAATCATCCCAATCTCATTCTCATCTCATTTCTCTTATCATTATACTTGTGTTTACAAAATGGTGACCTAACAGTCCCTCCTAATCTAGCCTTTGAAGCAAGATGAACTGAAAGATGAACCATGACATCAAAGAATGATGGCGGAAAAATCCTTTCTAAATCACAAAGTATTTTTCCAATCTCGGTTTCCATTTGAACCAAATCATTTGGATTAAGAACCTTTGCGCATAATTGTTTATAGTAACGACATAGCTTCCTCACATTATAGCGCACGTGCTTAGGCAACACATTTCGCAAGGCAATGGGAAGCAACTGCTGCATCAAAATATGGCAATCATGACTTTTAAGTCCAAACAGTTTTGGAGGTTTTAACTTTACGCATCTTAATATATTAGCTGCATAACCATCTGGAACTTTCACCTTCTTAAGCACACGACAAAAAATATCTTTCTCTTTTTTATCCATTGAGAAACAAGCAGGTGGCAAATAAACTTTGTTGTTATCTTGAACTATAGGATGAAGTTCAGGTCTAATGCCCATTTCTTGTAAATCTAGGCGTGCTTTTATATGATCCTTGGTCTTCCCATCTAGATTCATTAGCGTTCCAAGGACACTGTCACAAACATTCTTCTCAATATGCATTACATCTAGATTATGGCGTAGCAAGTTATCTTTCCAGTACGGTAACTCAAAAAAAAATACTTTTCTTCTTCCAATTAAAATGAGAGAAAATCATATTTCTATTGTTTATAATGTTTTATGGACATATCGGGATGCTAGAAGGACGTTTAAACCTAAAAGTAAATCTCGGACACGGCTTTGTGATTTTTGCAGAAATGATCCGACGAGCGTCAAACTCTCGGATTATCGTTAAAATAGTTTAACTTACGAGAATATGAAATAAAAATTTCTGAGATGAATAGTGAAAAGTGAATAGTAAAAAGTGAATAGTGAAATTTTCGGGAATAAAAGTTAACCTGAAATTGCGAATTGTTACAGTCTCTACCCCTTAAGGAGAACTTCGTCCCGAAGTTCAGTTGATGTTAACTACTTACGGTGTGTCTAAGAGAATTCGGGATCTCTAATATAGTGGTGTTCACTCTGATTCGTCTAAGGTTCTGGTTAAGGAGTTGTATCAGCTACAATTAAGCCCACTTATTTATAACACATTACTTACATAAAGAAGCGTCCAAATTTATGTAAGTAAGGTCTCATAAACTTATGGTTCGGTGATTTACAATTTCTTTATTTAATTGAAGAGGCGTCCCAATCCATTTAAATAAGGAGATTCTAAATCATCCTACTTAAGAATTTCCGACACAAAATCCGCCTTCTGAGGCCGATAGTAAGATAATCAAGTCATCAAATCCCTAAAGCTAAGCAATAATATTATTTAACTCAAATCTTGTGTCTAATCAAACAAGAACTGTCACAAGATCAAGTTAACTAATTAGTTATTACTGAGCTCTATGTTTTTAATGACTCGACGAATCTCTGGGGCTCCTTATAATACTAAAGTCATATCATCTAACAGCGTGGAACTAAGCAAACCTCTAACCAAAAAGCATATGTGTATGTATTGTGTGTAAGGCAAATAAAGAGGAAGGTCCCAACGTATATAGCAGTTATAGTCTAGGCACTAAATGCAACCTAGTTCTCTATAACCAAGGCTCTGGTACCAATCTGTAACACCCCCAAAATACCGCAGCGGAAGACTGTGTCATAGGGATGCCACTTCATAATACAAAGTACAAGTTATAGAAAACGAACTCTAAATGAGACGTTTTGAAAAGTTACCATTCGATTAATGAATTCAAAGTTACAAACATGAGATTCCAAAGTATGATACTTAAATGTATACAAAATGTTTTGAATGGTAAATGATAAAAGCGTAAGTCTTCAGAATATGTACCTTGACTCTAAGTTCCACGTACTAGCTATCGCCTTACTAACCTGAGATAAACATGCTAAAGTGTCAACACAATGGTTGGTGAGTTCATAGAGTTTGTCTTAAAACATTTGAAAAAGCCTTAAAGAATGATCACACAGCAAAGGCATCGTGAATCCACTCAGTTACAAGTCCCGCCATAAGAGACTTGTAACCTGTGTGTTCACAACCCACTGCCAACATATAGTATAATAAAGACATGTATAAGTTCATCAAGACAATTAAGCAATTAGTAGTGAGTCTCTACTTCATCTCCGAAGACCTCACTTTTATGATGTATCCAACATTCGCAAATGTTAGGATGTATCAAAGCCAACTGGGAGTCAATTCCCAAAGACAACTGGGAGCCACTTCCCAAAGACAACTGGGAGTCAATTCCCAAAGACAACTACTAGTCAATAAATAGAATAACGCAATTAAGTATAACGCAGTCATGTATGTAAGCAATCAAGTATAACACAGTCACGTATAAACGTTTTGAGTATTTGTACAAGTAAGCAAGTAGTTGAGCATGTATCCCCCCCAAGAGTTTAAAACAAGTACGAAAAGAGTAGGGGCTATGACTCACCTTAAGCTTATGTAATGAGAAATGACAGTGGTAGTCGAATCGCGAAAGTCTCTAAGAGCAGCCTATAATAGAACGTTGCGACTTAGGTTTTGAGTAATGTCTAAGAATACGAAGAATTGCCCATATATGTCTTGCATAATGTTCATGATGTAGTACTTAGTATATAGTGTAAGCCTTTGAATATAAATGGTCTATGAAACATGTATAGGTTGTATATCTCTTACTACCGTTCGGGCCGACATAATTCAGAAGTCATGGAGTAAACATTCGAGGAGCCAGGACACTTTAACTCGTAAATCCACAACTCGTCTCGACGGCTTACTCAATGAACTCCTCACATGAGGCTCCCTACTATTGTAGTATTTGATAACATATATATATATATATATATATATATATATATATATATATATATATATATATATATATATATATATATATATATATATATATAAGCTTTTTGATCTTTAATAGTTATATGGTCTTTAGCCGTGGCTTTGCCGTGACCTTGGTCATTGTTACCATGATCTTGAGACTCAACCTTGGCTTTAGCCATGGTTGTGGTCTTGGCTTTAGGTCATTAGACCTCTTGGTCTCATCTAATTATAATGATTATATAGTAACTTTGGTCTAAAAATGGGCTGTTAAGAATGTGAAGAAATTTATCACTCAGAAAGCGTTTTCAGGGCTCGAGCTTCTTTAATCCTGAACGAAAACGTCGTTCCGGACAACTTTCGTGTTTTAACTTTTTGATGAATCGGACCAGAAGTGGGACTTTCAAAATCATAATTTGATCAGAATGCTATTTAGGCAGATTTGCCGTTTTGGTTTCGCTAACTTCAAATGGTCATAACTTTTGACTCGTGTACTCGTTTTGGGTGATTCAAATTGCTATGTTTTCCTTATTAAGTCCTCTTTAACAGTAAGTAAGTTTCAAATATCAAAGTTATACTATTTTGGTCGTGGTTCTTCATAAAAATCACTAGTTTGCTTGTTTACTTGTCATAAGTTAACATATGTATACCAATACTTGTTTTATCCATTTTTAAACATCATGAACACAATACAAAGACCATATATAGCATGAAAGAAACTTAATAAGCATGAAAATGATAATTAAGCAAGGAGTATGTTAGGGTTTGCTTACAACTTGAGGCTTTCTAAAAGAAAGGTAAGTAACTAGTAAGGTACGGACTTTGATAGACTTAAGCTTCACCCTTTGCAATCTATGATAAACCGAGGTTATTTGAAGATTATAACGACGCCTTCTTGAAGTCCAAAGCTATTTGAAGATTATAACGACGTCTTTTTGGAGACTTTAAAGTAATAACAACTTTTCTTAGAAAATTTCCAAGATTGAAGATCAAACACTAGTTTTCTTTCAAAAACTAGTTAACTTTCTTACAAAATATAAGAAAAGTGCCTTAGGTTTTAGGACTTGAAGGTTATAAGAAGGTGTGGTGCAAGTTTTCTATGTGTTTTAGCTTGGTATTTATAGGGTAGGAAAAATAGTTAACCATATATTGGGTTAGAAATTAACCATGGTTAGTTTAAGACACTTGTAATGATCTAAAGAATCAATGGTCAAGATTTAACCACACATGGTGACTCCACCACCCCTAAGTCGGTTCAAGGAGGATAAGGGTGACTAGATGAGTAGTCATGGTCTTTGGATGGTAATATCCTAAGTATGTAGCTAGTTTTGACTCCGTAAATTGCTAACCGTAAGTTTTTAGGCCACGAAACGTAAAACCGGGTATCCTAAAAATATGAAACTTATAAATATGGTTAAACATGTCAATATAGTCCATAATAAAATATAAAATGAGTGGTAGGTTCTATCGGGTGCGAAAACCCTGCTAAAAACTGGAAACACGGGTCTAAAACGCGCAATTCGCGTAAAACGCTGAACTGAAAAACGTAAAATTCCGAAACTTTTGGAATTGTCCTAAAATGAGAGAAAATCATATTTCTATTGTTTATAATGTTTTATGGACATATCGGGATGCTAGAAGGACGTTTAAACCTAAAAGTAAATCTCGGACACGGCTTTGTGATTTTTGCAGAAATGATCCGACGAGCGTCAAACTCTCGGATTATCGTTAAAATAGTTTAACTTACGAG
The DNA here is from genome assembly GCA_030686995.1 of Artemisia argyi. Taxonomy (NCBI): domain Eukaryota; kingdom Viridiplantae; phylum Streptophyta; class Magnoliopsida; order Asterales; family Asteraceae; genus Artemisia; species Artemisia argyi. The sequence goes on from CM060702.1 coordinate 110,134,881, forward strand.
AATATGAAATAAAAATTTCTGAGATGAATAGTGAAAAGTGAATAGTAAAAAGTGAATAGTGAAATTTTCGGGAATAAAAGTTAACCTGAAATTGCGAATTGTTACAGTCTCTACCCCTTAAGGAGAACTTCGTCCCGAAGTTCAGTTGATGTTAACTACTTACGGTGTGTCTAAGAGAATTCGGGATCTCTAATATAGTGGTGTTCACTCTGATTCGTCTAAGGTTCTGGTTAAGGAGTTGTATCAGCTACAATTAAGCCCACTTATTTATAACACATTACTTACATAAAGAAGCGTCCAAATTTATGTAAGTAAGGTCTCATAAACTTATGGTTCGGTGATTTACAATTTCTTTATTTAATTGAAGAGGCGTCCCAATCCATTTAAATAAGGAGATTCTAAATCATCCTACTTAAGAATTTCCGACACAAAATCCGCCTTCTGAGGCCGATAGTAAGATAATCAAGTCATCAAATCCCTAAAGCTAAGCAATAATATTATTTAACTCAAATCTTGTGTCTAATCAAACAAGAACTGTCACAAGATCAAGTTAACTAATTAGTTATTACTGAGCTCTATGTTTTTAATGACTCGACGAATCTCTGGGGCTCCTTATAATACTAAAGTCATATCATCTAACAGCGTGGAACTAAGCAAACCTCTAACCAAAAAGCATATGCGTATGTATTGTGTGTAAGGCAAATAAAGAGGAAGGTCCCAACGTATATAGCAGTTATAGTCTAGGCACTAAATGCAACCTAGTTCTCTATAACCAAGGCTCTGGTACCAATCTGTAACACCCCCAAAATACCGCAGCGGAAGACTGTGTCATAGGGATGCCACTTCATAATACAAAGTACAAGTTATAGAAAACGAACTCTAAATGAGACGTTTTGAAAAGTTACCATTCGATTAATGAATTCAAAGTTACAAACATGAGATTCCAAAGTATGATACTTAAATGTATACAAAATGTTTTGAATGGTAAATGATAAAAGCGTAAGTCTTCAGAATATGTACCTTGACTCTAAGTTCCACGTACTAGCTATCGCCTTACTAACCTGAGATAAACATGCTAAAGTGTCAACACAATGGTTGGTGAGTTCATAGAGTTTGTCTTAAAACATTTGAAAAAGCCTTAAAGAATGATCACACAGCAAAGGCATCGTGAATCCACTCAGTTACAAGTCCCGCCATAAGAGACTTGTAACCTGTGTGTTCACAACCCACTGCCAACATATAGTATAATAAAGACATGTATAAGTTCATCAAGACAATTAAGCAATTAGTAGTGAGTCTCTACTTCATCTCCGAAGACCTCACTTTTATGATGTATCCAACATTCGCAAATGTTAGGATGTATCAAAGCCAACTGGGAGTCAATTCCCAAAGACAACTGGGAGCCACTTCCCAAAGACAACTGGGAGTCAATTCCCAAAGACAACTACTAGTCAATAAATAGAATAACGCAATTAAGTATAACGCAGTCATGTATGTAAGCAATCAAGTATAACACAGTCACGTATAAACGTTTTGAGTATTTGTACAAGTAAGCAAGTAGTTGAGCATGTATCCCCCCCAAGAGTTTAAAACAAGTACGAAAAGAGTAGGGGCTATGACTCACCTTAAGCTTATGTAATGAGAAATGACAGTGGTAGTCGAATCGCGAAAGTCTCTAAGAGCAGCCTATAATAGAACGTTGCGACTTAGGTTTTGAGTAATGTCTAAGAATACGAAGAATTGCCCATATATGTCTTGCATAATGTTCATGATGTAGTACTTAGTATATAGTGTAAGCCTTTGAATATAAATGGTCTATGAAACATGTATAGGTTGTATATCTCTTACTACCGTTCGGGCCGACATAATTCAGAAGTCATGGAGTAAACATTCGAGGAGCCAGGACACTTTAACTCGTAAATCCACAACTCGTCTCGACGGCTTACTCAATGAACTCCTCACATGAGGCTCCCTACTATTGTAGTATTTGATAACATATATATATATATATATATATATATATATATATATATATATATATATATATATATATATATATATATATATAAGCTTTTTGATCTTTAATAGTTATATGGTCTTTAGCCGTGGCTTTGCCGTGACCTTGGTCATTGTTACCATGATCTTGAGACTCAACCTTGGCTTTAGCCATGGTTGTGGTCTTGGCTTTAGGTCATTAGACCTCTTGGTCTCATCTAATTATAATGATTATATAGTAACTTTGGTCTAAAAATGGGCTGTTAAGAATGTGAAGAAATTTATCACTCAGAAAGCGTTTTCAGGGCTCGAGCTTCTTTAAACCTGAACGAAAACGTCGTTCCGGACAACTTTCGTGTTTTAACTTTTTGATGAATCGGACCAGAAGTGGGACTTTCAAAATCATAATTTGATCAGAATGCTATTTAGGCAGATTTGCCGTTTTGGTTTCGCTAACTTCAAATGGTCATAACTTTTGACTCGTGTACTCGTTTTGGGTGATTCAAATTGCTATGTTTTCCTTATTAAGTCCTCTTTAACAGTAAGTAAGTGTAAATATCAAAGTTATACTATTTTGGTCGTGGTTCTCCATAAAAATCACTAGTTTGCTTGTTTACTTGTCATAAGTTAACATATGTATACCAATACTTGTTTTATCCATTTTTAAACATCATGAACACAATACAAAGTCCATATATAGCATGAAAGAAACATAATAAGCATGAAAATGATAATTAAGCAAGGAGTATGTTAGGGTTTGCTTACAACTTGAGGCTTTCTAAAAGAAAGGTAAGTAACTAGTAAGGTACGGACTTTGATAGACTTAAGCTTCACCCTTTGCAATCTATGATAAACCGAGGTTATTTGAAGATTATAACGACGCCTTCTTGAAGTCCAAAGCTATTTGAAGATTATAACGACGTCTTTTTGGAGACTTTAAAGTTATAACAACTTTTCTTAGAAAATTTCCAAGATTGAAGATCAAACACTAGTTTTCTTTCAAAAACTAGTTAACTTTCTTACAAAATATAAGAAAAGTGCCTTAGGTTTTAGGACTTGAAGGTTATAAGAAGGTGTGGTGCAAGTTTTCTATGTGTTTTAGCTTGGTATTTATAGGGTAGGAAAAATAGTTAACCATATATTGGGTTAGAAATTAACCATGGTTAGTTTAAGACACTTGTAATGATCTAAAGAATCAATGGTCAAGATTTAACCACACATGGTGACTCCACCACCCCTAAGTCGGTTCAAGGAGGATAAGGGTGACTAGATGAGTAGTCATGGTCTTTGGATGGTAATATCCTAAGTATGTAGCTAGTTTTGACTCCGTAAATTGCTAACCGTAAGTTTTTAGGCCACGAAACGTAAAACCGGGTATCCTAAAAATATGAAACTTATAAATATGGTTAAACATGTCAATATAGTCCATAATAAAATATAAAATGAGTGGTAGGTTCTATCGGGTGCGAAAACCCTGCTAAAAACTGGAAACACGGGTCTAAAACGCGCAATTCGCGTAAAACGCTGAACTGAAAAACGTAAAATTCCGAAACTTTTGGAATTGTCCTAAAATGAGAGAAAATCATATTTCTATTGTTTATAATGTTTTATGGACATATCGGGATGCTAGAAGGACGTTTAAACCTAAAAGTAAATCTCGGACACGGCTTTGTGATTTTTGCAGAAATGATCCGACGAGCGTCAAACTCTCGGATTATCGTTAAAATAGTTTAACTTACGAGAATATGAAATAAAAATTTCTGAGATGAATAGTGAAAAGTGAATAGTAAAAAGTGAATAGTGAAATTTTCGGGAATAAAAGTTAACCTTAAATTGCGAATTGTTACAGAGGCAGCTATTTTAGATGACATAAATAACATTTGCAATCGTGGTATGAGCGGAAAATGACGCAACACCTTTGCTCCAATCTTCTTACGTGTATCAGCTGTGGTTGACTCATCTGCACAATCATCTTCACTTGCTTTATACCTTGACGTATGGCATATATCACATTCTGTTTTATTAATGTTTTCTTTCCAATACAGCATATAATCATTAGGACATGCATCAATTTTATCATAACTAAGTCCCAACTCTCGAATTATCTTCCTTAGTTCATACAATGACTTTGGTATAGAAGCATCGGGGAAGGCTTCCCTCATTGTATCTAGCATCTTGCTGAAACCATTATCACTACATTTCCCAACACACTTACCATGAAATAGTCGAATGATAAAAGAAAGAACTGATAACTTACACCCAGGATATAGTGGTTTCTTTGCCTCTCCCAACACTTTATAAAAAAAATTCGCCTTTAGGTTTGGCATACTAATACTTTCAGTTTGTGTTCCCATGTCATCGGTTAGTGTGTCATCACCAAACCGATGGAAGGCATCATTCAGCAACCCTTGCATGTCATCTTCAGCATCCAACATTGGAGCATCACTTGATTTGGAACTGAAAGGTGGAATTGTATAACCTTTCATAAACCCGACACATACCAGATGTGTTGTAGCCTCCGTCCGATTTACCCATATCTAATTACCACAATCAATACATGGACATGAAATATGTCCATTTTTACCCTCATTATAGAATATATGATCAAGAAAGTCGTCAAGACCTTTTTTATATTCAATGGTAAATCTAGGTAAAGACATCCAACTCGTATCCATCTTAAACCTAATTCAATTAACCACAGAAAACCACATATAATTTCAACAAAAAGAAAGGGAGCCTAATTCAATTAACCACATATGTTGTTTCATAAAAATTTAGCAAAAAACGACTAGGGTTTCAATTATGAGGTAATACCTGGTCTTGATGATGGTGGTGAGTCCTGTTGGCAATTTTGGATGGTGGAACGATGTGGATTTGGATCTTAAAATTAGAAATACTTTTACAATTTATTTTTAAGCTATTTCTTAATTAATTGCCTAATTATTACTTCAAAGCTAGATAAACTAATTTAAATCTAAAAAATTGAAATTAAAAGTCAAATTTGCAAAAGTAATTTTCACATAAGCTTGAAAACTTATAAAAGGTAAAAAAAATATAAAAAATTATCTGGCATAAAAATTAAACAGTAAAACTAATATATTTTTTGCTTTTTAATTTAAACTAATTTAATTAAAATTAACTCTAAAAATTACCTAGTGAAGAGTAAAAATTATGGGAAAATTACTAGGAATGCTACAAGTTACAAGGAACCTAGGAAAAATATGAGGAGGGGGAAAATGGTACGGATAAGCATTTAAATAAGCTAAATTGCAAAAATAAGCTAAAAGGAACAAGGACTATATTAAGTATATAGATTATGCAATAACAAATGGAACTGGTGCCCCAGAGCAATTGGAAGGGGGTTGTGGTATTGTGCATGTATGCTTGAGGTCCCAGGTTTGAACCCCACTTTTTGCAATTTTTCTATTTATTTTAATTTTTTTGATTTTCTTTTTACAAAACTTTTTTATTACTAATTATAAGTAACTTTTGTTAAAACACTTTTTTCAAAAGTAAAAAATAAGCTCTCTATGAGCTTTTTAGCTTTACAGATGCTTTTGTTAAGCCAAAATGGATTTATAAAAGGCATTAAGCTACAATAAGCTAAATAAGTTGTAACTACATGAGTTGTACCTACCTTAAGCTAAAACCTACCAGATAATCTAACGGAATAAGCTCTAGACCACAATAAGCACTTGGACATATATCACATGCCAATCATGCCAAAACCAAGAACCTTGCAGCCCTTGTGGGTCCCACTAGGGTTCAAAGGGATCCAAAGCAAGACTTGATATGAAAAGGTGACTTATTGAGGTTTCTAAAAAGCTAAAAATAAGTAACTTTCATGAAACCACTTTTGAAATAACTTATTAATAAGCTATGTGCACCCCCTTGTGCTTAACAGTTGACTTAATAGCTTATTAGGACTTATGCACTTTTGAAAAAGCTATGAAATGAGCAAATGAGCAAAAACAGATGATAAACAACTTGAAACAAGGTAAAGGACACAAATAAGCACTGGGTGGTGCTTGGAACCTGTGGGCAAACTCTGAGTCACTCAGTGTATGTTTTGAGACAGGTCACAAATATGAGTCAAATAAGCTAAGGGCAAAAGGGCTAGAGTCCGAAATAAGCACTAATCCAATAAGCTGAACTTGTAAGCTCCCTAAAAAGCCCAAGGTTGTGTACTGGGGTCCACAGATAAGCCAGATAAGAGCTTATGAGCTTTGGCTAAAAACTAAGTACACACTGACCACCCAGTGTACACAGTCAAATGGGACAAACTAAAAGCTACTTGCAGCCCTATTAGATAAGCTAGAAAGTGCAAAATAAGCTATGAACTAGAAAGATCAGCTGATTGGCTTTCCAAAAAGCCAATAATCACACTATGGGGCCGACTATTGAACAATCTATGGTCTATTGAAAATGGTCAATTTCCTGTGCACATGCCAAGTACTTGCCTTGCAAGCTTAAAGAAGCACTTGCACAAGCTACAATAAAAATCCTAAAAATAAGCTGGACACAGATTTTTAAAGATGAGCTGAGGGACTATGATTTGTGAAAAGCTCAGGTTCCCAATCCAAATACAAAAATCAAAATAAATCAGCCTATTTTTGGATTTCTGAAACAACTATGTTTTTGACTTTTTGAAATTATGAACTTAGGTTGACTTTTGTGAGATTTGATCCTAATTTACTGATTGATTAATGTGACTTAAGCTATATTAAGACTAATTTATGCTAGAACAACTACTTGTGAGATGATTTGAAGCTTATGCCACACTAATTTCCACATAGACAGATTTTAGGCAAATATCTTAGTGATTTTGACTTTAAAGGTTCTATCCACTAAAACCTTGTTTGTTTCTGACTTATTAGCTGTTAAGAAAGTTGTATAAACAGGCCTTAGTCACTGAGTTCAACTAATACTCACTACACAGACCTAACCAAACACTACTTTAAAATACAGATTGTTTAATAACTGATTTAACAAATTTAAAAGGCAAATGATCAATCTAAATCATAATACTGATACATAAGCTTCTACTAGGCTAAATTAAACACATATAAACAAAAGCAACCAACATTTAACAATAACAACTAACAATCACAGATTTATGAAAAATTGGAACAAAATAATGAGACCTTGTCCCTAGGCTCAACCAAGGGCTCTTGAAACATGTACATAATCAACAAAACTCTCTTCTCCAACACCCCAACATAATCAACATAAGCACATACATATTATCATCAAAGCACATAACAAAACAAACGGCCATTAAACATAAATATGCACATACCATTAAAATAATAACCATAATAAGTTTTCACAAACCATTGTTCAGAAACCATTGTTCACAAACCATCCCTTTCAACATAAATACATAACAAGTTTTCATCAAAATAAGTACATAACCCAACAACATGAGACCATCAGACACAAAAACCACAAAAAGACCCAACAACTACCTTCATTCTTGCTCATACTTCTCCAGAATCTCAATGGTCTCCTTCTTCAACGATATCAACCTCTGAAAGTCAGCCACAACACTTGCAAGGGATTCAACCAAACGCCTCTCAATTAGCTGGACTTCATGCATTGAATCATAAACATCCTCAGCTGCCATTTCTTCATCAGTATTCAACCGAAACACCTCCATCATTCTTTCTGTTCTCTTATCCACTTGCATTCTCATGTCGTCTCTAACGGCCGCAACATTCCTCATGTTGACCTCATTCGTAGGTATCTCCTGAATATTGAGAAAAATAAAACAATCATGAATCTTTTCGGACCCACAAAGTTGTTTCAGTTCATTCAAGTACGGCGTGTCAGACATTTTCAATTAGGGTTGTAGTGAAAAAGTTATGATCTGAAAAAAGTATATGGATGAACTGTAAAAATAAAAATAAAACCAAGATATATATAAAGGGTAGATGCATGAACTGAAAAAATTAAGAGTATTAATGAGAAATGAAATAATTAAAACAAGTAATCATGAGAATTGAAGAGACTGCAGAAAATCAAAGGTCGAGAAAAACTTACGCGTTCCCATAATATAGATGATTATTATTTTAATTAGGATGACTCAAAGTGTAACCAATTCAGTTTCAGTTTGAAGCATTTGTAAAAAGAGAGGAACTAGTAAGTCGGTGTTAAGTATAAATATATTTCGAGTCGGGTTTGGGTCGACCCATCTAACCCATTTATTAATCAGGGTAGGTTCGGGTTGTGAATAAATTAATTGGGTTGACCTGACAACCCGTTTAAGCTTTTTTTTCTTAATGTGGCAACTTTTGTATCAAAAAAAGGGTTGACTGTGTCAACCCAAAACCCGTTTAACCTTTTCAACCCGTGAATTTCAAAAAGATCACGCCCATCTTTATAAATGGTTATAATTTGAATATTATTTTTAAAATATTCATGATTATTATTTTCAAATTGAATGAAACCAAACTAACCAAACAACCCGATAGTACACTTGGGTCATATGAACCGATGATATTGCCCTGTTGTCGACCTTGATGAACCTTAATGATGAATCTTCATATGATTCTTTTTACTATGAACCTTAATGACGAATCTTTGCTATGAAACTTTTATTATGAACCTTTGATATGCTTTTCTGAACCATTTGATATGACCCATTTGTTATGAACATTTTGGATATGAACCTTTTGATATGACACTCTGATTAAGATATGATATCTGACTATCAGTTTGATACACGAGCCATTTCACTAGTCATGGGGGTTCCATGTCCGGGTCATTGATGCACCAATGGCATATATGACTCTAGTGTGTTTGAGTGATGTTCCACACCATCCCTTATATGTTACATGTTATGAGCTCAAGTATATGTTTGGCCACTATGTTATCTGTAGGGGAGTATGGATGCATCCTATATCTGTTATCTACAGTTACTGGATTATCTATTATATGATATGATATGTTATGTTTCTGGGCTCGTGGTGGATTACTGTCCTATCTCTGATTTCATGCGAAGCAATACATTCAATCATAATAGTCGGCACTTTATGATCACCTCGCGTATATTGGCCTCGCAAATGCCTAGGACAATTCCTACGTTCAATATGTGTAGAATATAGGCTACAAACCATCCCCGGAATGTGATGTCATGGGAAGTCGGCTTATGTAAAAACTCTTGACGATATAAATGAATGACCGCATCCGTTGAGAGTTATTCATATTAGCTTATTCAAAGTTATTATTTCATAAACTTTACGTTTTTACCAAATCAATCCTGAATCCAAAGTAACACCCACCAACCAAACGGGCCCTTAGTTGATAACCCGAGCAACGACCGAGTAATACTCTATTATTTTTTTTTAATTTCAAATACAATAAAATACCTATACCTATATATTATATATATACAATAATACAATACTTTTCATATATTGTATACTAGGTAGTATTAATTAATTTAATTATACATCAAATTATACCCTATCACCGATTCATCCCGCCCAGACCGATTACAAGCTACAAGGTGGTCGACCGCCCGACTACTGATTCGAAATTTTTGCAACATTGGATATGAACATATTGGTTATGAACCTTTTGATATGACACTCTGATTATGATATGATATCTGACTCCCAGTTTCAAACCCGAGTCATTTCATTATTCATAGGGTTTCATGTCCGTGTCATTGATGCACCAATGGCATATATTACTCTAGTGTGGTTTACTGTCCTACATCTCACTTTATCTTTCGGGTCAACTGGATGCGGATACGCTTTAACAAACGTAGACCACTTAGGATAAATCCCGTCTGTAAGAAAATAGCAACATTTTAAATAACGCCCGCGTAAAACAAATGAACTATCTGGAGCCACTCCATTTCGGGCAGTAAGATACAACAGAGACTGATTACTTCAACACATTCATATTGTTGTTTGACCCGGGAAGTCGGAAAAACGAATGCCAAATCTACTTCATTTTTAGTTTCACATACAATAAAATACTTATATATTATATATACAATAATATAATACATTTCATATACTATATATTATATATACAATAATATAATACAAATATACTATTAGTTAATTAATTATAAATCTAATTACTCCGTATAATCTAAAAATTTGGGGAAAACTTACACACCCACGTTCACATAAACCCGCTTAAAATTTTTGGGGAAAAATTCAGATTCATAAATAACTTTTGGCGCTGCGAAAATCAAGCATATCTTTTCGGAAATCAAGTATTTGATTCGATTTTATTAATGGAAATCGTTTTTCACAGACGGTTAAACTCTCAATTTTGGTTTAGGGTTGTATGTGGGCAGCAAAACAAGGATTGTGGGTTTTCACTTTTGAATGAAGATCTGACTCAACAGGTAATGGAAACCTTTCTTGTTATTATTATTATTATTATTATTATTATTATTATTATTATTATTATTATTATTATTATTATTATTATTATTGTTATTATTATTATTATTATTATTATTATTATTATTATTATTATTATTATTATTATTATTATTATTATTATTATTATTATTATTGTTATTGTTATTGTTATTGTTATTGTTATTGTTATTATTATTGGTATTATCATTGTTATATATTGTTATTGTTATACATTGTTAGTGTTTGTTTAACCTTTGTGATGAGTCTTAAGTGTGTGAAATGGTGGGTTCGGGTATGTGTTTGGTTGACCTCTTGTGATGAGTCTCAAATGTGATCATAAGTGCTGCTTATTTGTGATATGGTACAAGTTGTATTTTAGTTGCTCTGTTTATTTTAAATGAATGTTGGTATACCTGTGTAAAGTTGGTTCAAAGGATTTAGGTAGTGATAGTGATAGTGATTTGATATCAGTTTCTAGCTAATGTATTTCATTCTGTGACATGTAACTGAAGGATTTGCGTCTATTTTTGTTTGTAGATAATGTATTTCATTCTGTAACATGTAACAGATAGTGATTTGATTTCAGTTTGGTTGTTCTCAAATGACTATTGTTCTTTGCAATCTCATAATAATTTTATTTGTTTTCTGCACCAGTAATGGAAAATAAAAAGATGCAACGCCAAGTCACCACGAGAAATACGAATGATTATGAAATGTCCAGAAGGACAAGGATTCAAGAAAACCAACAAAGACTACAAGCTTTGGGAGTGAAAAATATTGCTAAGTCTTTGACAAGTCTAGTAGAGAGTGACAACACAAAGAAAAAGAAAAAGAAACCAACGGATACCGGTGAGAAAGATGCAGATTATATGTCTGGTTCAGACTTTCATCTTAATGCTGAGGAAGATAACCCAGAAGAAGCGGCTACACAAACAAATAAAAAGGTACGAATAATAAATTTGGCTACTATATTTTCTTTATGTTTGTTTTCTAACAATTCTACTTGCATGAAACAGCATCGAAAATACATTGCTTCACTGTCCATGACTAGATATAAAAATTTAGCACAAAAACGAATGAGTGCTCCGAATGTCTCCAGTGGGCTAACATCTTCAGAATCTCAATCGCAAAAGGGACAACAGATTGATACAGGGAGGGCAATACGTAGTAGGGTACAGGAGTCCGACCAAGTCCAAACGAGAAATGATCAACCAACTTCTGTCAAGAGAGGGAGATTAACTGCAACTGAGAGAAACTTAGTTGCAATTGACAACGATCATGACCACGGGGAGCGTGACTTGAGATCTGATGGTAACTATATATAAATTTCAAATACTATATATATGATATTAAATTACTATTAAGTGTATATTCAGTTAACTGTTTTCGGTGGTTATTTTTTTTTATTATTATTTTTTTTAATATAGATAACAATGAAGACCTTTATGATGTTGAAAATGATGATATCGAAGACATACCTATGAATGAAGATATTGAACAACAAGCTACTTCAGAAGATGATGTAGATAAATACATGGGTGATTTGGAGAATGAGGATGATTTGGAGAATGAGGATGATTTGGAGAATGTGAACGATTTAACAAATGATGGCGATGATCTAGTCGGAGAAGAGATTCAAGCTGAGCATTCTGAAAATGAAGAAAACCATGTAGTTACACAAAGCTCAAAATGAAACAGGTTAACATGGTCTACTTGATTGCATCGTTTTGAAAATCATATATCATATATTGTGTCATATAAGTAGAATATATAATAAAGTTAAATTAAAACAAGACAAAAAACAACGCTAAGATATTGCCTCCATTTCAAATTATTTAGTATTTTAAATGTATACGTATCTATTGTAAATCATGTTCACTTTTTGTAGTTCGGATTGTAAGCAAAAGAAAGAGAGGACCAACACGTATGGCAAAAGTTTGGGCCCAAGAAAAAGGGGATAGAATTCCTATTTTAGTTAATGAACACGGACAACCTATTAACGACAAAAGTAGTCATCTGACTCATTTCATGGGAACCCTTTCAAGGAGTGGAAAGTATTGTCCGATTTATAAACCATGGAATAGAGTTGACGTCGAAAAAAAAACCTTTGCTTGAACTCTTAAAGGTACACAATGTTAAATTTGTATGTTAATGAATAAAGTATTTGTTTTCTAATGTAAGCTATTACATTTTTTAGACAAAATTTGATATTCCGGAAGCTGGAGAAAAATGGATATTGCAATCATTTGGGCGGAAGGTGAAGAACTGGAGGGCAAGAGTTAAGGAACTCTACCATGATCCGTCTTTGTCAGTTAAGCAACAAATAAAATCTAGGCCAAAGCAAGTGCAAAAAAAACAATGGAAGAAACTTGTGAAGTATTCGAATAAAGAAAACACTAAGGTGTGAAATTCTCTTCCACTTTAAATAACATTACTTAATTTCCCATTATGATATTTTAATTTCCTGCTGCAGAGTTTAAGTGAAAAAAACAAGGCGAATCAGCAAAAAAAAAAAAAGATGATCCAAAGAACTGGTAAAAAAAGTTATGCTCGCAAAAGGGAAGAGTTAAAGGTAAGCGTATGGAGAAAGTGGGATTGTTAATGTATCCTGTCGATATCCACTTTTAATATTCATTTTCTTTTTATTCATACAGATATCTTTGGGACGAGATCCAACTCGATTGGATCTTTTTAGTGCATGCTTCGCCAAAGATGGAAATACCAAAAATGATGACACTGCAAATGCGATTGTAAGTAATATGCTTTTATGTTTGCAAAAGTGTATTTATAGCAGAAGTTAAACACAATATGCTTTTTTTCGTAATACATGCTTTTCCTATATGTTGTTCATGTTTATATAAAATGCAGGATGAAATGAAACGACTTAGTGATAATCTGCCCGAGGGTTCGATTGATAATCCTGGACCAGATGATATTTTTTCTACAGTTATAGGTAAAGATCGAAATGGTGATGCAGGCATGTATGGTCTAGGTGTTCGTGCTTCTGCTTTTTGGGGTGTAATACCAATTCGTTCAGCATGTCATAGAGAAAACAACGAATTGAAGTTTAGATGTGGAGAACTTACTAGTGAAAATGAAAAGTTACGAGCCCAGTTATCAGAGAAGAATGGGTCGACGGATAGTTCCATTGTTCCACCTCTTACATCACAACATTCTCCTATTGTAACCACTGAACCTCCATGCTTACGGGTATGTTCCTTTCTAGTTGTTATAGCTTATTTTATCTTTGATAGCTAATGAACCTAGGCTACAAGCTTATGTATCAGTATTATGATTTAGATTGCTCATTTGCCTTTTAAATTTGTTAACTCAGTTATTAAGGGGTGTTTGGTTCTGTGTTGTTTCAACTGTGGTAGTTGCCTTTTCACTTGTTTATCTGCACACTCTGACCTCTTAGGTGATATTAGAACTAGTAAAACTATAAAACCAATGTTTGAACTACAGAAAGTCAAAATCAAATTACCTTCACTCTCACAGTCCACTGTTGGGACCTGTGAGGATCAAATCTCACCCACTTAGTCTAAATCTTGTTCATGTATCTTAAATTAGTGTTATCATAGCTTAAATAATCATAATTAGTGCATACGGATCAAACAAGTTTCATTAAAGTCAAAGTTTAAGTTCAAAATCAAAAAGTCAAAATGGTATGTTAGTCAGAAACTCAGATCTTGGGAGAATTTTTGTGAATTTTGTGTTGAGATTCAAGTCTTGAGATTTTTACATGTTGAAATTCCCCATCTAAGCTTTTGAATCCCACAGTTAGCTTATTTTTATGATTTTTTCTCTGGCTTAGGTGATAGTTCAAAGTGGCCTGCAGGGCTAACCATTACCCTGCACCAGGGCATCAGCTCAAAACCCCAACTATCCATGTGCCTTAGCTTCTTCATTAGTGGGCCACACAGTGAGCTTATTGGTTTTTTTGAAAGCCAATAAGCTCATCTATAAAGTTCAGGGCTTATTTCAAACTTTTGAGCTTATTAGATAGGTCTGCAGATAGCTTTTTGTTTGTCCAATTCCACCCATACACTGACTGATCAGTGTTGACCACCCAAATTCAAGCCTCCATACCTGCAGTATTACATCTGTTTAACCTAATACATGTGTGTTGACTATAAATTGATAAATGTGTTGAAAACTAAAATCTAGGTCGGGGATGAAGTTGTCCTTAAAAGCATTCTAAACTCAACCGAGACTGTAGCAAAAAGATGGGTGAGGAGCTTGAACCCAAATGATATAGTTGGTGGTACAGAGATTGGACGAGGATGGTGTGAGGTAAACGTTCAAGTACCAACAAAAAGAGATGAAATTTTGGGGAGACCCTATGGGTTATTTGCCACAATTGAAGACTGTGTTGGTGCAACCATAGCATGGCCTTGTCCCTTTATCTCGGTATGTCTTTGTTAATCTTGTGATACCAATAATTTTACTAACATGGACCTTAATGCTTATACATGGGTGTTTATTTGTAGGTGGTCCGTGAGGATTGAGAGAGGTGATGCATGATGACCACGGACTAAGCTTCTTGTTGCGTTAATGTATTGTTTAATGTTAACAGACTTTATATTAGATTCTGTCTACCTTATTTATGTTTAGTGCTTTTGTTATGACAATTGGTAATTTGAAATACAATTTCGTTTTATTCATTTAATATTTAGTTGATGTTTTATTCATATCGTAATAATACAGTGTGCATGGTGAAAATAGCGTCCTATCATATGACTTGTCAGGACTTTGAAATTGTCCTATTAAACTTATTAACCGTCCTAACAATTAACTTAACATTGTAAAAGTGTCCTAATATGTTGTTATTAGGATGTTATTTAGGTTGTTAATAGACATTTTATACGACCAAAAATTTGGTTTCATAATCTTCTTTGAGATATTAGAACCCTTTTCTTGGTGCTAAATTAGCTATAATGTTATATGATAAGCGTCCTAACAATTATATTTTAAGTACGCTTGTATGTGTATCAAAAGATTAAAATTAGGTAACAACGTTTTACAACATTGTAAAAGTGTCCTAATATGTTGTTATTAGGACGTTATTTGGTTGTTCATATACAGATTATGCGACCATAAATTTGGTTTCATAATCGTATTTGGGATATTAGGACCCTTTTCTTGGTGTTAAAGAAACTATAATGGTATATGATAACCGTCCTAAGAATTAACATTAAAGGACGCTTGTATGTGTATCAAAAGATTAAAAGTAGGTTACCACATGTTAGAACATTGGAAAAGTGTCCTAATATGTTTTTATTAGGACGTTATTTGTGTTGTTTATAGACGTAAAATGCGACCATAAAATTGGTATCATAATCTTATTTGAGTTATTAGGACACTTTTCTTGGTTGCTAAAATAGCTATGATGTTACACCATAAGCGTCCTAACAATACTTTTAAGGATGTTTTTATGTGTTTCAAAAGATTAAAAGTAGGTAATCACATGTTAAAACAATGTAAAAGTGTCCTAATATGGTTTTATTAGGACGCTATTTGTGTTGTTCATAGACATATAATACGACCATAAAATTGGTTTCATAAGGCTTAGGACGCTTTGGACCTATTACAACCGCCTTAAATGAAACGCTTTCATCCTTGGTCCTATTAAATGAAAGGTCCTAAAAAGTACCATTTTATGACGCTTATGGGGGTCCTAAAAAGCCACTTTTCTTGTAGTGAATTGATACTTTCATTTTGCCAACATGATGACAATTTCAACGATAAACCATTTCAGGACTTAAGTTGGTTGAATACCTAGGCTTGTAGTTTTGCCAGATAATCGCCAATGGGCATCTTCCAATATCAGGAACCGAACGTTAGACATCTATGCATTTATGCGAACATTACCTATCCTACTATTTTATCCTTGTTAGTATTTTTACTTTTAAATAAAGTTGATTTCAAAATTTTGTTTATATAAATCACATATCTCGTAGAAAATAATTTTGAATTGCCTATTTTGAACAAATACGATCCTTTTTAGTCAATATTTAGCAGAACCATTGTATAATGGGAAATATTTAAACATCAAACTTTGGTAAACAGTCCTACTCACAACATGTTTGAAAACCGCGTCACATTTCATAACTATCGAATTTTGAAACATCAAGAAAGATATTATTTAGTAAACCACTTGTTCCATTTCCTAAATTCGTTTATTCAGAAAAAGATTTCGACCAAAAAACTCAAAATCGCGAGATAAATTTTGAAAACAAATCACCATACTACATCGCTTATGTATTTAGGGCTTTGTGATTTGACAATAAGGAATATTGGAATATGAGATCGATTACAAACGTCAGCAATGGAGACCAAGCACAATAGGCAAAGAAAGACACATGTCTTAGCATCCATTAGTCTAAAACACAAGGAATCAAAATTTTTACCCATATTTTATCTTCTTCGTATTTTGCCCTTTCGAAAGGCATAACATTGTAGAATTAGTCACAAGATTCATTGTACCCGTTTCAATTATTCCTGATAAAGGTGATCGAATCACCTCAGACTTCTAGCAATCATTTTAAGATTTCCTTCGGTACCCCATTTAGATGTAAACATTGCCTATCATCCTCAGACCAATGGTCAGATCGAGAGGACAAATTCAAACATAGGAAAGTTATGCTCAGAGAGTGAGCGATTGACTCTAGAAATGGTTGGACTAACCATTTATCATAAATCAGATTCATTTGCAACGATAGTTATCGCACGAGCGTAGAGACTACACCATTTGAGGCACTCTATGGTCGAAGTACCAATTACCCATTTACAGACCGAAATCGGAAAGTTAAATTCATTGGTCTAGAACTAAACTATGGAACAACAAAGGAAATTTCACAAGTCAAGAACCAGTTACAAGCAATGAGAAACTGGTAGAAGTTAGGTTGGTGCATAATGCACATCATGCGGATTGGGTATCCCTGAACAGCAAACCATCTAGATTCAAGTGGGAGAACAAACTAAGTTGAAAGCTTTGCCTTGGAGAGGCATGATACAATTTTGGTAACACGAGAGATTGAACCTCTAGTATATTGAACCATTTAAGATTCATTTTAGAATCGACCAGCTGACATACAAATTTGAGTTCTGACAGAGTTCAACAACATATATTACCCATATCACATTGTAAACCTCAAGAAGCGCTGATCATCTATTGACGGACCGAACGCGGAAAAAGCCAAACTCACTATTCCTGTAAGCACTCATGAAATAACCAGGAATTTCCTGCAAATCAAGAATCAGTTACAAGTTGATAACTTGTAAACCCTTAGAATTTCAAGTTGATGGTAGGGTCACGTTAAAAGTTCTGCCTAGGAAAGGCACGATACCGTTCAGAAAATCCGGGAAGTTAAACTCGATATACACTGGACCATTTAATATTTCAGGCAGAGTAGGCTAGTAACCCTCAGACTTGAGCCTTGTTGGAAAGTAGCAGGATTACACAAACATGTTTCAAAATTTCAAATCCCGTAAAATGACTTTCAAATTAGTGACTCATAATTCCAATTGGAAGGAATCCAACCCAATGACAAACCTAAACCTGGTAGGAGAACCAGTAGAAATCATGGACCGTGAGGTCGAACGGTTGAAGCAAAGTCGAATTCCTATCGTGAAAGTTCGCTGGAATTCTCGAAGAGGTCCCGAATTTATTTGGGAACGGGAAGACCAAATGCAACTCAAGTATCCATGTCTTTTTTACCGAATATACTTCAGAGACCAACCAAAACTGAACTTCGGGACGAACTTCCTTTTAGAGGGGAAGACTGTCACAACTCGTAATTTTCGATCCCTTGTTCAGATGTCGAAATTTCATTTTTCATCTCGGGAAGTTACTATTCATCAGTTACTATTCACTGGTCACTATTCATTATTTTACTATTCATCATTTTTTTGTGTCAGTTTGAGATTCCGAGAAGCATTCAGAAAATTTACTATTCACATGACACTTGCATACTATTCCACTCGTAGGATATTTAAATTAGTACTTTTGGTATAATTAACTTTTACGTTTAATTATTTCTAAATAAACGTTAACACGCGATCAATAATGTGACTAACACGTCCGACACTCCCGACTATGATCCCAATATATTTTTATATTCATTTTAATAATATAAAAATTATAATATTAATTTACTCTGTATTTTGGAAATTTATTTAATTATTATCGTAAGTTTACTAAAATTACGACGGTTTTCGTAGAAGCTAAATAATAATTATCTATACACTCAATAATTATACCCAACATATTTTTACAATTTTTACGACTTTATTATGTCCCGGTTAACTCCGTTAAAATTTATTTTTAGTTAACTCGGTACCCGGTATTCCCTAAAACTATTTTTATACACATAATAATAATACCAAATAATCACCAACTATCTTACACATTACACTTTTTCTTCCTTTTCTTCACTAAATGCAGCCCCCCCATATCTAATATCTTACAAACTTTGAATTTTTGCAATATCATTAATTCAAGTAATAATGTAGCCTAATATATATAATATATAACACTTATACTACACTTTTCACTTCATTTGACCAAATCAAAAAGCAAGATTCATTTCTTTTTCTCTCCTCTCTTGGACCAGCTACAACAAGAACCCAAGCAAGAAACCATGATTTTTCAAGATCAACTAATTTTTCAACTCCTATTAGTATCCTAGTTAAGGTTTTGAAATAAAAACCTCAAGGATAATTAAGTATTTCTCATCAAAAACTCTCTAATCTTTCAAGTAAGTATGTCAAACTAATTTTTATAATTTTACCAAGTTCTTATAAGGTTCATATAATTTTTATACAAGATCTACATGCATATGCTAGTTTATACCACTCTATTTAAACTTTTATATCTTTTAAGCCCTAGAAATAGATTATAGTTAGATCCTTGTTAGATCCACTTGATTTATGATGGTTAGGAACCCATGACACCCTAAGAAGGTGTATGGTAGGATTAGACTAGTTTTGTGGTGATTGAAAGTGGTTTGGTTGAAGTTGGAACTAGATTGGAACCCTAGAAATGGTTTTTGAAACAATACATATACCCACTGTCCATATTTTTAAAACGTGGGAAACTCAGTAGGTGATGGGTAATTTTTGACCAAACATTTAGAAAATACTTTCAAAAACGAAGCCGTGGGCGAAAGAACGGATTAAAACGAGCTTATAACGAAGGAGTTATGATTTTTGCAAGTTAATTGACGAAAACTATTTTTCTGAAAAACTGCATGCTGTTTGACGATTTTCAATGGACAAATAGAGGCATTAGACGTTACCTAGAGGAGCCGAGCTATCGAAAATATATTAATACATACTAAGACGAATCCGTGGATATAAAGAACGAGGAAAATGAACTTAAAACGACCAAGTTATACGCGTTTTAAAATCGTCAAAACTATATATATATTTAGTCACTACTATAAATAATATAACTACGTACTAAATGATATATTTTCTAGATTTCTTATTCAAGGATTTTATTCTTAACTAACGAAGTACGTACGACCCAAGGTTTATTTATACGACTACTAGACGTTATTTCAAGGTTTTCAAAACGAGGAATATAACAATAACATTTTATATACGATATATTACGACAAGTAGGGGTGTAAACGAGCCGAGACAACTCGCGAGCAACTCGAGATCGACTCGAAAAATACTCGATTCGACTCGATTTTAAACGAGCCGAGACAACTCGCGAGCTACTCGACTCGACTTGATTACACATTTACACCCCAATATATATATATATATATATATATATATATATAGTGTAACTTTCAAACGAGAACCATTTTAACTGCGAAAACTAAGAGAACCAACAAAAACATACATGCATGCCTTCAATAATTGTATTTTTGCACATATGTTTTAAAAACAACACATCTGTTTTAAAAAAAACATAGTTGTTCTAAAGAATTTGATAAGAAATTGAAAATACAAAATTTTTCTTTGAAGGTGTGCATGTATGTTCTTATAAGACGTGCAACGACAATATTGCGGCCGTGGGTAAGGTTTTTGTGAAAAAAAGATGATGAGTTCATAATGATATTGAAGAACATAGGTGGATGCTTACGATTATTGATGATTTGCATGTATTTTTATTTTATTTTAAAAGGCGTGCATGCATTTTTTTATGGTTCTCTCAGTTCTCGCAGATAAAATGGTTCTCGTAAGAAAGTCCCCCTATATATATATATATATATATATATATATATATATATATATATATATATATATATATATATATATATATAGGGGTGTAATCGAGCCGAGACAACTCGCGAACAACTCAAGATCGATTCGAAAAATACTCGACTCGACTCGATTTTAAACGAGCCGAGCTCGAGCATGAAAATACTCGGCTCGACTCGGCTCGTTTACACCCCTAACGACAAGTTTCTATACTTCTAATTTGACTTATTTTTCCTAAGTATGGAAATTATCTACTTTGACGATAACAAGTATTTTCAAGTTACGAGTGGTATAGGTATCATGTGCATGTGCATTCATTACATCACGGCATGATCTAAAATAGATCGTTATTATTCATATTAGGTTGCGGCTAGTGTTCGCGCCTTGTTGTCCCGATTATTTTATCACATTGTACTATCACTTCAGGTGAGTTTTCATAGCCCCGTTTTCAATTACTTATTTGATTTCAAATCCCACGGGGGAGAATACATTGCATCAATTACTTTTGTACATGCCCAAGTATTCAATTCCATACATTGCTTAAGTTGCCTTACTACCAAGTTAAGTCCCCTTTATTATCATGGACCGTTAATTATAATGCCAAGCGAGAGTGAGTGGATAGATCTATCAAGGGTGACGCCTCCATTCGTGTTTGGGTTGCTCCAACGGGTACGAATGCATTTCATGTCTAATCTATTTGAGTGTCTGGTAAACACTCCTTTGGGGCCAATACAATATTATGTCTAGCTTCGGGGTCATGAGCTTAAGAGACAATGTAGCATTTTTGACATTTTGTCGGTTTACTTTATACTTGTGGCTAATGTACATACGATTTAACTTACAAACCTATGGAATTCACCAACATTCGTGTTGACGTTTTAGCAATGTATTTTCAGGTTATTAAGGTAGCTCCTGCTTGCATGCATTTGGACCTTCATGGAGTCGTGGAGTCGACGCGTCTCACATATATATTTCCTGCACTTATGAAACGTTTGATCTGGATTGAACTTGTTTTTCATAAACTTGCAACACCATTTTGGGACCTATGTTTTGTAAACTCTGAATGTTTTAATGATCAAACGATGTATTTTTCCAAACGACACTTTAGGTCGTTCAATGTAACTGTAACTGTGGTGCTATGACAGTCACCCCCAGGTATTCCATTCCGCTGCCATTCAGGTATTTTTGGGGTGTGACAGTTATCATTTCTGCGCATAACTTTCCCAATTCTGTATTTTCAAGAACTTCGCAGGCTCCAAGTAATGTACGCCATACCAGAGCATCAACCTTTAAAGGAATTGACTCAATAAAGTCAACAACTTTTTCAAGTGAGCCTGACCTTCCTAATAAGCCAACTACACACGCGTAATGTTCCATTTTGGGGGGTAATCTTATGCTCACAATACATTGAACTGAAGTGTTATACCCTCGTCAACCATCCCAAAAGTACCGAAATATCACTACAAGCTGCTTCACGTTGCCTAGCATTTAATGACTTCATATATTTTGCATACTAATCCAGCATGTTGGGAATTATACTAACAGTTACCACGGCTAGTGAAGACATTACAACTGCTGAAGAATGTACTTGCAGTGGAAACTCATTACCACTGCAAGAACATATATTACCACTGCTGTTTAGATAACTGTTAGGAAACGTGTTTAGATAAATATAGAATAGATCTTGTGTATATCTTATTCTATTAGTATTATATTTATCTTGTAGAAGAGGACTCCTTGTGCTATAAAAGGAGATCCTAGGTTAAAGGTTAGATATACGTTTCAAGAGCTTCAAGGTGTAACCCTAGTGATACAAAGATCACTCGTATTATTATCATTAATAATATTGGAGCTAATCGTTTGTTACATACATTATTCTTATTCATAAACAACTGTCTTACTCACAATCAAACTTCTAAGTGTTGCTAAGTAGATTCCGCATACTTAGTGATATAACTCAAAGTATCAATCTAACACAGTTCAAGGTGTTTAGATCCATCAAGTGGTATCAGAACCAGGCTTTGATACTTTGATTTAGAAGACTCTAGTTCACTCAGAAGAATCAATGGAGACAGAAACCAGTAACTCAAACATTGCTGCTAAGCTTCCAAAGCTTAAGTTGAATGACTTTGAGATGTGGAGGCTAATGATAGAACAATTCTTTATGGTCCAAGACTACACACTCTGGGAGATCATTATGGTTGGAAATTCCTTCAAACCAAGTTCTACTTCAGAGATGGTTGGTGGCAAGGAAGTAATAAAGGTTAACACTAGACCTGTTACTAATGATGAAAGACTTCAGATGAAGAATGATCTAAAGGCTAGAGGTTTGTTGCTGATGACACTTCCCAGAGACCAAGTTCTAGCATTCAGCAAGTACAAGACTGTAAAGACTCTTTTTGAGGAGATCTGTAATGTTTTTGGTGGTAATGATTCCACCAAGAAAACTCAGAAGACCCTACTGAAGCAGACTTATGAAAACTTTGGTTCAACAAGTAATGAATCTGTTGATAGCATTTTCACAAGGCTACAAAAGATTGTTACTAAACTCACTGTTTTTGGAATTAAGGTGGAAAGGGAAGACCTCAATCTAAAGTTCTTTAGAAGGTTACCCTCTGAGTTTGGAACCAATGTTACTGTGTGGGAAGATAAGCCAGATTTGGAGACCATGAAACTTAATGATTTGTACAATAACTTCAAGGTTATTGAACAAAGATTGAAGAAAGCTGGCAAATTAAGCACAGGTTCAGGAAGTGTAGCACTCATATCATCATCTCTTGATGATAGTTCAGATGAAGAAAGTGATAGTGAGGATGACAGTGCTAACATTGTTGTTTCCACTGGTAGTGGAAGTGTTTCCACTAGTAGCTCAAAGAGACAGATTGCAGGACTTGGTGATACCACCTTTTATGCCTTTATATCAAGTCAAGTAGGTGGTTCAATTCTCAATCATGAGGATTTGGATCAAATTGATGAGGATGATATGGAGGAGATGGACATTAAATGGCAGGTGGCATTACTAAGCTTAAGAACAAAGAAGTTTTGGAAGAAGACTGGAAGAAAGATTAACATCAGTGGTAATGAGACAGTAGATTTTGACAAAAAGAAGGTGGAGTGCTATAATTGTCATAAGAAGGGGCACTTTGCCAGGGAGTGCAGGAAGCCATGGAAATCTGACAACAGGTCAACTTGGTATAAGTAGGACAAGAAGAAGGAACCTACTACTGATGAGCCAAAGGGGCTATTGGCCATTGATGGAGTGAGCTTTGATTGGAGCTTTATGACTAAGGATGAAGAAGATGATTCAGAGTCTGCAATGGTTGCCACTGAGCTTGCACTAATGGCTTTTTCTGACTTTGAGGTACAAATTAATAATGCTTGCTCTAAAACTTGTAAGGCCTTAAAAGAGTATAAGAAACTTAAAGTACAATATGCTGAACAATTGCTAGAGTTAAATCATACTAATTATAATTTAGCAAATAATAAAATAGGCCTAGGTGTTTTAGAAACTCAATTAGAGCATTATAGGGCAAATGAATCTAAGTTCAATGATGATATTGCAGTATTAAGAAGAGACTTAGATTATCAGGTTGCTGTAAACAAGGTTCTTAGGGAAGAACTAGAAAAGGTTAAAATGGCTAGTGAGAATATAAAGATAACTTGCAATACACTGGATCACCAATCCAAGTGTATTGACAAAATTTGGGAAGCCCAAGTTGTGAACAAAGCCAAATCAGGAGTTGGATACAAATCTGTTCCACCACCTCTAAGAGGTGTTCCATCACCTCCTGGCATTGACCTAGCTCACACAGGATTAGAAGAATTCTAGGAACCACCTATGACCTATGGACCAAAATTTGTTAAACCAGTTGTTATTGAAAAGGTTCAGGTTGAGGTTGATACATTTGATAGTGCTAGTGACTCATCTCTTAAAGATGAAAGTTTAAATGTTGAGTCTAAACCTAGTGTTCCTGAGAATGTTAAAGTGGAGGTTAAAAGAAGTATTCCTGATGTTGTCAAAGAGAAGCCTAGGTCACAACCTAATTTCTCTAGGCCCGCTACTAGATATGCAGAGATGTACAGAAGTAGGTCACCAACTCCTAGGGATAATATGAGGAGTTGGAATCATGTTAAATCTAGGCAATTTAGTAGTGATTTTGTGTTCAATAACAAACCCTGTCATATATGTGGTAGCTTTGACCATTTGTCTTATAGCTGTACCTACCACTTGGGTAGAAGGGAAGTGTTTGGGAATACTAGGTTGAATGACCACAATGCTAATAACTTAACTCACCCAAATCCACTTAGCAGGATGATTCCCAGGTCTGTTTTGCTTCATTCTAGCATAAAACCAATTTCCACTGCTAGACCAGCAGTTACCACTGCCAGCAATAAAAACAGAGTTTACCCTAAGTCCCATGTTACTAATTTTGTTAAATCTAATCCAACAGGGAAAAAGACCAATTTTGAAAAGAAAGTTTACAATAATCACAAGTGGGTACCTAAAATTTCAAAACCAGCAGTTTCCACTGCAAGGCCAAAGGTTTCCACTGGTAGATCTGTGAACAATAAAAGGGTAAATATGGGAAATGTTGTTAAGGCCTCAGTACGTTGGGAATGTAAACTAAAAGGAACCATCACCTCAAACAATCCAAATGGTGTATCAATGACCTTTGACAGATACAATTATATTGATACACGAGGCAGATCCAAGTCATTTGTGGCTTGGGTCCCCAAAAGGAACTAATTCCTTTATTTTGTGTGCAGGAACATTCAAAGACTACCAATGATCAAGGATGACTCAGTAACATCAATGGTTACCCTATCCACTGTGGCTCTTAGAGCTTCCACAGATTCATGTGTGTCTCCCTGTTCAAGAGTTATGGACTCCACAGTGTTCCAGAACTGTTTGATATGAGAGACATAGATTGTGGGATTAATAGTTAAGGCATACCTTATATGAGTTGTGTTTAGAAAATCCACAATCTGATGAAAAACAGGTCCACTCTTCTCGTTTGACTTTTGTAGGTAGGCCACTTGGTTGTGCTCCTCGACAAATTTTAGAATCGCCATGATATTTGTGAAAAGGGAATAAAAGTGTTAGTAATCAAAATAGAAATCAAGCCGTATGATGATCAATTTATACTAAAAGGAACTAATTCCTTTATTTTGTGTGCAGGAACATTCAAAGACTACCAATGATCAAGGATACTCAGACAGTGGATGTTCCAGGCACATGACTGGCAATAAGTCCTATCATTCAGACTTTCAACCTTATGATGGACAATTTGTCAGCTTTGGAGGAGGAATTGGTGGCAAAGTTTCTGGCAAAGGAATAATTAAGGCTGGAAACATAGACTTTAAAGATGTGCAATATGTGAAAGAACTCAAGTACAACCTTTTTAGTGTGTCACAGATGTGAGACAAGAAGCATAGAGTTCTATTCACAGAAGATGAATGTTATATCTTATCTAAGGATTATAAGCTTCCTGATGAATGTGACATTTAGCTTAAAATCCCTAGAAAAGGTAATCTGTATAGCATTGACATGAAGAACATAATGGCTAATAACGATGTTACTTGCTTGCTTGCAAAAGCCACTTTGGATGAATCAATGCTTTGGCATAGAAGACTTGGTCATGTCAACTTCAAGACCATCAACAAGATTGTGAAAGATAGACTTGTCAGAGGTCTACCAGAGAAAAGATTTGAAAATGACCAAACTTGTGTTGCCTATCTCAAAGGAAAGCAACACAGAGCTTCATGCAAGACCAAAGCATTCAATTCTATTGATCATCCACTCTTAATGCTGCATATGGACTTGTTTGGTCCTACTTCTGTGAGCATCATCATTTTGAAGAAGTACTGTCTTGTTGTGACTGATGATTTTAGTAGATTCACATGGGTTTTCTTTTTAAGAACCAAGGATGAAACCACTGGCATCCTTAAGACATTCATCACTGAAGTTGAAAATCAATTTGAAAAGAAAATCAAGATCATCAGGTGTGACAATGGGACAGAGTTCAAGAATAAAGTTATGGATGATTTCTGCAGAGACAAAGGTATTAAAAGAGAATTTAGTGTTGCAAGAACTTCTCAACAAAATGGAGTTGCAGAAAGAAGAAACAGAACACTAATTGAGGCTGCTAGAACCATGTTAGGTGACTCAAAGCTTCCGGTGACTTTTTGGGCTGAAGCAGTTAACACTGCTTGTTACATTCAGAACAGGGTTTTAGTGGTCAAAACAAAGAACAAGATACCTTATGAGTTATTCAGAGGAAGACCTCATACTTTGGAGTTTATGAGGCCATTTGGGTGTCATGTTACTATTCTCAATACCATTGATCATCTGAGTAAATTTGAAGAAAAGTCTGATGAAGGCTTCTTTGTTGGATACTCCATGGTTAGCAAGGCTTTTAGAGTCTATAACTTAAGAACAAAGAAGATTGAAGAGAATCTGCATGTTGAGTTTCTTGAAAATAAAGCTAACATGACAGGTTCAGGACCAGATTGGCTATTTAATCTTGAAACATTATCCAATACAATGAATTATGTACCTCTTACTTCAAGCACTGGAGACAAAGATCTTGAAGATTCAGAAGAATTCATTGATGAAGATGAAGCTTGTAAAGATGATGAAGATCAAATTGTTATGCCACTTTGGGACTTTGTTGATAATTCTGAAAAGTCAAGTGATGCAGATGGTGTGAATTTTGATGAATTGAATAAAGAAATTCCTACTAGCAGTGGTAACTCAATTCCCACTGCTACACCAGAAGTTTCCACTGACAGCCCAAATGTGGAACATACTTCTCAGGAATCACCAAGTGATGATGTAGAGATTACAAACATACCTACAACATATGATATTCCTAGCACATCACAGACTTCAATTCACAAAGTGCATCCACTTGCTAATGTTATTGGTGAACTTCAATCAGGTGTAAAGACTAGAAGACAGACAAAGAAAGATGATATTCATGGGTTCATTAGTGAAGTGTATGAGTCCAAGAAGCATAAAAGGAAGAATGAGTGTTTGTTTTTCTGTTTTCTCTCACAGGTAGAGCCCAAGAATGTTTATATGGCTCTAGAAGAATCTAGCTGGGTTGAAGCAATGCAAGAGGAGTTGCTGCAGTTTAAACTTCAAAAGGTTTGGGTTCTTTGTGACTTGCCTGATGGTATGAAGGTCATTGGTACTAAATGGGTTTTCAGAAACAAGAAAGATGAAAGAGGTATTGTAATAAGGAACAAAGCTAGATTGGTTGTTCAAGGATACACTCAAGAGGAGGGTATTGATTATGAAGAAGTTTTTGCTCCTGTTGCAAGGATTGAGGCTATTAGATTATTTTTAGCCTATGCATCATTTATGGGCTTTACTATCTATCAAATGGATGTTAAGAGTGCCTTTCTGTATGGTACTATTGATGAGGAGGTATATGTATCTCAACCTCCAGGCTTTGAAGATCCTCAACACCCAAATAAAGTGTATAAAGTGGTTAAGGCTCTTTATGGCTTACATCAGGCTCCAAGGAAGTGGTACGAAACCTTAGCTAATTATTTGTTGAATAATGGGTTTCATAGAGGTAAGATTGATCAAACTTTGTTCATCAAGAAAGACAAGGGTGATATTCTACTTGTTCAAGTATATGTTGATGATATTATCTTTGGGTCTACTAAACAAGAGATGTGCAAAGAGTTTGAGAAGCTAATGAAAGATGAACTTCAAATGAGTTCTATGGGAGAACTTACATTCTTTTTGGGGCTACAAGTACAAAAGAGTAAAGAAGGCATATTTATCAGTCAAGACAAATATGTGACTGAGATCATTAGGAAGTTCAAGTTTACTGATGCAAAACCTTCAAATACCCCTGCTGACAAGACCACTCATCTATTGTTGAAGAATGCTAGTGGTGCTAATGTTGTTATTCACACTTACAGATCTATGATTGGTTCTTTGATGTATCTTACTTCATCAAGGCCAGACATTATGTTTGCTGTATGTGCTCATGCAAGATTTCAAGTGACTCCAAAGACATCACATATGACAGCAGTGGAAAAGATTTTTAGGTACTTGAAGACTTATCCTAATCTAGGATTATGGTATCCAAGAGAATCTCCTATGGAATTGATCACATACTCAGATAGTGACTATGCTGGTGCAAGTTTGGATAGAAGATCAACTACTGGAGGATGTCAATTTCTTGGATGTAGATTGGTGTCATGGCAGTGCAAGAAGCAAACTATGGTTGCTACTTCAACCACTGAAGCAGAATATGTTGCAGCTGCTAGTTGTTGTGCTCAGATCCTATGGCTTCAGAATCAATTGTTGGATTATGGGTATAATTTCATGAACACCATTATCTATATAGACAATAGTAGTACCATATGCATTATTAAAAATCCTGTGCAACACACTAAAACTAAACATATTGAAATTAGACATCATTTTATTAGAGATTGTTTTGAGAAAAAGCTTATTAATGTTGTCAAAATCCATACTGATGAAAATTATGCTGATTTATTAACAAAAGGGCTTGATGTGGGTAGGTTTCAATACTTGGTAACATGTATTGGAATGCTAAATCCATAACTAATTGATGTCTAATACTTTTCAGTGTTGCAGGATAGTTTTTAGGTACTAGTATTGTTTGTATTGTATGTATGGTTTTCTACTAACTTGTAAGCAGAGTTATCAAGAGCACAGTGGAAATAATCATACAACAGTGGAAAGATTGGTGATAAAAGCATAAAGAAAGAGTACTTTTATTGATCTTATAGAAAGTACATCACAACCATTCAGATAACATTGTCACCAACATAGAAAACCATAACAAGACATAAACCTACAACCTAACATCTACTCCATAGGTTTCTTTCCCTTTCCCTCATAATCATGCTTGCCTTTGGAAGCTTTCTTTCTCCTGTCATCAAAAGAAAGTGGTTTCCTTGGACAAGCAAGTCCTAGAACTTGCTTGGGAGGCCTTGGTGCTTGGGTAGGCTTCTCAACAGCGGGCCACTTCATGTTGCTTATGGCAGTTGTCAATGCTGTGGTGAGGGCCTTTGGAAGCTCTTTTGAAATATTGAAGGTTGGATCATCATCATCAGAAGAAGAAGAGCTTGAATAAAACTCTAGAGATAGAGCAGGACCAGCTGGAATCTTCTTGTTAGGCTTCATGCTGGAAGATGTAGCTGTTGCAGCACTTGGAGGAAAATATCCACTCCATCCAGCTGAAAGTTCTTCTGAGTCAGAGCAGTAACTGATTTCCTCATCAGATGTGTCATCAGATGAGATGTAGATTAAAGGAAACCAACTCATGATGATGTTTAAGGGTTTGTGTTATTGAAGATATTTGTTGATGAGAGATAAAGGTTTTTAAGCCCCCTTTTATAAGCAAAGTCAAGGT
Source organism: Artemisia argyi (assembly GCA_030686995.1). NCBI lineage: Eukaryota > Viridiplantae > Streptophyta > Magnoliopsida > Asterales > Asteraceae > Artemisia > Artemisia argyi. The sequence goes on from CM060702.1 coordinate 110,164,885, forward strand.
CGAATTCTAATTAATGAAGAATATTTACTCTTACCTGTTTTGGTAGGTTGGGAGATTTATTCTGATGATTTTGGAGTTGCTTGGAAGATCATTAGAACTGGAAGTGTCACAAGTATTTGCAGAGATTTTGAAGACATTGTTAGATCTTGTGACAGAGAAGACTTGGATACTTTGTGGAGGATTGTTCAAGATCAGTTCAAGAAGGATGAACTTGTTGATGTCAAGGCTAAGGAGTTATGGGTTCACTTCAGAAGATTATATGAACCTGACCCAAGTGATAGACATTGGAGATTTGAAGCTCACAACATGAATACCTTGTGGAAGTTTTATGACTCAAGTGCTGTGCATCATCTTTCAACTCAAGATGGAGTTGATGTGTTTATGCTTGCTGAGAAAGAATGTCCATTGAGAGCTGGAGTATTGACAGTGATGATGTCAGTGAAGCTTAGGTGCTGGGAAAGAACTGAAGTCATAGAAGATTTGCTGCAAAAGATTTATGATCAAAGTGTGAAAGCTGATAAAGAGTTAAGAAGAAGAAGAAGATAAGTGTTTGCAAAAATTCCCATATCCTCATGTTTGTTGAATACTTGAAGAAACTTTTTGATTTGTGTATTAATCATAAGTTTAGGGGAGGATTGTTGGGAATTATACTAACAGTTACCACGGCTAGTGAAGACATTACAACTGCTGAAGAATGTACTTGCAGTGGAAACTCATTACCACTGCAAGAACATATATTACCACTGCTGTTTAGATAACTGTTAGGAAACGTGTTTAGATAAATATAGAATAGATCTTGTGTGTAACACCCTAGGCAAATCCCACATCGGCTGTGGCCGGGAGAGATGCTGGGCTCATAAGACAACATTCGCCTTATAATGACACAACGCGTTTTGTGGTCTACTGCGAGTGGGGTTCTTAGGAACTGGCAGTTAAGCGTGCTCATGAGAGAGTAGTACTGGCTTGGGTGACCTGCCGGGAAGTCTTCAAATGAGGCCACAAAAACAAAGCCGTGAGCCTGCGGGCAAAGCGGACAATATTGTGTTCTGAGTAGGCGGGGTGTTACATTGTGTATATCTTATTCTATTAGTATTATACTTATCTTGTAGAAGAGGACTCCTTGTGCTATAAAGGAGATCCTAGGTTAAAGGTTAGATATACATTTCAAGAGCTTCAAGGTGTAACCCTAGTGATACAAAGATCACTCATATTATTATCATTAATAATATTAGAGCTAATCGTTTGTTACATACATTATTCTTATTCATAAACAACTGTCTTACTCACAATCAAACTTCTAAGTGTTGCTAAGTAGATTCCGCATACTTAGTGATATAACTCAAAGTATCAATCTAACACAGTTCAAGGTGTTTAGATCCATCAAGACCACATGTTAGGATCGTTTAGCTCGAGGTTTCTTAGACCTCATCTAGGGATTACACAATAATAAAGATAAAGAACATGTACGCAGCGGAATAAACAAAACATCTTTATTATTGTTAACAAGGTTTCTCGTCATCATCTCTACTCTAACATACACCAAAGCCCCAATGCTACGTGATCAAGTGTAGCACGGTTACACACTAACAGCGATCTAAGATCGTTGAGGCTTAACACTAATCAACTAACCTAGGCGTTTACATAAGCATACTCACGCCCTAGGTTTACACACACACACCTTTACTAGGTTTATATCTTTTGTACGTACATAGATAATCAATCCCCTGTATCTCTTTATATAATAGAGATACTAGGGTTACAAAGGATATTCTAGAATAATAAAAAGATATGCAGTAACCTTTTTCTTTCTTTGCAAGTTTCTTCCTTTGTCTCCATAAGTCCCTCATGTTTCACATGTTTTGTCTTATCAACTTAATTGTAATTCCCAACAATCTTCCCCTAGTTGATAATGACAAAACCAATAAGCATGAACTTCCCCTGAAGTTAGTATGTCATGAAACATGTGACTTCCCCTTAAACCATGCATATCATCAAGGATCTTCAAGCTGCAATCTTCAAAATATTCTTCTTCCCCTTTTTGTCATAATCCACTAGGAGACGCTAAGTAAAAGCAACTTTGATCTTTACAACCACGAACCACTATCATACCTCCAATCCAGTCTTACAATGTCTCGAATTACCCACCATTAAGAACACCAAAAAGCTTGCTATAAATGAACTCAAGACAATAGAATTCCAAACTGTTAGTAATAATAATAACTAGTAGTTGTGAAAACCTTCCCCTCAAATTATGCATCAAGTAACCATAAGAACTTGTCGAATAACTAACCACCATAGCAACGAATACCATGTAGTACCAGCCATGAACGAGCAGCAAGAGGATTATAAATGACTACATAAGAATTCGAGACCAAGCAGTAGTAAACAATGAAGAATAGCTCTATGGTTAAATAGTAGAAATCATGTAGAAAGCAATGTTAACTTCCATTTAGTATAGACATGATTACTACTTCAATAAACTTCCAAACGAACCTGACCAAATAATAATAATCATCATTAAGAAACACCGGTCTTCACTCGTTACCAAACTTCTGTGTGTGTAATCTCCATATGTGTGTCATCCAATTTCAAAAATTTCAAAACAACTTCTGTATGTGTGTTTCAAACTCCACGACTTCTCCTCACTTTTTTGTACCATGCCCACATGCTCAATACACCTTTTGAACAAATTTATTATCACCATATTAACTCCATCAGTATGTTAGTACTAGGGTATATCCACTTCCCTCGTACATATATAATATGACCGACCCATGAATTAAAAGCACCGACCAATTAATTCATAATATAAACAAATCAGTACGAGGTTCATGTGTGAATTAACCAATCTTGAAAAATCATGCACTAAACGACAGTAAATTCAATAACCATGATAAATAAAAACCTCCACCGACCCATGATCTATCACAACCAATAGGAATATCTTGTAACATACATCGAGCAGTGGAAACTTTATCCAGCGTAGCAGTGGAAACGTATACATGAGCAGTGGTAAAATTGTACTACCAGTGGAAACGATCAACACTAGCAGTGGAAACCATTTAACGTACCAGTAATCTTAATGGAACTTGTTTCCACAAATCGTGACCTTACATGTGCACCAGTAATCTCAGTTATTAGCAGTAGACTTACTCCAAAACAATCATGCGTACCTCATCTCCTTTACTACCTCTCATTCTCGTAATCAGTAACCTTACTCTTTTCACGCATAAGTCTACTTGTAGCATCATTATCACTAGTAGCATTATCTAATATTCTACCATACCACCAGTAACAAAGTAAAATCAGATCTGCTTCCATCGAGGTAACAATTTGCCTTTTGTCGCATAATTCAAAACCATGAAAATCAATATAGAAAAAGATGAAAGCGACAACACTTAATGCCAGCAGCAACATTAATACATGACTTCATTAATGTCCAATACGGTTAGATATACTACTAGGGTTCATCCTTGAAACAATATTCAAGTCCCCAAAACCAGTAGCAATAATGAAGCAAACCATGAATTGAAGAACAAACCCTAATATCTAGGGTTCCAAAAGTAGGAAACACTAAACATTGAATCAACTTCAAAGCTGCTTCTTCCATGAATTATAGGCATCAAACATCGTTAAATCAACTTCTATGATGAACTTAGAACAAGAAAATACGAATTCATGAAGTTGAGTATCAAGAAAACCCTAAAAATTTGACTTTTTCACCTATTGCAGCAGCAGACTTCAACAATTTTTATCTTTTTACTGTACGTTTAGATTGAAGATCCCTCCGGTGGAACTCTTCCTTGATATGTCAAGAACCTCCAGTACAAATTTCAGCCCGATCCAACGGTTAACGAAGGAGATATCGATGTTTGAAAACTGCTCTACAGTGAGTTTTGAAGATACGAACCAGTTACGAATTTTCTTCAATTTTCGACAAACCAAACCTTGTTTAAACCCACGATCACGAGCCCCATGGCTCTGATGCCACATGTTAGGATCGTTTAGCTCGAGGTTTGTTAGACCTCATCTAGGGATTACATAATAATAAAGATAAAGAACATGTACGCAGCGGAATAAACAAAACATCTTTATTATTGTTAACAAGGTTTCTCGTCATCATCTCTACTCTAACATACACCAAAGCCCCAATGCTACGTGATCAAGTGTAGCACGGTTACACACTAACAGCGATCTAAGATCGTTGAGGCTTAACACTAATCAACTAACCTAGGCGTTTACATAAGCATACTCACGCCCTAGGTTTACACACACACACACCTTTACTAGGTTTACATCTTTTGTACGTACATAGATAATCAATCCCCTGTATCTTTTTATATAATAGAGATACTAGGGTTACAAAGGATATTCTAGAATAATAAAAAGATATGCAGTAATCTTTTTCTTTCTTTGCAAGTTTCTTCCTTTGTCTCCATAAGTCCCTCATGTTTCACATGTTTTGTCTTATCAACTTAATTGTAATTCCCAACACAGCATACCTCCAATTTCCAAACCCTCAGAACTCTCAAATTCTTATTTCTCACATCCATCATCACTATTTCCATTCGAACCATAACTACTTTGGATATTCTTTAAAACAACGAGACCCATGTCAGTTCTAACTTCACACATCTTCTTTTAACTGTCACAACTAGACTCCTCGAACTATAGTACTGAATTCAGGAAAATTTGTGATACGGTATACTTAAAAGATTTTGTGTTCCTTTACTTGCATCTAAGGGTGGGCGTCTCTGCAAATCGTCACATGAATAATGTTATTCATAAATGAAAACAATAAAAATTCAAAAACTAATTAGCATTTATCTACCAAAAACAAGCAACCAACTCACAATTCAATTGAAAAACAAAGCAAATGTAAAATTACGTATAAAGTTGGGATTAATTACGTGGTTATCAAATGAGAATATTCTTAACCTGTGAGCCTTTTCGCCATTTCGCCATTTCCTCATTGGTATAACAGAAGACATCCTAGGATTGTAGTGACCTTCTTTCCTATCAAAAAAGCTAAAACACAAAAGACGTATCTTAATGGTATCTTAGGAATTTGTATCATTAATAATAGGAATTCATAGAAAGTGATTATAGCAAATTTAAACAGCAATGCGCAATCAAATAGTAATTTCTGCACAACTTACTATTACAGCTAACTTCCAAATTACGATTATTCAACATTATTACACGTTTCAAAACGCACATCCAAATTACGATTATTCAACATTATTACACGTTTCAAAATGCACATCCAAAAACCCCATATGACTAACAATATATAATCTACAAAAAAATAACAATAATGGTATTACCTGTCTACAAAAAGTTTAGACAAGTAGCTTAAATAAAGTGAGCATAAAAATGTTTGTGGGTCGATCAACTCAACCTGATCTATACTACAAAATGTTTCTTTTTTAAAAATGAACTATTTATGACTCTTTATTGATGCTCACATCAGCCCACCAACGTTTATCTTGCCATCTTGGTACCATATTTAGACGCGTAATCAACCGATACTTCGATTTCAATGTTCAGTTGGCAACATAGTTACTACTTTATTAGCCTTTTTAATGTATATGTATTTTGGGTCATTGACTCATTATTACTACCTCCTTAGTAGGAAGCCGAAACAGTTGTTGATACTATTCCTTTGCAATGATGGCTAGAAAAAATAAAATAAAATTAAAATTAAAATAATAATAATCAGTTAAATTGTCAAATAGTCAGCGTGATCTTAAAATTCAGCTACAAAACCTGCATATCCAGTTGATTATTCCAATTAGGAGTTGAACTCGAGCTCTCAAGCGGATCTAAACTTCCAGCATATGGAGACGAACCGATGACCGGCTCCGGAGAAGATGATTCGATAGTTTGTGGTGGTGACGGTGGCAGTAGTGATGATTTGTCCATTGATTGTGACAGAGGTGCGGTGCTGTTGCTAGTGGTTGCGACTCCCATTGGTGATGGTTACGTGAAGCTTCTAAGATGTTACTACTGATAAAATGAGAGTTAAGCTTGTTTAATGATATTACCAAAAGTGCCCTTCAAAAATTAATTATATAAAAATAAGGATTAATCTAGATCTTTAGATTTAAAATAGATGGATGGTTGAGATTGCTTGATTTGATCTTTGGATAATTATTATTCTGCATTGAACTTTTCTCATATATATATATATATATATATATATATATATATATATATATATATATACTAGACGAGTACCCGTGCATAGCTACGGGATTTTATAGCGACAGATAGTTTATTGATAAAAAAAAGTTTATACGTTATAAACGAAAAATAATAAAAGTTTGAAGATTTGAGAATTAAACATAATGTTTTGAAACCCGGTTCGACCGGGGTGGTTCAATCGGTTGAACCGTTCCGATTGAAAATTGGGTCGATTTAAACCGGGTCAACTTGCTAGGTTGGGTCAAAAACGGGTCAACCCGCTGGGTTTGAAGCGTCCCGGGTCAACCTGGTTTGTGATTTGTGTTAATAGTTTCCTTTTGAAATTTATGTTTTCAACATTTCCTTTTTTAGTTTCAACTTTTCACTTTTCAGTTTTTCCTTCGGGTACCCTGTGACGATTAACTGGAGAAATAGATCTCGATGAGGCCTGATTCACCAGTTTGTATCGGTTTCAACGGATCCTCTCTGGTTTGTTTTCGGATGGTTTTTATTGGTTAGCCCAATCGGTGGCGATACCGATTCTCGGTTGAACCCGTTGATCCCATCCAGTTTTCAAAACTATATGTATCATCAACTTGTTAGGTTGTATGAAGCTTTGTGTATTTTATTAATTTGTATAGTGTGTATAATAACATGTATTTTTCATTTTAGGGTGTTTAAAAATAATATTAATTAGTGTGTTTAATTATTTCATATTTATTATGTTGTATCTTATTTAAATTGCACATTATAAAATTTTATTGTACTTTTTAGTAAGTGGTGTTTTAATTGGTTGTATTTAATTTGATAGATATGCTTTTAATTGGTTGTATAATGTGAATAAATCAATGTAATTTTAAGTAATGAGGTGTTTTAATAATAGGATTAATTACATTATTTTTCTTTCTCATATGACTTTTCAACAACTCAGCTTTTTCACTTTAACTATTTTTACTTTATAAGTAGTATATATAAAGGGCGAAGAGTGACAAAATCGTCCAAAACAAACACAAATGACATCTTTATGTTGGTCTTTGACTCTTTATTTGGGACACCCTTATGTAGAATGCCATGTCCGTACTTGCAAGAAAAAAATTCTATTTCTTTGTGTAATGGCCATATTGCATCTATCCCTTGAATTGGAATTTTTTTTAAAGATGTTGTGTTTCAAAAATTCTGCCACAAAAAAATATATAACTAAGTAATAATTATCTTTTAATTGAACTAAGATAACAAAGTTTTTATATCCTGATGCTTGATAGACATTTAAGATTGTATATTTGTATGTGATTAAAATGTTTAATACTTGTTCGGTTTTGAACTTTTCTTTGAATTTTACACACTTTTTGTATTAGTTATTGAGTTGTACATAAGATTTGATTAATAAATATGAATTGTTGACATCAATATGAATTGTTTCCATCAATATGATTCAACCTTTCCAATTCGGTCACATTAATTCACAAGGCAACACACAAGGGTAAAATCGGGATCACATTAATTTACAAGGCAACACACAAGGGTAAAATCGGGATTGACCAAAAGTTAAGTTTTCCTCAATTTCACTTTGACCATTTCTCTATTATAAGTAGTTAAGATATTGTGGAAAACTAGAAGGGGGTTGACCAGTTTTACGTCGTTATTATTTTTATAAAAACTTTGTTTACAAAATCTTCGATTCTAGTTTTATGTGAGATCAATACTTGCACACTTGTGAATACTAATATATAAGAAAATAAGCAATAACAATATAGATAAGTAAATAAAGAGATAGAGATGGAAAGATCGCACCACAAGACAAATGATTTATAGTGGTTCGGCTAAGAAGCTCCTCTTCGCCCTACTCCACTCCCCGAGCACCTAACTCGAGAGTTTTTTTAACTATGTCAACAAGCTCCCTTATGGCGTAGAAACCTTACACAATTTTTGCTTACACCAATTAACGACAATAAGCTAAATGTCGAGTTCTAATAGTAGCAAGAACCAATCTCACGACTCTTCACAACTTCTCACGACTTCTACACGAATTGTACACACCACTACAACTTCACATCTTCACACTACTTCACTACTTCTTCTTCACAACACTACTTCAATTTCACTACTTCTCTAAACTACTAACACACCTAGATCTACCTATTATAAGTATTCTACACCTTTACAAATAATTTACACAACTACAAGACTATATACAAAAATCTACAATACTTCTTAACTTGATGTTGAAGGAGTATTCTTCTCTTGCACTTTGAATGGTGAGGGATTGAATCACTTGAAACAAATACTAATAATCTTATGATCAAAGGATTTAGAAGTGTGTTTGGAAAGGATTGGAACTGAAAATTTTCGTGCAAAAGGTGAGGAAAAATTGAAGAAATGAACCAGTATTTATAGGCAAAAGATACTGGCCACAAGAGCGTGCCGGCCCTTTTAAAATTAAAGGGGCCGCCCCTTATAATTAAGGGGGCCGCCCTCCTGTAACGGCCATATCTTTTGTCTTTTTCTGGTGAAAGTTTATTTGGTGAAAATCTAACTGATTTTGGTTAAAAATTTGAATTCATATATTTATTATGAATTAAACTGTAACAACCCACTAACTTCCCCTTAGGTTAGAAATGCCTTACTAACTTAACTTATGCCCTCACTAAGCACAATCTAGGATTATAAACGCCTATAAGATTTTCCCGAGCTAAATTTTTACTTTATTATATCCTTATGACCTAACTAACCTCTAGACAAGCTCACGTATCCACCCATGCCAACCACTACCATGTTTACTTGATGTAAATATCCCGGTATGTCAAGTCAAGGTTACAAACATATTTTCACTAAGAAAACTATCACGCTAGTACACCATACTTGCTAGAAAACCCTAAATGCACCTATGTGTTCCCGGTTAGCTTTAAAACCCTAATTGCTTATCTGAACTAACTTGAAAATGTCTAAGGCTTAGGTATGAGTTACATTAGTTACTTTAGGATATATTAGACCCCCTAGCTCATAGTACAACCCCTTAGAACTTAGGTACAAGTCCCTTAAGCACAAAACCATAAACTATCCCAATTCTTTACCATAAGTTATCATCACTTAGTATAAGCCTCTTAGGAAATTATATTAGTTACTAAATATCCTTAGGACCCTGAATTAAGTACTAAACCCTAGTCAAAACCTTAAACTCTCACTAGACAAAACTAGGTTAAAATTTGACCTAAACACCTAAACTAAAATACTTACGCACCTCAAATTAACCAAGCAACCACCCTAGCACCTCCCTAATAGTAAGTAACCACCCTAGCACCTCTAACCACCCAAGCAAGTAGGTGGATCACCTACTTGTCACCACCTTGCCCGAACCGCCTCTCTCGGCCAAACCATCACCACAACCGGCCTATCTCAGCCCCCTAGCTACTCCATAGCTGCTCCTCGTCACCTCCTAGACTTGCCACACCACCCCATAGCTCAGCTTAGTCGACCTTCCCCCTACTCGACACCTAACAGCCCTTGATAACAGGTAAATTATACACGTTTTTAGGTGTGTTTTATGCATCATATTTGGCCATATTTGTACGTATTTGTTACTTAATCATGGAAAAGTGTTTGTACAAGCAAATGTAGCCAAAAATAGGAAAATGTGATGAAAAGATGAAGAAATGAAGTGAAGGTGCACAATTAGAGATTTTCGAGAAGGAATCGAGTGAAGAATCACACAAGGACTCAAGGATTTGATAGATTCAAGATTTCTACATTCATATGTCAAGATAGTATCAAGTTCTATGAAAGGAATTAGCACCAAAGTGGAAGAGAATGCATGCGATGAAGGAAATAAATAAAGAAAAAATCAAGAATTGGTTACAGGTTTCAACCAACCGATCGGTTATAGCCCGTAACCGATTCGGTTAGAATTAACCTGAAGAACCAACTGATCGGTTGGATGCAATACCGATCGGTTGGATGATGGTTGTTTTTACAAGAATGCATTTAATGGCGTTTTTACTCCTCATTATCATGGATGGCTGATCACTTCTCACTAATAACTTCTTGGGAATGTTTTTACTTGAGAATTAAGTGATTGGAGGCTATTTAATCACATCTAGGCTTACAACCAAAGTGTACCACAAAATTCTACGTAATAACTTACACCAAGTTATTACTATCTTAATATTTCTCACCCAAAAGGTTGCTATAGCAGTAAAAACGTCTAGGGAAGCTTTGAGTTAAAGTCTCAATAGTTTGGTTGAGTGTGTGGAGTTGTTTATTGTATTTGGTAGTCGATTGGAGGCGTGTGGTTGCTATAGTTCCACGGTTTTAGTTCTTGTAATTCTCAAGCTAGGTACACCTTGTTACTTACAATGAATTCTTGTTACTTTGAACATAATGAATGTTTTGTTTACTACTTGTGTTTTAATATAATTGATATGGAGTGATTTGGTATATACTTGTGTGAATGATGTAGTTAGTCATGGAGTATTCTTTTCTTTAAAAAGGTGATGCATGAAAACTCTTCTTAATTTACGAGTTTGTTGGGATAATATCTAATCTTGATTAATTTGTTGATAAAAACATCTTTGGGGAATATTGGCCGAAAGGGTTTTCTAAATGTTTTTATTCCAAAAAGTTAGTGCACAAATTAGTATGGGATATGATGTATGACGAGCATCATGTTTACTCTTTAAAATGGATTTAAGAAGATTTCATCACGAAATTAGGCCGAAAGGATTCGTAGGAATTCATAAGTAAAGAATTGCTTTTAAACAACATTGTTTTAATGGAATTATTATTTTAGTTGTCTTAGGCCGAAAGGAAGTAACTAGATGATTGAATTCTAGTAATGGTTTAACATGATAAACAGCATTGATTGTTAGTCATTCATATAAAAGTTGTGCATTATAATAAGTTTACACCAAGCTTAACATGAATACTCCAATTGATTGATTGTGGCATTTCACACAAGTATATGTTTTAGTTATTATTGTTTATTGAATATTTGAATTTTCGATAATAAGGATTGACAACCCTTTTATACAAACTAGTTTTCAAATACTTTGATCTATAAATCCCTTAGGACGATCTCGACTTACCCACCTTTACCAAAACGGACGAGTATACTTGCTCGTATGTGTTAAATAGTTAATCGGATAAGCGTTTTTATAAATTTTAAAACTTGTACACACCGAACGTACATCAAGTTTTTGGCGCCGTTGCCGGGGATTTAATTAGATTTCTTAGTTTTTCAGTTTGTTTTTCATAAAATTCTAATTGGTAAAAGTTAAAAGTTAAAAAGTAAAGTTAAAAAAAAGGTTTTTCAACCAACCGATCGGTTGGATTTCCAACCGAACGGTTGGTTGGCTCGGTAAAAATTTTTAGGTTTTTTTTATATATTTTATGTTTATTGTTTTAATTAATAGTTATTTAATGTTAATTAAAGTGGTTTATGATTAGTTTTAATTGTTTTGAGTTAATTTTCATTAATTAGAAGTTTTTCTTTTATGATTAGTATTTTAAGTTTTAAATAGTGGTTAATTAAGTTTATGAGATTAATTAGTTAAATTTATGTTATTTAAAGTTTAGGATAATGAAAAGTTTTTTTAAGTTTTTAATAATTAAGTTTTCTTTTATGTTTTAATTAAGATTTAATAGTATAATAAATATAGTTTAAGTTTAAGTAAATCATTAGAATAAGGTTTTTTCTTTTCTTTTTTTTTTTTTTTTAATATAAATTTTAATTTTAATTTTTTTTTACACGTTCAAACCAACCGATCGGTTACAGCCCGTAACCGATCCGGTTAGTTTTTGTGTAGGATCCAACCGATCGGTTGGATGTGAAACCGAACGGTTGGATGCCTCAGATTTAATTTTTTGTAATTTTTATTTTGAGTTGTTTTTGTGTTTTTATAGCTTTGGTTTGTTAATTTACTAGGTATTGTTTCATTTTAAGTTTATTTTTGATTATGACTAACCCCAATGCTAATGATTTGGTTGTTTTGTTGATGGTTATGTTATAGTTATTAATTTGCTTTAGTGAAATGGAGAGTTTAAGTCAAATTTCGGAGTACTTAAGGAACTTGGAGGATATGTTCAAAGATTCGGGCGATTCTTTGGAGAGATTGGAAAGCATGTTGGAGAAAGTGAAAACGGATTTGCAAAATGGAGACATAGTTGGGGAGAATGATGTTTGTTTGCCTAAGGAACCTAAGAAAATGGTGGTTTTTTTTTCACAAGAGCTCCTTCTAAGAAGTATGATGCCCCACAGATGAGGTATTCTACACCTTGTGCGGTAGAGGGGATCAAGGCTTGGGATGCAGAACTTAATATGGAGTATGGGAACAACTATATAACAGAGGAACTTCTAGACAAGCTTGGTTTTGTTCGTCTTGACTATGAGGATTATGGTAAAAAGAAGGTTAAGGATGTGAAAGTGAACATTCATGGACACATTTTTAAGGTTGACTTTGTTGTACTTGATTATTGCAATTCTAATGAACCGGAGGTTGTTTTTTGGTATGGAATTTCTTGTAACTACCAAGTGCACAGTGGACTTTGCACATAGTGAGTTAAGAATGAATATAACTGATTTGGAGGAAGAAAAAGAAGTGGATGTTAGGATAACGGAGTTATGTGAAGGTATAGAAAAGAAAAAGGAAGGAAAGGAAGAGGTTTGTAAGATGGGAAAAGTGAATAGGAAGAAAGCAACACTGAACAAACTTACCCGACCCTCCAACCTAAAAGTAACCAATTCCAAATTATCATCATCATCACTACCTACTACACCACCAAATACACCAAAAGTTACCCAACCTTTAACTAATGAACAAAAAGAAGCGATATTGGAGAATTTAGAAGAGAAGATCCATGAACTCATGGAGAAGAAACCGGTTATTGAGGTTTTGAATGATTACATGACCTATAGGAAGAAGTTGGATTCGGTCATGATGGCAAGGTCAAGGTTGGAAGATACAACATTTGATGAAGTTGAAAGAGAGAGGATAGTAGAAAATAGGCTTTCTAAGAAGATGAGTGACCCGGGAAACTTTATCTTACCAATTAAAGTGAACGGGACTACTCCAATGTATGCATTGGCCGACACGGGGTCAAGTGTTAGTGTGATGCCTTATCCGTTGTACCAAAGGTTAGGACTTTGTAACCAACAACCTAACCAATCAAATCTTACAATGGCAGATAATTCGAAAGCTAAGGCTATAGGAGAAGTTAAGAATGTACATGTTCAAATTGGCTACCAAGCATTTTTGTGTGATTTTCTTGTGCTAAACATTTCGGTTGATAAGGAGTTACCAATTTTATTGGGGAGACCTTTCTTAAGAACATGTGGGGCAATAATAGATATGGGGCATGGAACCATGACCATTAATGATGGAATTCTTAAGCATACTTATTATCCTAAGCCTAGGAGAGGAAAGAGAGATAGTATGGATGAAGATGAAAAGGATTACTTTGGTTGTTTTGAAGTTGGAAGAGATGAAGAGGGAAGGCCAAAGTATGGGCCATTGACACCTAGTTTCTTTGACATTGAGGATGAAATGGAAAGATCTCTTGCTATGGAGGCTTTCTTTAACCCGTTTAAAAATATTTTTGTGTTTAATAAACTTACAGATTTTCTTGGATCATTACCGGTTCCACTTAAAAAGTTGGAGTGGGGGCCCGATGGACCTAGCAACTACAAGAAAGAAGAAGGAGATGGAGAATGGCATGTCAAATTTGATATTGCATGCCCAAGCGGGAGAAACTTTGCAAGGAGGTTCAAAACACAAAAGACAAATCAGAAGATATCCGGAAAGTACCAAAGTGAAGACATTCTTAGGAATCAATATTTTCAAGGCTAAATGAGCAAGAGGAGCAAGTTTCAAGAATAAAGCACTTCTTTTGCTAGTTTGTTTGATTTTACTTTTATGCATTTTCATTTTTAAGTTTTATGGTTAAGACTATCTATCTATTTATCTATCTATTTAGGTTTTATGTTTTATGTTATGTTTATGTCTTAATAAGAGTTTGAGTTTTAAGTTTTTAGTTGAGTTTTTTAGTTTTTAGATTTTGTTAAGAGTTAGTAGTTATAGACCAATTTTGGTAGTGTGGTGGAAAATTTACATACAAAAATGGTTTTAGTTAAAAGTAAAAACATTAGTTGCTTGTATCAAGTAAACTAAGTGTTGAGGTTTTGAAAAATTCAAGTTTTGCAAAAATTCAATCCAAAACGGATGGATTAAAAACTGAACAGTTAGAATTGAATATATATAAACCCAACTTTTCAAAAATCACAAGAAAACCACCCACACGCACACACCAAATTGGGGGTCTAGAAATTCGATCACATAAAGGTTGTTTGAGGTTGCAGGAGTGTTAGGATATCATCCATGGCTCCAAAACAAGTAAGTAACGTCATCAATTTACTTTAATTAAGTTTTAATTCGGATTATTGGAATTGGGTCAAGATGTGGGTATTTTTGATATAGTGCTAATTAAGATGTAATATTTTGAGGATAAATGGGTGATTGATAGTGGAAGTCCTTGCGAAAAGAATTAGATTGATTGATTAAGTCTTGAGAAAGAATTAATTAATTGAAAATTTGAATTGAATTGGGTTTTTATTTTAGAACATGTTTGCTTTCAATTGATGATTTCCAGATGTTCTATACTTGTTAATTAGTGATGTTAGGATAGTGCATTGTTGAGTAGAACACTAATTTGAAGGATTGATTAGATAGTGTTCTTGTATGTTCTTGGGTTTGACTAAGGGAGTGTTTGGAGATGATATGGATGATTAGAAACCACCATGGATGATCAAAAACAGGTTAGGATGAAATAGGATAGGATTGGAAGTGAAAGGAAACGAAAAATCAGGTTTTGGAATTTTGGTCAAAAATCCAACCGACTAGTTACGAGGGGCAACCGATCGGTTAGATGAGACATGAGTATCCAACCGATCGGTTGGATGGGATACCGATCGGTTGGATGGCTCGTTAATATTTTTAAGATTTTTGTGTTTCGACTTTTTGACTTCTAATTTGTGTAGCATTGGCTCTTATAATCTTATACTAATAATAATTTGTAATTTTTAGAGTCAAGGTGCAGGTAGTTCGAGTTCTAGATGAGTGAAGGTTAACCCAATTGTTACAAAATATCTTGTAAGGAATTCAAAGAGTAGAATTTCGTACACTCTTCAACCGAAAAGGAACGACAATCTTAAGTTTAGAAATTTGAAGAATGAGGAGAAACATGCCTTTCGTGAACGACTTTCTAAGCTTCAAGGTAGGAAAATTGCTCCACCACGTCTCATTGATTGGAGTTTGTTTACTGAATATGAATGTGAGGATCAACTGAGGGAAATGATGAGAATGACTTATGTGTATCCGGCGGACGGAGATACATTTGTGGATCTTTCTTGGGAAAGAGCTTTTAGCATATATGAAGATGTTTATCGTGAGTGGTGTCTAGAATTCTTTTCAACGTTCTATTTTGAAAGGAAAGTTTATGATCTTATGAGGGAAGTTTGCATTTGGTTTAGACTATGTGGAGTTGAGCATGCTTATACTTTGCCATAGTTTTCGGTTTATTTGGGTTTGTACGAGCAAGATGAGATTAATCATAGGTTGTTTGAGACACACTTCTTGGGGTTAACAAGGTTTCATCATAGGTATGATGGTATTTTGGAGTATTGGAATCGTGTTGGTGATCCAAGTTGCTCTAGGAAGAATGCATCTAGAATTAGGAACCCGTTGATGAAGATTTTGCAAAAGTTAATTACTTGGGGAGTTTTGCATAGGACGGGTGGTTGTGATAAGTGTAACAATCCAGATTTATGGGTGATGAAATTGCTTGAAGAAAACAAGAATGGCAATGCTGCTTGGATCATAGCTGAGTATCTTTCTAGGAGAGCACTGTGGATCAAGGAAAGGAGTGACATTTGTGGAGGTCATTATGTGACCGTTTTGGCAAGAAATTTGGGTTATTTTGTAGATGAAGAGTTGGCTAAATGTTCGGAGCCAAAGGAGAATGAGACTTGGGATGATAAAGATTTTGGTAAGGTGTTGAGTAAGAGAACCAAGACATTAGGAGAATGGACGGAGCCTAACATTGAGATACCACAACAACAATTCCAAGAACCACCACCACCACACATGGGAGGTATCTATGGACATGCTCCGGGTAGTTTTGATTTGGGGTGGGGAGATTGGCATAGTGAGTTGAATGATATAGAGCGTAGGGATGTTTGGAGAGATTCGATGTTGATGAGACAAAACTATAACTATGATTATTCTATGCCGATGTTCCAACATATTGCACGTGAGAATAGTTATGAGGAACCACTTTATGTACCACCTAATGTTCCTCCCTACCCAATTCTTTATGAGCCATATCCTGGTCCGTATCCATACCCCTATCCTGGTTATTCACCATTTCCCGAACCGTATCTGGCTTATGGTAGAGTTCCTAACGTGGGAGGTACGCATGTTGGAGGAACAAGTTTTGATGTTGGAGGATCATCTCGTGGTGGTGGCAAGAAGAAGCGTAGAGTTGAAGAAGAGGAAGAAAGTGAGGAGAGCGAGGATGAGTTCATCAACCCCGACATGGATTATGATGACGACGAGTAATGTCATGCGGTTTACGGTTGATTCAAAAACAATTATGTGTGTTGAATAATTTCTATTTCTTTCTGTAACTCTTTCTTTTAGGATTAATAACGTATTATGTTAACATTTGGTTTGTTTTTAGTATTTTTGTTTGTGCTTTTGTTTGCTTGGTTTGGTATATGTTTGCAGTTTTTGCAGGGGTGACATTACGGAAGCGTATGGTTGATCAATATTTGGAGTCGGAGAACTCATTTGCTTAGTTGTAATCAAATATGCATATCGCGTATTTTTACCCCGGTAGTTTCTATTTTACTAAAATTTTCCCATTTCCTTTACTTTGAAGTTATTATTTTTATTACATAGAGGACAACGCAAAACTTAAGTGTGGGGGAGGGAAGAAAATAGGAAAAATAGGTTTATTTTTTATTTTTTTAGGATTAGTTGAGAATTCAAGTAACTAGGATTCGTTCGCCCTTGAAAATCTAGTTGTTTGAACACTTGAGTTAATTTTAAATGAAATTGTTTTAATGTTACAAATAAGGGTATTTGAAAATTTTTGGAGCTTAATCAAGTTATTAGAGCAAATTCATTTCGGAATTGATGACATTTACTAGTACATGTTATAGTATTCACCTTAAATTGTGAGGATTTAAGTCTTTTTGTATAAAGCATTGCTTATGCTATATATTCTTGCTATGAGTGTGCCGGTGATTGTGTTGATTCTAGAACTTGTACTTGTTATGCATTACGGTTAAAATCACTTTCGAGTGTTAAAACATATTCAAATGATAAGAGGCAACTTAGGATTTACACCAAATAGCCTTCAATTTACAAAATAATTTTTACTAACCACATCGGTTAGTTATCCTCGTATTTGGAACCCATTTGTTAGCATTTATCTTTAATGCTAGATACCCTTAGTTACACCCTTCGAGCCAATCTTTTTCTTTTGTTATATCCAGAAAAATACAAAAATATTTTACACTTTAAACCTTAGCGTAAACCCTTGTCAAAGTCTAAACGGTGGGTTGCTAGTTGCTTGGTTGATGGATTGTTTTTGATGATTATTAGTTTTACACACTTTATCATTCGTGTGTGCCATTCCAACAAAGATGAAGATTGGTCACCTTTAGTTTTGTATTTTTGCGGTGATGCTTATGCGAAGTGTGGGGGAGATGTGATGTTTGTTTGTAAAAAAAAATAAATAAGTCATCGCAACTATAAGATGACAATTATAGCAAATGTGCTATATTTTATATGGAGATGGAATAAGAAAGTTATGTGATATTTTGTTAGCCAATGTGCTAAGCATGAAGATTATTATTATGGTGAATCGATGTATCAATATGTGACAGTTCATAAAGGAGGAGAATGATCGTAACTATAATCATTTTTTGGTTCGAGGTTTGTTCGGTAAACTAGCAACAATGGGATTTATACTTGATTTTGTTTTTCTTTTATAACCAATTAACTAAATATTTCCCATGCCTTATCCCTACCCTTTTTGGCTTTTTGAAAATATCAAGTGCATGAAAAGTTTAGTGACCATCCGTATTTTTGGTAATGGAATGACACGCCAGCGATCTAGAGAATGTTTTGGTGACAATCCATTATGCAAATGACGCGCCAGCGATCCAAGGTATAATCTAGTGACCATCCGTTATTACTTACTAAAAAAATATGTGCCAGTGATCTATTTGATTCTTGTATGAGATGTTTGAACATTAGCCAGGTACAACCCATTAAGCCTCATGTTACAACCCAATAAAAGTCCTCTTTGATGTGATGTTTTATTCTTTTGATACTTGTACAAGCTTATGGTAAGAAACATGAATCATGACTGAGCAATGAGTGGTTTACCAACCAAATTACCTTTGAGTGATGAGTGAATTCAAATTATCTTTCGTGAGGTGCTTAGTTATGTTATCATGCTTTACACTTGTTAATGCTCCATATAATTTTCGCATTAAAAATTAACAACTAACTTTAGGGATGATTGTTAGATTTTTGGAAACATAAATAAATTGTGCCATTGAGATTATTTATCTTCTATACTTTCTCGAGGGCGAGCAAAACTCAAGTGTGGGGGATTTGATAACACGTAAATTATACATGTTTTTAGGTGTGTTTTATACATCATATTTGGCCATATTTACACGTATTTGTTACTTAATCATGGAAAAGTGTTTGTACAAGCAAGTGTAGCCAAAAACAGGAAAAAGAGATGAAAGATGAAGAAATGAAGTGAAGGTGCACAATTAGAGATTTTCGAGAAGGAATCGAGTGAAGAATCACACAAGGACTCAAGGATTTGATAGATTCAAGATTTCTACGTTCATATGTCAAGATAATATCAAGTTCTATGAAAGGAATTAGCACCAAAGTGTAAGAGAATGCATGCGACGAAGGAAATAAACAAAGAAAAAAATCAAGAATTGGTTACACGTTTCAACCAACCGATTGGTTACAGTCCGTAACTGATTCGGTTGGAATTAACCTGAAGAACCAATCGATCGGTTGGATGCAATACCGATCGGTTAGATGATGGCTGTTTTTACAAGAATGCATTTAATGGCGTTTTTACTCCTCATTATCATGGATGGCTGATCATTTCTCACTAAAAACTTCTTGGGAACATTTTTACTTGAGAATTAAGTGATTGGAGGTTATTTAATCACATCTAGGCTTCCAACCAAAGTGTACCACAAAATCCTAAGTAATAACTTACACCAAGTTATTACTATCTTAATATTTCTCACCCAAAAGGTTGCTACAGCAGTAAAAACGTCCAGGGAAGCTTTGAGTTAAAGTCTCAATAGTTTGGTTGAGTGTGTGGAGTTGTTTATTGTATTTGGTAGTCGATTGGAGGCGTGTGGTTGCTATAGTTCCATGGTTTTAGTTCTTGTAATTTTCAAGCTAGGTACACCTTGTTACTTACAATGAATTATTGTTACTTTGAATATAATGATTGTTTTGTTACTACTTGTGTTTTAATATAATTGATATGTAGTGATTTGGTATATACTTGTGTGAATGATATAGTTAGTCATGGAGTATTCTTTTCTTTAAAAAGGTGATGCATGAAAACTCTTCTTAATTTATGAGTTTGTTGGGATAATATCTAATCTTGCTTAATTTGTTGATAAAAACATCTTTGGGGAATATTGGCCGAAAGGGTTTTCTAAATGTTTTTATTCCAAAAAGTTAGTGCACGAATTAGTATGGGATATGATGTGTGACGAGCATCATGTTTACTCTTTAAAATGGATTTGAGAAGATTTCATCATGAAATTAGGCTGAAAGGATTCGTAGGAATTCATAGGTAAAGAATTGATTTTAAACAACATTGTCTTAATGGAATTATTATTCTAGTTGTCTTAGGCTGAAAGGAAGTAACTAGATGATTGAATTCTAGTAATGGTTTAACATGATAAACACCATTGATTGTTAGTCATTCATATAAAAGTTGTGCATCATAACAAGTTTACACGAAGCTTAACATGAATACTCCAATTGATTGATTGTGGCATTTCACACAAGTATATGTTTTAGTTATTATTGTTTCTTGAATGTTTGAATTTTAGATAATAAGGATTGACAACCCTTTTATACAAACTAGTTTCCTAATACTTTGATATATAAATCCCTTGGGACGATCTTGACTTACCCACCTTTACTAAAACAGACGAGTATACTTGCTCGTATGTGTTAAATAGTTAATCGGATAAGCGTGTTTATAAATTTTAAAACTTGTACACACCGAACGCACATCACCCTTTTACTTGCTCGCTATTCCTTAAGCACCTATAAATACCCCTCCCCTCCCGTCCATTTCTCTTCACACCTTTCTCTCCTCTTTACCTTAAACCTTTCTATAGTCTAAGACCCTTAGAAGCCCTAGAGATCGAGTAGCGAAGCCCTGGCCTTGTCGAGTTGTGGTTTGAGCCGAGAGAAACCCTAGAAACCCTTAAGCCCTCGTTAACCCTTGCACGACCTAGGTACGCTTTAGTTTTAGTTATAGTAGCTTTAGAATAGACCTAGGACACTTAGTATAAGCCTTAGAAACCATAGGATAGCCTTAGATCTTCTCGTTTGCAAGCTTTCATTTCGTAGCCCTAGATATAGTCGATTGTATGTTTACGTGTGATATAGCTTATTCCCATGATATAATCTGAAATATATGACTTATTTAAACTTATATGAACAAAACATAAGCTAGGAAACTTAGTTGCTATGTTAAAATATAATTTACATGTATTTAGGACTAGTTTTGCAAAACTTTACATGCATAGAGGTATATATCATAAATTCCTGAAACTATAAAGTCTAGGGACTGTTTTTGACATTTCCTAGAAGTTATTAGTGTAAGGACTCATTTTGCAAAGTTTTGAAACCTTTGGATAGAAATTAAAATAAATTATAAACTAAAAAGGACTAGTTACGCAAATATTATAAAGTTAAGGGTAAAAAAGGTAAATAATGAAAGTTAGTATAGTTTAGGGACCATTTTTTTCATTTCTCTAAAATATATAAGTATAGGGATTGAATGTGCAAAAGTTAAAAAGTTATATGCTTAATTGTTATAAGTTGATAAGTATAGGGTAGAAAACGTAAATTTATAAACTTGAAGGGTAAAAACGACGTATTTTCACATAAATACAAAACCTATTTAAGTTAGAAGCATAACACAATACTAGGGAGCTTCATGCGAGGAGTACTATTTGGATATTTCGTTTTGACGAGTTTGCTGGGTTTACGAATTAAAGTGCCCTGACTCCTCAAATGATTATTGCATATACTTCTGAGTTATGATGGCCCGAACGGTGTTATGTTATAACTAAACCTTAATAACAACATAACTCAATAGTAGGGAGCTTCGTGTGAGGAGTATTAACTTCTAAATTATGATGGCCCGAACGGTATTATATTGATAACATAATACAACAGTAGGGAGCTTCATGTGAGGAGTCATATACTTCCGAATTACGATGGCCCGAACAGTGTTATGTTATATATAAAAAACCTAAGAGTAATTAGTTAAGAAAACCTAGACTAATACTTGACATACACACACCTACACTACCCCCAGGATACGTGAGTGAGTTGTCTAAACCCATACTTTACTTACCTTAAGACACAGGTGAGTTTTCATAGCCTCACTTTTAAATGTTTTACAACCCTGTGAGGGGGATACATGCTTTAAACCGAATACAATTCTTTTTCTTTGCTTGTTGCACGAGTAAACTAACTGCCACCACTACATAACTAAAATTCATGAATCTAATCGTTTGGGATATTTTACCCACGTGAACGCGAATATAGTTGATAGATCTATTAGAGTTTGACAACTCCCGTTGATACCACATCTCTCTGGATGGTATCAATAAGTACTATATTTGAACCCACTGAAGGATTAACTTTGGCAAGTTATCCTTCCCGTCCTCTCATGGTTTGGTCTGCAGACCCCATGACTCAAACTGTTAACGTGTGGGTCATGAGCTTAGTGCAATATACCTTCTATCACAAAAAACCTTTCCACACATAAGGTTTAAGCTGAACCCTGTGGAACTTGTATTCGTACCCTATCTACTTAAACCTATGACTCTCACTCAACATTCGTGTCGATTTTTAAGCATGTTATTCTAGGTAATTAGGCACTATAGGAACCCTGGCACCGAGAAGAACTGGATATGAGGACGTCCAAAATAGTTATCATTCATCAGTTTTGTGTCATAAAACGTATCTTAGGGACCTCTCTTTTGGTAAAAGTACATCCTTTACTGTAAAAACTCTGATGAATAAATGAATGATAACATCTTTTTTAAAAACGTCTCTTTTCGAGTCATTTTCTATTATCTTGTCTCTGATTCCATGAGTAATACCCCAAACACTTACTCCGCTACAATCAGTGAAAAATGGGGGTGTTACAGATTGGTATCAGAGCCTTGGTTATAGAGAACAAAGGATTTTTCCTAAACTATAACCACTTTTTCAAAAAGTCCTCCGTGCCACTAGAATCCCCAAACTTGCCTTTAGACTCCCGACTTGCCTTTAGGTTAGAACTCTCAAACTGCCTTTAGGATAGATTCCTGACTATTACCTCTAGGATAGAATCCCCACTATTAGTATTGCCTCTAGGATATATCTACTTAGGTTAGAATTATGCTAAGATACTCTTTCGGGTATTACAGTGAGATATGTCATCCTTTAACAATCCTATCATCGTGTTGGATACCGATGATACGGATACTTCATCCGATTGTTATGAGTATGCTACGGCTACTCCTACTCACTCATCTTTTGGTTCTAATTTTCCGGAAGAATTAGCCCAGAACATCTTAACTAACTTAGGTTTAGAACTTTCCCCGAATGATCCCTATATGCAGGCATATAATGGGTATATGCATGCATATGGTGGAGAAATTCCTACCGTACCTACTATAACCCCTACCCCATCTATACCTCACTATAATAGTCAAGATCGTTATGTTTCTGAAATAGTTTCACCTCCCCGAAAGAAAATACGTATTATACCACCATCACCTCCCACTAGGTTTGAAATAGGTAGTACTTCATATAAAATGCCTTTAGAAAGGCATGAGGAAAAAATAGAGGAAATACTTAGTTATTTAGATAAGTTATCTTTAGGACGAATGGAAGAAGTAGAAAATAGGATTAGTGATTAGGAATAGGTAGAAATAGGTTAGAAAGTGAATTAGAGAAAACTCGTAATCAAATCTTTAGGTTGCAAACAAAATATGAGGGACACTCTGACGAAGTAGTTACTGCACATGTTAGACTTTCCACTCTAGAAATGATTATCGAGGATATTAGGGATAATCATAGGTCTGATATAGAGGATCTTTTGGAAGCCATTCAGGAACTTAAGAGTAACAAAGAATCAAAATAAGGTTATAAACTTAGATAGTATAGGTTTATAGGTAGATAACTTAGTTATAAACGGGTAATTGCTAGGTTTTCACTTTATAAAATAGAAGTTTTAATCCACTCATACTTAATTTTTCATAAAACTGGTATCCCGTATTAGGATTCCCTATGCCTCAGGACACACTATAGATTGCCTTAGGACACACTATAGATTGCCTAAGGATTTAAGAACTAGAACTTATAGCAAATTAAAACAACTAGATATACCTAGGAACACTAAAAACATAGGATCCCTTAAAATCACTATGCTTTTAGACGGGGGAAAACTAGCTTCAGTGGAATATAACGAATCTGTTTAGGAAATTCTCCCTCTTAGTTTTAGGATTCCCTACCCATCCGGTATCAGATAATGTTCTAAGAAATTAGAACATAAACTACGACACTATTCTTATTACATCTTACCTATAGAATGAAACGTACAAGAGCTACCACTCCCGTTACTCCCACTACTCCTGCCATGACTCAGGAAGACATCCAGCGACTGGTGACTGACAGTGTGACTGCAGCACTAGGAGCTAGGTATGCAAACATGGTTAGCAACCCCGAAATTCCTGTAGTGAAGAAGAGTAACTTCAAGGAATTTATGAGTTGTCAGCTCTTCAATTTCAAGGGGACAGAAGGGGCCATAGGATTGATTCACTGGTTTGAGAGATGTGAATCGGCATTTTCTCGTAATAACTGTACTGAGGATTGTAGGGTTAAGTTTGTGACTGGTACGCTCACTGAGGAAGCGTTATCTTGGTGGAACTCGTATGCCCAACCCATAGGAATAGAAGAGGCATACAAGTTATCTTGGGTTGAATTTAAGAAACTTATGATTAAGAAATACTGCCCTGGGATGGAGATTAAGAAAATGGAAGACGAGTTCTATAACTTGTCAGTAAAGGGGAACAATGTTAAAACTTGTATTAGGAGATTTCAAGAGTTGGCAACTTTGTGTCCTACAATGGTGCTGACTGTTGAAAAGACGATAGAAGTTTTCATCGGAGGTTTGCCCCGGAGTATCGAAGGGAATGTTACAGCCTCTAAACCTCAAACTTTATAGGAGTCCATTAACATAACTTTGAGGTTAATGGACCAAATAACAAAGCACAACTCTTTGCCAGTGCCCTACAATAATAAACGAAAGTTCCACGATGGGAGAGCTTTCGGTAACACTCTTAATACCACTAGTAATACCGTACAAACCCCTATCCTCAACCAAGGCAAGAGAATGCAAGAGCATATGCCACCACTCTAAATGAGAGAAGTGGTTATGCTGGGCATGCCCCTCTGTCTAAGAAATGCCATTGGCATCACACAGGGCCTTGTTCCATTAAATGTACAACATGTAAAAAGGTGGGCCATCACTCAAGGGATTCCAAGAACAAAGGACCAGTTACTGGGGGTAATCCACCACCAGCAACGGTCATCTGTCATACTTGCGAAGAAAAAGTACACTATGCAATTAGATGTCCAAAGAAAAATACTGATGGTGCCCAGGGAAGAGCATATATGTTGAGGGATAGGAATGATCTACAGGATCCAAGCGTAGTCATGGGTAAGTTTCTCTTAAACAATCACTTAGTTAGAATCTTATTTGATTCTCGAGCCGATAGGAGTTTCGTATCTACACCTTTAGCCTCTAGACTTAGGATTAAACCCATAGCTTTAGATACTTACTATGAGATAGAAATTGCCGACGGAAACTGATGCGTGGGATTGCGCCCTCGTAAAAGGTTTTACCACTGAATAAGCTCACAGTAAGCTATAGACAAGCATATATGATCTTATAATTAACAGAAAAAGCTATATGAAACTTTAGTATAAAATTGAAACAATATTTTTTTATTTTTTATTTTTTTCTTATTTTTTTGGTTTTTTCTCAATTCAACAGACACTTAAATGAAAAATTGAAATGAACTGAATTAAACTAAGTAGACAGTAATAAACAAATTAAACTAACAAAAATAAAGACAATAAGCTAAAAAATTGAATTGTATTAATATTAAAAACTTGAGTACAAAGTTGAAAGGGAAATTACAATGATAATAGAAAAATAAGCACAAACTAATATTAAAGACCTACACAATAAAACTACCCATTACAAATGACTGAGGATGGGGGTATTTATACTTGAGGCTTGAGCTTGGGGTGAAGCTTCTAGCATGTACAGCTCAGCAATCCACGCCACTTTGTGTTAGTTCGAGTGAATGTAAGCCCTTAGATGAACCTTAGCCTCCAATCTTCAATCCACAGCCCTAGGATCAATCATGCTCCAATCATTTGGTGCTTATATCACACAGATCCCTGACATGGCAGGCCTGCCATGTCAGGGTCTTCTAGAAACATGTGCAATTAGACCTCCGTACTCTTACTCACTGTTAATTTGGAAATTACTCGCGTGAATAGTAATTAGGGTTTATGATTTCTAGGTTAATATGAAATTGGGGGGTGGGTAATTGTTTTGGGGATTTATTACTTGGGGGCATTGACCGAGTAATGTGTGGTTGACCGGGTATAAGTGGGGTTGGACCGGTAGTAATAAAAGGGTTGTTGGGCTTTTAATTGATGTTGGGCTTGGAATGGTTATAAATTTTGGACCTGGTTGAGATTTGTTTGGTTAAGAGTAATATGATAGGACAAGGATCAATATTGTATTACTTGCAAACTTCAGGGACCAATTCTGTAAATCATCCAAAATACTTTCCAAGGGTTTATATTGTAATTTCTTGATTCATAAAGGTCAAATGTTGACTTTGCTTCAAATATTACTCAAGGGACCATTTTTGTAATTTTCTGAAAGTACAAGGACTGAAGTCGCCAATTCTTTAAACTTTAATCAGGGACTATTATTGCAACTTTGTGAATCTCTGAGGACTTTCATTGATATTTTGAGCTTTCTTTTATCATTTTGCTTCCTCGGCTCCAGCTTTTGACCTTTTTCCATTCTCGTGCTCATTTTTGTCGGTTTTGGCTTTGTTTTTGTCCATTTTTCATATATCCGTACCTGCACATACACAAATACAAAAACACACATTCTCTTGGCATTGTTGGTTAGTATTTGGTGTATTTGGTCTGATTTAAGGCCTAAAAATGATGTGTGAATAAGCACATATCAAAACTCCCCCAGACGAAGGTATTGTCGTGCCCTCACGCAATGTCATAACCTCACGCTTAAGAGATAATTAATTTCAAAACCTCTCTTTACTGACGTTGTAAAGTAGCAATGATGTTCAAAAGAGATATTAAAATCATTTATTCTAAAAAACGCTCTGTTTTCCGATTTTCATGAATAACAACTACTACTACTCTTTTTGACTTTTTCATTTTTATATATGTGACGGTTTGCTTTGACTTTCATTATCAATTCTTATCTGTTGATAACTTTCAGGGTCTACGAGTAAAAACACTTCTCACAGAGAAGAGACCATACGGATAAAAATCGTCATCCTTGATTTTTCACAAGCCCCCAAATTAAGCGTAATATCGAAATCATTGTTTATCCACAAGTTAGATGCTAACACTACCCAAAAAAGTTACTTGTGTAATTACCTCTTGTTCCCAGTTCCTAAATTTTTTATCTCAAGATTTTAATTTGTGAGAAATGAATTGCTTCATATTTTCTCGTTTTGATAGTTTTTAGTCCGATAAGAGCACAAAATTTGAACGCTAAGTAGTTTCCAAACATTCCCTCGAAAACCCCTGCATACAGAAATCGGGTCCTCATGAAGGTCTCTGATTTAACACGATTTGTGGGGGCCCCTTTTTTATTTATAGCCGAAACATCCCATGTTTGAGACACGAGACGGAAGCTTTTTATTAGGGAAACCCCCGGAGTCGAAGCTTGGCATTTTTGCATAATTATAAGCACTTTAATAATATTTTGTCCTTAGTCCTTTATTTCAATTACAACAACGGTTTAAGAGCCGCTGGGATGTAAGAGCTTTATTATGACTTTGGATTTATATCCGCTACTTTTTATAGCTTTGGATTCCTCTGCCTTATTATTGGCTTTGGATTATTATTATTGATATTCATAATCATATGCCAAACCCCGAGTCCTATGGCCTTTACTAAGATTACAACATCGGTTGCGAACCGGCAAGATGCAATAGTCTATTTCACCGTAACACTGGCAGTACCCCTATGTGTACCAAACCCCCATATGCAGAGATTTTATTGGGAACGAGAAAAAACTAAGTATTGCCCAAACCCAATACACTTAATTAATCCTAGAGATCTATTTTTTTGGGTGTACAATCTTGTGGGAACAAGGAGGCCACAAGTACCTTCCGTGGGCTCTAAAGAGATCCAACTATTCCACGTTTAGCATGAAACTTCTAAATAAACTCTATCATTCCTCGATCTCCGCAAATTTAAAATCCCAATTAATGAGATCCGCGGATGCTTAGCCGATAATCTTTTGATTATATTGGTTAAGGGAGAGAAGCTAGGGCTCAACACGCCCGGTCAAGTCGAAATATTTATTTCTACTCTCGCTGGTAGGAAAGTCAAAACAAGGAGTCAAATCTTATTATTATACCATATATATCATTTTTTTTTACAATAAAAATGTGACAAAATTTTTAAAATTTTGGTGGAAAAACGGAGTTGTGTAAGTTAACAGCTCAGACGATGGTACAAGGGCGAGCAAACAGATGGAAATAAGCAATTGGTTGAAAAGGCCAATAAGCAAAACATAACAAGCTATGGATCCAATTCAGTGAAAACAACAAGTAGAGGTACTAATGAACCAAAATGAACAATAACTCTCAGATTATGATCAACTAAGCAAAGTTGCAGGCCTAAAACTTAAAGACAGATTCTTCTATTGACCACTCAATAAGACAGGCCAAATAAGTAGTGCAAATAAGCTAAGACTTAAGAGCTAATGGGGGCAAAACTCTCTCTGACCAACTGAGATGCCAAATAAACCAAGAGATCCAATTCCCAAACCTATTAACTAACCTAAAAGATACTAAGAACTCTGACCAAAACCTGATGAACAGGGGAATGAAAGGCTCAAACAGTCAACTTCAAAGCAATTTTTTAATAAGCAAATGAGTTTCAAATCTCAATTTTCTTTTTGATTAAGTTTCCCTTACTGCCAAAATCCTCAAAATAGCAAACTAGAAGTATTTCCAATCAGAAATGAACCCTAGGACTGCTATCAAAATTGTGACCAAAAACTGAGTACCAATTATATATTTGACTTTTTGTATTGAAGACTACTTTGACTAAAATGACTTTTTATTACCAAAATTTTAACTGAAAATGTTATATAAACCTAAAGTATGAGTGAATTAAGCTACCACAACAACTAATGCAACTAATATGATGATTATGGAACTAATAATACTAACAGATATGCAAATATGATGAAACAAAAGTGATTTTGACTTTTGTGAACTGACTTACTGAATTTATGCTAGATGACACTAAATTTTACCCTAAGTGATATGTCTAAGCTAACAACTACCTTTGAGACACTAATGACACCAGCAAACCAACTAGATCCAAACACCTTCTTAGTGACTGTCTAAACCAATTACCACTCAATCCTTAGTTATGAACACCAAATTCACCTATTGAGTTTAAATTGTGAATCAACAAGCTAAATGAAACAGCAAAAACACAGGAAACAACCACAAATGCAAACAGAAACACAGATCCATTATGTGACACATATGATGAAACAGAAGCTAACCAAATTCAAACAAACTGAGATCTAAATAAGAATATAACTATGAATAAGCTGAATATAACAAAGTAAATGGAAATAAGCTACAAATACCCAACTAAACTACTGCTATTAATAATGCAATTCAAAAATGAAATATAAATGGAACTTACAAAGCCAAATCACCCTCAGCTCAACAGAGGGGGTTCACTAAGCTTGCCTGTCTTTTGACAGGCCAAATGGACTCCTTTTTTGCTGCCTTAAACTTCACAATAAGCTGGCTTATTACAATAAGCTGATGTCTGACTTTTGTTTGACTTTTGGAATTTTAAGAGATGAGGACTGAATAAGCTCACAGTAAGCTATAGACAAGCATATATGATCTTATAATTAACAGAAAAAGCTATATGAAACTTTAGTATAAAATTGAAACAATAGTTTTTTATTTTTTATTTTTTTCTTATTTTTTTGGTTTTTTCTCAATTCAACAGACACTTAAATGAAAAATTGAAATGAACTGAATTAAACTAAGTAGACAGTAATAAACAAATTAAACTAACAAAAATAAAGACAATAAGCTAAAAAACTTAATTGTATTAATATTAAAAACTTGAGTACAAAGCTGAAAGGGAAATTACAATCATAATAGAAAAATAAGCACAAACTAATATTAAAGACCTACACAATAAAACTACCCATTACAAATGACTGAGGATGGGGGCATTTATACTTGAGGCTTGAGCTAGGGGTGAAGCTTCTAGCATGTACAGCTCAGCATTCCACGCCTTTTTGTGTTAGTTTGTGTGAATGTAAGCCCTTAGATGAACCTTAGCCTCCAATCTTCAATCCACAGCCCTAGGATCAATCATGCTCCAATCATTTGGTGCTTATATCACACGGATCGCTGACATGGCGGGCCTGCCATGTCAGGGTCTTCTAGAAACATGTGCAATTAGACCTTCGTACCATTACTCACTGTTAATTTGGAAATTACACGCGTGAATAGTAATTAGGGTTTATGATTTCTGGGTTAATATGAAATTGGGGGGCAGGTAATTGTTTTGGGGATTTATTACTTGGGGGCATTGACCGGGTAATGTGTGGTTGACCGGGTATAAGTGGGGTTGGACCGGGTAGTAATAAAAGGGTGGTTGGGCATTTAATTTGATGTTGGGCTTGGAATGGTTATGGATTTTGGATCTGGTTGTGATTTGTTTGGTTAAGAGTAATATGATAAGACAAGGATCAACATTGTATTTCTTGCAAACTTCAGGGACCAATTCTGTAAATAATCCAAAATACTTTCCAAGGGTTTATATTGTAATTTCTTGATTCATAAAGGTCCGATTTTGACTTTACTTCAAATATTACTCAAAGGACCATTTTTGTAATTTTCTGAAAGTACAAGGACTGAAGTCGCCAATTCTTCAAATTTTAATCTGGGACTATTATTGCAACTTTGTGAATCTCTGAGGACTTCCGTTGATATTTTGTGCTTTCTTTTATTATTTTGCATCCCCGGCTCCGGCTTTTGACCTTTTTCCATTCTTGTGCTCGTTTTTGTCGGTTTTGGCTTTGTTTTTGTCCATTTTTCACATATCCTTACCTGCACATACACAAATACAAAAACACACATTCTCTTTGCATTTTTGGTTAGTATTTGCTGTATTTGGTCTAATTTAATGCCTAAAAATGATGTGTGAATAAGAACACATCATTACCAATTGGAAATCTGCCAGTTTTCTTAAGCCTAACATCGAAATCATTCATCCACAACAATTATAAACAACCAACCAACCAATAATCAATAACTAGTTTCATTACATCTAAGCAAACACAAAGAAAACCTAGCCTAGCATGTTAAAGTAAAGACAAGCATAAGATGGAATCAAACAACACATAGACATATTGAATGATTATTGGAAAACTTATCTTCAATTAAACATGGATGAAACAAGGGTATGGAGCCCTTAAAAATAAGGTAAAAATCGTGATAGGGTTTCTCCAAAGTTCTCCTCCCTTTAACAAATGAAAACTAGAAAACTATATATATAGATTTTTGAGTCTGACGACGTCACGTGTAAATCCTGACGCTGTCAACTCGCCGTCATAAAAAGTCTCGTATTGCCTAGATCCAAATCTGATGCCGTCATGTGTAACTTGTCTCTTGTATTTTGTACGTGACGGCCTTGGTGACGCTGTCACGTGTAAATCATCCAAAAACATTCTGACGTGTCACGTGTAACTTGATTATCCACCTCTTTGTCAATGAGTGACGGCGTCCCATGCAAATCCTGACACTATCAGCTACCAAATTCAACATGATTTGGAGACTTTGTCGTTTTCCTCACTTTTTCGTTCCAAAAATGTCCAAAATGCTTCCTTTTCCAGATTTCTTCTCAAAAGTACCTTAAATGACAAAAGGAATGATTTAGGGTAATATTTGATCAAATAATCTCGACTTTGGGCTTAAATGACCCTCAAAAAACGGTACACTTTTCGTCTCATCAAATACCCTTACAAAATGCTATGTTTTCCATAATTTCTCCCAAAAGTACCTTAAATGACAAAAGGAATGATTTAAGGCAATATTTGATCATATAATCACGACTTAAGGCTTAAATGACCCATTAAAAGCGTAACACTTTTCATCTCATCAAATACCCTTACAATTGAGATTTGCTTGTCCTCAAGCAAATGCGCTTTTATTCTAATCAAAATACAAGCTAGGGGTCATTTAACACTAACATAAAAGTAATTGCCACAAATAATCGTTCCACTTCAACCAAAACAAGCACAGAAATTATACACTAGCATCTCACAAATAATGTTTAGATACTCACATCTCTCGGGTGTAATAAAAGTATATATCATAGTATGAAAATGGAAAATATCCCTCACTACCTGTCATAGCAAACAGATTACCATAAGCTCTAGAAAGGATCAAACCTCCACCAATTGGCGTAAGCACCTAGGATAAACTATCAAAGAGGTCTTTTAAAGGGTTATAACGTGAGGTGTAGGGATATGATCAACACGGTTTTGTTGGATAAAGGCAATCTTTACTAGTGGCGAGTTAATCATCTTGGTCAATTACATGTACAATGTGGCGTTGCTAAGCCAAGACTCGATTCGACTTAAACTAACCAAAAACTAATAAAAAAAATATAAAACAATCATAAAAGGAAACGGGATGGTAGTCCGTATGTTTTTTCTTTTTCTTTTTTTTTATTTATTTTTTTTGGCATACACTCTTACCCTACCATCCAAAATAATACATCATAGGGAATTTGCATTCCCCTTACACTTGAACATTTACATACTTTACAATTAACTATTCTAATGACTCGAATTAAGATAATCAAAACGCTTGGAGTACTTTTTTAAGATTAACGCACATATGTGGGTAATATATGATGTTCTTCCCCATTACTCCATAACACTAGTACTTTACCCATGAGTCCCAATCATCCCAAAACAATATGTACAAGATATGACTCGACTTAGCAACCATGTAATCAATTAGACAATTAACTAAGGGTTTAAACATATAAAAATAATGCACTAAAGATGAGTGCATACAAGGAAGGCTACATTTGGGGTGGATTGTAAACAAATTCTTCCTTTAAGTAAAATGCTTAAAGTTAGAAACGAAAAAGATAGGCTCAGAGGGGTGTACTAGGGGTATCATGTACTAAAAATGAGTACAACGCAAAGGTGTGGGAAAACTAATTGACTTTACTAGTCAAGTAATTATGACTTCAGTGGTCAAGTAATTATAATAAGGGTTTAACACAAGGGTTATCCTAATGCCTCTTATCATGTAGTAGATCCTAACTACACGAATGTAGTCTCACTAGCGGTCTCAGGATGCATCACTAACGCAAGTTCTAGAATCTAAGTACTACCGGTACACTCATAAGCATCTTTTCCTAACAATTCTAGGGGTGAACCTCCTATATTTGGGGTGGAAAATTTTGAGTGGTACAGTTTTTGTGCTAGTCATACAACTCCTATCCATGAGACGCTCATTAAGGCTAAAGCTTCACTCCTAAAAGTTGTAAAAAAATTTAAATTTGGCGCTAAAATTGCCCTAACAAGTATTTCTCTTAGTTTTATTACACACCTACTATTGAACAAACAAACTCAAGTGCAATTGCATTCTCTAAGGTATCATCATTTACCCTCCCCTTACACTTAGGTTGAACATTGTCCCCAATGTTCAATAAAAAGCATGTAAAAGTAATGAAGGTAAAAGAATGAAACAAATACTCCCTTGATTCGTTCGGTGTCGATAATGTGGTAACAAGGTTAGATCCTCCTCCAAGAAAATGAACGTTGAAAGCTTCCCTCCAGAAATATAAATAATCTTCTTGTCCAATATAACCTGTTAAACCAGAGAAAACAATCATGGCAAACCTCGCGTAAAATCGGCGGCAATCTATATATATATATATATATATATATATATATATATATATATATATATATATATATATATATATATATATATATATATATATATATATATATATATATATATAAAGATATAATGCTTGTGGAATGAATGTTTGCAGATTTCCTGGAGTTTATAAAACTAAAGAATTAACAAAAACTTTAAGATTCCGGTAGAAAAACAAAACTCGTAAAATTTTTTAGAATTTTACACCTGACGCCGTCAGGTTATAACCCTGACACCGTCATGAGTGACCTGCATAAAT
This sequence comes from Artemisia argyi, assembly GCA_030686995.1. Taxonomy (NCBI): domain Eukaryota; kingdom Viridiplantae; phylum Streptophyta; class Magnoliopsida; order Asterales; family Asteraceae; genus Artemisia; species Artemisia argyi. Next base: position 110,198,985 of record CM060702.1, read on the forward strand.
TTCATGTTAAGTTTCCAGAAAATTTCTTGAAAAACTCACGCCTTAATTCCTGGAAATCATGCAAAAAATCATTATAACTCGATACAAGCATTTGACTCAAAGAAGTACTAATATGCATGTTCGTTTAATGTTGTTGTTTTCCATGTTCAATTCCGTTCTTAGAAAAAAATTTAGAATTCCCTTACACTTATCTTTTGCGAAATACCTTTATATGAAGTTAAGACGAAGTTAAACAACAAGGTAAAGAATTTTAACAATTTATTTTGAAACATGAGCTATAAACAATAAAAATAAAACATGCATACGGAAACAAATAAAATCAAATAAATAAACAATCAAACAAATAAAGCAAATAAAACTTGGGTTGCCTCCCAAGAAGCGCTTTTCTTTATTTACGAGTCTTGTAGCTAGACTCAAGGTCACGGGGTATTACGTGACCTCATCATTAGTCACATTCTCTAGGTCATCTTCGATCTTGGTTTTGTATTCCAGACCTAGTTGCAAGCATTCCTTGTAGAAACCAAATATTCTATTCATAACATAGTCTACTCCTGTACGTCTATCCTCATCATTCCTATAGTAAACAGCTTGCTTGTGTTCCTTTTCGATGTTTGATAAAAGACGGAATTGTTCAATCTTATAGGGCATTTGGTAGGCTATCTCATCGTTCTCATCCTTGAACCTAACTATCCCTAGAGATGGGTCATAATTCATCTTAGAGGTCTCAACAAACGGCTTTCCGAACACTACTTGACTTAGGCAACCATCTATTATCGGATGAATATCTTCTACAATTACAAATTCGGTAACATAAGTGAAGTTTCCTACAAAGACGTACAATCCTTTCACTCTTCCCACAAAGTTACTCATTCAACCTGTGTTGGGAATCATCCTAGGTCCTAGTTGCTTCTTCATTACCCAATTGTAATGGGTCATAATCATAATGTTTATGGGAGATCTAAGATCGATGTAGGCTTTCTACATATGCACATTCCCAATGTTGTATGGTATGTTGATGTTAGAGGGATCACCCGCTTTGATGATTGGTGAACCAAGGATGTATGGTGTTTCAGAGTCATCGAATACATCCTTATGGTATTCCTGTTCTTCCTTGGAAGGTAACCTATCAAAGTATTCCTCTACATTTTCTACTCCCTCAACTTTCTCTTCCTTTTTATCCTCAAATTCGTTAATCTCATCCATATCACTTTCTTCCCTATTATTATCGACAGGCTTAATAGTGACTACGTTGACAAAGTGGACGTGTTTAGATGATGAGGGGTCCTTAATTTGGGTAGGTTCCGCTACTAGTGTCCCTAGTGGCTTTCTTTGGTGTAGTTAGCACTTGGTTGTTGAGGGCTTTCAACAAATTGTCGATTTTATTGGTCATCTTCGCTTGTTGTTGAATGAATTCGGATTCAAGCTTAGCTATACGAGCTTCTTGAGATACCATAAATTTAGACATCAATCATTCAAGATTATTGGTACTACCATAGTTGTTGGAAGGATTGTTGTTGAAAGTACAGTTAGGGGGTGGACCGCTTGATTGATAACGATTAGGCGGAGTAGAAGAATTGTTTTGGGGCATGTTTTGGTTTTGTTTCCACCTAAGGTTCGGGTGATTTTTCCAAGAGGGGTTGTATGAATCACCGTAAGGGTTTGGCTCGGGTTTGAAAGTTTACCACTTGTCTCCCGCTCTGTCGGTATGCGAGGATGCGTAATCCGCAAAAGCTTGTTCGGGGAGTTCCATGCAATCACGAGTGTCGTGGGGACCACTACATAATTCGCATGAAGAAGTGATTTTCTTCACTTGCTTGAAGGTTTAGGAGCTTCGTAGGATTTCATTAGAAACTTGAATTGGTCTTCAAGTTCCATGATCCTACGGTCGGGAGTGCTTGAATTGTTCAAAGGCAAAGATATTGCTTTGACCGTTTTGTTCAAATCACGGGGATCATTCCAACTTTCGTTTTGAGTCTGACGACGTCACGTGTAAATCCTGACGCCGTCAACTCGCCACCATAAAAACTTTCGTATTGCCTAGATCCAAATCTGACGCCGTCATGTGTAACTTGTCTCTTGGCCGTCTCTTGTATTTTGTACGTGACGGCCTTGGTGACGCCGTCACGTGTAAATCTTCCAAAAACATTCTGGCGCGTCACATGTAACTTGATTATCCACCTCTTTGTCAATGAGTGACGGCGTCACATGCAAATCCTGACGTCGTCAGGTACCAAATTCAGCATGATTTGGAGACTTTGTCGTTTTCTTCACTTTTTCGTTCTAAAAATGTCCAAAATGCTTCCTTTTCCAGATTTCTTCTCAAAAGTACCTAAAATGACAAAAGGAACAATTTAGGGCAATATTTGATCAAATAATCTCGACTTTGGGCTTAATTCCTCAGCCAGGATGGGGCAGAATAGCAGAGCAAGTACAAGTATTAGTAGCATAACAAAAATGCGTTCCTCGTCATTAATATGTTTGCTCGCGGCAATTGTGGCCTCTCGGGAGAATCAATGACTGCAAATGACCCCCTAAAAATGGTACACTTTTCGTCTCATCAGAAACTTAGTTAGTACTAACACAGTCATCAAGGGTTGTACCCTATCTTTACTTAACCACCCGTCCGAGATCGATCTCATACCCATTAGACTCGGTAGTTTTGATGTTGTTGTGGGAATGGATTGGTTGCCCAAGAATCAAGCAAAGATTCTTTGTGATGAGAAAATTAGCCGTGTACCTATCAACGGTGAGACTTTAACTATCCCAGGATATTAAAGTAAAACTCGAATTAACTTCATTTCATGTATCAAAACGGAACGATACATGTCACGAGGTTTTCAAGTCTTCATGGTTCAAGTAACAGAGACTAAGCCAGATGAAAAACAACTGGAGGATATCCCTGTAGTCAGGGAATACCCAGAAGTTTTTCCTGGCTTATCTCCTATTCGTCAGATAGAATTTCAAATCGATTTAATTCCCGGAGCGGCACCTATAGCCAAGCACCCTATAGGTTAGCCCTTTCAGAGATAAAGGAACTCTCTGAACAACTCCAGGAATTAACTGATCGAGGTTTTATACGCCCAAGTACGTCACCCTGGGGAGCTCCTGTCCTATTCGTAAAGAAGAAAGACGGATCTACGAGGATGTATATCGATTATCGTGGATTGAACAAACTTACTATCAAAAATCGGTACCCATTACCCATGATTGATGACTTATTTTATCAACTACAAGGTTCGACTGTATATTCAAAGATCGACTTACGATCAGGTTATCATCAACTGAGAGTGAGGGAAGAAGATATCCCTAAGACTGCTTTCAGGACAAGATATGGGCACTATGAATTTCAAGTTATGCCATTTGGTTTGACAAACGCACCAGCGGTTTTCATGGATCTCATGAACCGGGTGTGTAAACCATACTTGGATAAATTTGTTATAGTGTTCATAGATGATATCCTTATCTATTCACGTAACGAGGAAGTGCACGCTAAACACTTGAGAATATTCCTAGAACTACTTAAGATGGAGAAACTTTATGTAAAGTTCTCTAAGTGTGAATTCGGGATTAGTGTTGTGCAATTTCTCAGACACATGATAGATAAACAAGGACTTCGTGTCGATCCTGCAAAAATCAAAGCTGTTAAGGATTGGCCGCATCCTATGAATCCTACTAAGATACGACAATTCTTAGGACTTGCGGGCTACTATCAAAGGTTTATTGAGGGATTTTCAAAAATAGCAAAAGATAAAGAGATAGCATTCCAACTTTTGAATAGAAAGTTGTGTGAAGCTCCGATCTTAGCATTACCAGAGGGAAACGATGATTTTTTCATTTATTGTGATGCTTCGCGTAGAGGTCTTGGAGCTGTATTGATTCAAAGGGATAAAGTAATCACTTATGCATCATGACAACTCAAGACACATGATGAAAACTACACTACACATGATCTAGAAATAGGAGCAGTAGTGTTCGCTCTAAGAATATGGAGACATTACCTGTATGGCACTAAGTGTATGGTTTTCTCCGATCACAAAAGCCTACAACATATTCTTAATCATAAAGAGTTAAACATGAGACAATGTCGATGGATAGAACCTCTCGCTGATTACGATTGTGAGATTCGTTACCACCCTGGCAAAGCTAATGTAGTAGTAGATGCTTTGAGCCGAAAGGAACGAATCAAACCACTTAGAGTTAGGTCGTTAATTATGAATCTTCATTCAAATTTACCTTCTCAAATACTCAAAGCCCAGAATGAAGCCCTCGAAAAGAAAGATCATAAACTTGAGAATTTACGAGGGATGGATAAGGCTTTTGAGATACGTTCAAACGGAACGCGTTGTATTAAGGGTCAGAGATGGTTACCTTATCATGGTAACTTAAGGAACGTAATAATGCATGAGTCCCATAAATCTAAGTACTGCATCCACCCAGGTTCTGACAAGATGTATCAGGATCTGAAGAAACACTATTGGTGGCCCGACATGAAAGCATCCATTGCTAGATATGTGGGCAGGTGTTTAACATGTTCTAGGGTAAAGGCTGAATGTCAAAAGCCATCTGGCTTATTGGAACAGCCTGAGATTCCCATTTGGAAGTAGGAAAGAATTATGATGGATTTTATCACTAAACTACCTAGAACATCTAACGGGCATGATACTATTTGGGTAATAGTTGATCGCCTTACGAAATTAGCTCACTTCATTCCTGTATGAGAAACATATGATATGGAAACCCTTGCTAGGTTGTACCTCAAGGAAATAGTTTCCTGACATGGAGTGCCAATATCTATCATATCGGATCGTGATTCTCGTTTCACGTCAAGATTTTGGCAATCTATGCAAAAGGCCTTAGGTACTCAGATAGACATGAGTACGGCATATCATCCGCAAACCGATGGTCAAAGTGAAAGAACTATCCAAACACTCGAGGACATGCTTCGAGCGTATGTGATAGATTTTGGAAAAGGATGGGAGAAACACTTACCGTTGGTAGAATTCTCATATAATAATAGTTATCACGCTAGTATTAAGGCATCATCGTATGAGGCACTTTATGGGAGAAAGTGAAGATCCCCTGTCTGCTGGGCCGAAGTTGGAGAAGTACAACTTACGGGTCCAGAGATAATCCATGAGACAAATGAGAAAATAGTACAAATCCGACAACGCTTACAAGCCTCAAGGGATCGGCAAAAGAGTTATGTTGATATAAGACGTAAGCCTTTAGAATTTCAAGTCGGAGATAGGGTTATGTTGAAAGTTTCACCTAGGAAAGGTGTCTTCATCTCGGAAAACAAGGAAAGCTTAGTCTGAGATACATTGGACCATTTAAGGTTTTAGAACGAATTGGTCTAGTGGCATACCGACTTGAATTGCCGGATGAACTAAGTAACATACAAGACACGTTTCATGTCTCAAATATTAAGAAGTGTTTATCTGACGAATCACTCATCATTCCTATAAAAGAGCTTCAATTAGATGATAAGCTCAATTTCACTGAAGAACCAGTGGAAATTATGGACTGAGAGGTCAAAAATCTAAAACACCACCGGATTCCTATCGTTAAGGTACGCTGGGACTCCCAAAGACGACCAGAGTATACTTGGGAATGAGAGGATCAAATCCGTGCTAAATATCCCCATCTATTCTCACCCTCGCACACTAACTCTAGTTAAATCTCGGGACAAGATTTTCTTTTAGGATGGGTGTTGTTCCAATAATACCACATCTACAACTAATCTAAGTATGTAAAGTAGGTGTGAACACTTTAGTGAGAAGAGAGAGAGAGATATCAAAAGTCTCGCATTACTTGAAAATAGAACATATACCTCATAACCCATAAGGTAGGGGTATTTATACCCAACGTCTAGCTAAGCCTCCATCGCGGATATACAAGTTCCGCGATGGTAAACTTGTGTCGCATACAACTATAGTTACACAACATACCCTATACTAAGATAAATTATAAATAGAAGTCCCTAACTAATGACTTACACTTTTCGTGTTCCAACAATCTCCCCCTATGGTTAGATCATTCGGGTCTTCTATTTTTGGGTATTCGGTTGGGCCAGATTCAAAATCCGATCTTCTCCATGATGCACAAAGCGTAAGCCTTTCATGTATCACTTTCACAACTCTTGTCACCATACGTTAATTGCTTGCTGTCATCTTGATCTGCAGTCTCTCAACACGTTTCTTAATTCGCTCAAGTTTCTTCAGTATCTTGAGTAGAGTACCTGAGGAGAACTTTGCTACTTCAATGACTCTGAATAATCTTTTCCTGCCTTTTGTCGGTCTTGTAAACAACACAGAGTCCAAGACCGGGTCTAGTGAAGCAAGCCCAACATTTGATCTTTTGTATACCGACTCAAGCTAACATAGGAGGAGTCAAGTTGACTTTCCTTTGATAGCTTTCAATCCCCATCTAGAAGTCTTCAATGTGAGCTACTACAACATAGGCTTTCATGAAAATTAGGACTGATTCGATCACATCTTGATCGATGGCTTTCTTGTTGTAGCAGTATCTTCTTCTCTTCAGAATATCTTCAAGGTCATGAGGATGAAGATTCAGATAATCTGATTCGCTGAAGCGATAGTGTTGATTGTCGGTTCGAACAATGTGATAATCAACATAACCATGTGAATGTGATGCTCGGAGTTAACTTCAACATATCTAAGGATTCTGGAGCTTGAGTAAACTTCATCCCGAGGCTTCCTTTTGAGTTTCCTGAGTTGGTCGAAGCCCTTAGATCTTTCATTGACATTAATAATCCCGATAAAAGCACCGAAGTTGTAATCCTCATGATCAAATTCTTTATTAGAGAATATGCCCAGAAATCTTTCTTCTTCCAGAAAAGGTTCCGAAATTTCCTTATATGTAGCAACTTTCTTTGTAGATGGTAGATATTCATTTGGACCGTTCAGCATATATTTAAGATCGTTATTGAAGTATGAAACTAAGGGTACAGAGTCATATCTTGGAACCTTAGGAATCTGTTTCCACAATGGAGAGTGTTCTCTTCTTTCCCTTACAACTGTTGAAGAAGGAGACACGCGAAGAGCTTTTGAGACCTCTTGATCTACAAGTCTGGTATTGAAGTCTCTGTCGCTTGAACTTGTAAATCAAAGAGTCATAAATACAATTAACTCTTTGATCCATTGTGTTGTCTTCCTGAATGTTGATTCCAAACCTTTCATGCAGATCAGAGAACATGTAGTCAAGCTTTTCTGCTGTAGGATCTCTAATTGGTTCTTCTATTTGTATCGGATCCCTTAGCACATCTTCAAATACATCGTCATCTTCAACATCAGACACATCAAATCCACCAATCTTTGGAGGTATTTCACATTCCTTATAAGTCATATCGTCCTAGTCATTCTTGTCACCACCTGCATCTTCTTTTTGAGTATCAATCTCAACATTAACATCTTCAGCATTCACTTCTTCCAGATGCTCTGTTTGTTGTCGAGAACTTGATTTTTGTTGATGCTGTTGTTGAGATGACGTTTGTTTCTGGGATGAAAACATTGCAGTGGTTGTTTTTCTTTGTCTTTTGGCGCTTTTCTCCCCCTCGGGATTGTCCGAGTCTGGATCATCCTGATTGCGCTTCTTTGACTGTGGACGACATTGACTTTCTAACTCCGTGACTCTTGAGGAAAAATATTGTAATAAGTTTAATTGCCTCAGAGTTCAATTTTGTCATTTCTTTTTCAATTTTCAAAACTTGATTCGTGACTGGAGTTGTTGCTGGTGGTTGAGCTTCTGGGTCCAGTAAACCATTGTAAAGGTTGGGATGTGCTGCCATTAGTGATTCATCATTCAGATCTTATCGAGCATTAGTTCGGAGATACGGTCCAGGGATAAGGATCTTGATGATGTGGAAGGTTTAGCTTGTGTTGATTGTTGTCGTAGAGCTGCAAACCTTGACTCCATGTCAGCCCGAAGTTTTCCCATTATTTTGTTGAATTGTGTGGTAGTCACAAATGGTACTGGATCAGCTAGGATTTGTTGAAACAATGTCGATATAGACATCGTTCGTATGTATTTTAGCTGAGATGTTGTTGTTGACGGTTGTTGAAAGTGAGTTGTATATGGTATTGTTGTTTGTGTGAATAGTTGTTGTTTTAGTTGTGGTTGTTGTTGTTGTTGTTGTTGTTGTTGTTGTTGTTGTTGTTGTTGTTGGACGTGGTGATGGTGGTTACACATCAATAATGACGGGAGGGGTGAGCTGGTGTGTCACACCCCCAATTTACCTGACTTGCAGCGGAATGGAATGCCTGAGGGTGTAACTGTCATAGCATCACAACAAGGATATATTGAACGACCTAAAGTGTCGTTTGGAAAAATACATCGTTTGATCATTAAAACATTCAGAGTTTACAAAACTTAGGTCCCAAAAGATGTTGCCAATTTAGATAAAATAAGTTCAACAAGATCAAACGTTTCATAAGTGCAAAAAATATAAGGTGAGACGCGTCGGCTCCGCGACTCCATGAAGTTCCAAATGCATGCCACATGAGCTACCTTAATAACCTGAGAATACATTGCTAAAACATCAACACGAATGTTAGTGAATAATCATAAGTTTATAGGTAAATCGTATGTACATAAACCACAAGTATAAAGTAAACCGACAAAAATGTCAAAAAGCTACATTGTCTCTTAAGCTCATGGCCCCGAAGCTAGACGTATTAAAATTGGCCCCAAAGGAGTGGTTACCAGTCACTCAAATATTAGACATGAAATGCATTCATTTTCCTTATGGAGCAACCCAAACACGAATGGAGGAGTCACCCTCAATAGATCTATTCATTCACTCTCGCTTGGCAATATAATTAACGGTCCATGATAATAAAGGGGACTTGAAGTGGTATTACTAACAACTTAAGCAATGTATGGAATTTAATACTTGGGCATGTACAAAAATAATTGTGCAATGTATTCTCCCCCATGGGATTTGAAATCAAATAAGTAATTAAAACGGGGCTATGAGAACTCACCTTAGCAAAAGCAATATCCGATGGACAAAGTAGTAGTTAGAAATAAGGTCCGGGTACTCTAATCGTGACCTAAATAATGCATATGTCTTAGGTTCGAAAACAAGGTCAAGCATGCAAGTCATACACTATATTATCACTTGTACATGTTGAAATTTTTATTGTCAAAAACGTAGGTAATCAAAGTAATCTCGTATTTAAGTCATCCACCATTTTAGAAAACGTAGCTTGTAAATCTCACGACCAAATATTAGTCGTCTTGTAAATATATATTTTGAAAAACTCTAACGCACCTAATAAGTATACACAATGTTCTACCATTTTTATATACGTCATTTTAGCCAAATTATACTCTAAAATGTCCAAAAGTCAATTTTAAATATTCCATCAGCTTTTAATATTTGAACAAAGCTGTCAAAATTTGATGTTTCGTCGCAACTTTCCTAGGCCATAACTTTTGCGTCGTAATTCCGTTTTTCAAGTTCTATATATTCCCGCGAAGGTATTCAAGTATACTTTAGGTTTTTCAAGGTCTCGGCTAGTCTAGATATCATTTAACCTCAGTTTTCCTAGCTCAAAAATCGGGACAGAATCCATTTTTCAGAAAATATAGTTTTAGTCGTCAATCTTGGAAATAGCATATCTTTTTCGTTATAAGTCCGTTTTAACTCGTTCAAGCGGCTATGTTTTCGTTATTAAGTCTATTTTCTATATTTCTAGCCTAATGTGGCCACCAAGGTACTGATTTTTCTGTGAAGGGTCGAATAGGACAGATCCAATATAAATAATGTCAAACTATATTTCCTAGTGTTTTATTTATTATCACCACTTAACAACAACTCCAAATCTAGTCCTAGTCCATCCATCAACTTCTCAACTAGTATATGGTGATCTAAACATAACTTAACAATATTCAAGATCCATGTACAAGATCATCCAAGTATATAAAACTATATATCTACTAACATATATATAAAAAGTTTTTATTATTTTACTTGTAAAGATTTTTACTAACAATTTTTCTTGAGATAAAATCTTGTTCAAAACATATTTTCTTGCTAAGAGATCAAAGTGGATGTAAAGATTTTTCAACATGTACCAAGTGATAACCAAGTATATATACTAGACAAGCATAAAAATCATGAAAAATCATTAAGTATAAGTAGTGTAAAATCACTTACAAAGAGGTTAGTGAGATGAGATTGGTAAAACACTTGTGTAACCCCAAGATTAGTGTCAAAACCTTGTTAATCTACCCTAAGTACTCTAGATAGTCACCAACAAACTCCTTCTTCTTCCTTGCTCCTTATGTGTGTCGAAATGTATATATGGATGGGAGGTGATTTTATTTCCTTCTTTGTAACTAAAAGGAGTACTAATATGTGTATATTTATATAGCAATTGTGGTAAATTGTTGGTCAAAAAAAATCTTTGGTCTTGGTCCATGGTTTGCCGAGTTTTAGGGAAAAAGGGAGACAAAAATGTGGCTCTAGCCACCTTCATTTAATTAGCATGTTCCATGGGCTATTATTACAAGTAGAAAAAAAATTATGATGAGTACTTATGGAAAAAGGGGGGGGGGGGGGGGGGGAGGGCGGCTCCTTGTCTAGGCTAGAAAAAAAATGTGTTTAATTTATATAAAATGTATATTTTGAATGTATTGTGTAGTAAAAATATGTATTGGGTATTAGTTTAATAGTTAACAGAAGTTATACGTAATTAAACATAAGATATAGAGAATTTAACTTGGACATCGGAAAATATTTTTGGGACTTTTGTAATAATTTTGGAAGTATAAAAATACCCTAAAAAAATAACTGTTGAGAAAGTCGGGTATGTCGAGTGTTACATTTTTGAATAAAAATTAACGATTGTTGAATTTAAAAACCGTGAGTATTTAGAGAATAGGAATTTGTGTTGTTGTATGAAATTGTGAATTGGGGAAGGAGCAAGGTACCGGAGCGTTGTGGACTAAAATTAGTCTAAGTCTTAGATTACTTGGAATTTAATTAGAAATTCGCGTCGATTCAAGTAAAAAGGGTTCACGTAAAATTTTTCAAATTAAAAGTCAAGAATTTAAATTCGAGTTTAGAAAATAGTATTGACCTGGGAAATAGCGGGTTGTGACATTCTACCCCCTAAAAGGGAATCTCGTCCGCGAGATTCAATCAGCGTTGGTCATTGGAGTGGTATTGGTGAAGAGGTGGGGGTATTTCTGACGAATCTGGTCTTCTCGTTCCCAAGTGAACTCGGGACCTCGTTGAGAATTTCAACGAACCTTGACGATAGGAATTCGACTTCGCTTCAACCGTTCGACCACACAGTCCATGATTTCTATTGGTTCTTACCAAGTTTACGTTTGTCTTTGGGTTGGATTCCTTTCCAAATGGGATTATGAGTGACTAATCTGAAGGTCATTTCCTGGGATTTGAATAGGTGAAACATGGTTGTGTAATCCGGTTGTTCTCTAACAAGGCTCAAGTCTGACGGCCACTAGGCCTACTCTGTCTGAAATATTAAATGGTCCAGTGTATATCAGGTTTAACTTTCCAAATCTTTCCGAATAATATTATGCCTTTCCTAGGCAGAACTTTCAACATAATCCTGTCATTAACTTGAAATTCTAAGGGTTTACAACTTATTGAACTTGTAATTGATTCTTGACTTGTAAGAAATTTATGGTTATTTCATGAATGTCTACAGGAATAGTGAGTTTGGCTTTTTCCGAGTTTGGTTCGCCAATAGATGATCAGTGCTTCTTCAGGTTTATAATGTAATATGGGTAATATATGTTGCTGAACTCTGCCAGAACTCAAATCTTATATGCCAGCTGGTCGATTCTAAAATGAATCTTAAATGGTCCAATATACTAGAGGTTCAATCTCTCGTGTTACCAAAATTATATCATACCTCTCCAAGGCCAATCTTCCAACTTAGTTCGTTCTCCCACTTGAATTTAGATGGTTTGTTGTTCAGGGATACCCAATCCGCATGATGTGTGTCATGTACCAACCTAACTTCTATCAGTTTCACGTTGCTTGTAACTGGTTCTTGACTTGTGAAATTTCCTTTGTGGTTCCATAGTTTTAGTTCTAGACCAGTGAATTTAACTTTCCGATTTTGGTCTGTAAATGGGTAATTGGTACTTCGACCATAAAGTACCTCAATTGGTGTAGTCTCTATGCTCGCGCGATAACTATGGTTGTAAATGAATCCGATTTATGGTAAATGGTTAGTCCAACCATTTCTAGAGTCAACCACTCATACTCTGAGTATAACTTTCCTATGTTTGAATCGTTCTCTTGTTCTGACCATCGGTCTGAGGATAATGGGCGGTGTTTACATCTAATTGGGGTCCCGAAGGAAGTCTTAAAATGATAGCTAGATGTCTGAGGTGATTCGATCACCTTTATCAGGAACAATTGAAATAGGTACAATAAATCTTGTAACTAATTCCTCAACGTTACGTCTTTCGAACTCAGCGTTATCTGAAGGGGATAGAATATGGGTAACAATTTTTTTTTTTTTTTTAATTTTTTTTTTTTTTTTGATTCCTTGTGTTTTGGTCTAACGGATGCTTAGACATATGTCTTTCTTCGCCTATTGGGCTACGTCTCCATTGTTGACGTTTGTACTTAATGTGTGGTGTTCCTCCTAATTTCCTTCATCAAATATTCCAAGGTTCTTTGTTGTCAAGTTGCAAAAATCCTAAATGCATAAGCGATGTAGTATGGTGATTAGCTTTGGAAATTTGTCTTGCGATTGAGTTTTGGCTAAAATCCTTTCCTGAATAAACGAATTTAGAAAAATGGAGCAAATGATTTATTAAGTAATATCTTTCTTGATGATTCAAAATTCAATAGTTAGGAAATGTGACGCGGTTTTCAAACAGGTTGTGAATAGGACTGTTTACCAAAGTTTGATGTTTATATATTTCCCATTGTACAATGGTTTAGCTAAATATTGATTAAAAGGATCGTATTTGTTCAAAATAGGCAATAAAAAAAATTATTTTCTACGAGATATGTGATTTGTATAACCACAAATTTTAAATCAACTTTATTTAAAAGTGAAATTACTAACAAGAATAAAATAGTAGGATAGGTAATGTTCGCATAATGCATAGATGTCTAATGTTCGGTTCCTGATATTAGATGATGCCTATTGTTGGTTATCGGGCAAGACTACAAGCCTAGGTATTCAACCAACTTAAGTCTTGAGATGGTTTATCGTTGAAATTGTCATCATGTTGGCAATATGAGGGTTTCAATTGATACTATGTCGATGAATTTCCGTATTGTCTTCACATGTAGCTGGGGAAATATGCTTGGGCCTGATGCCTCTCTTGATATATAGGTGAGGTTATCTAGAATTTCTTGAGAACACAATGTCTTAAGGGAATCGATATCGATATCCTTAACTCAATTCAATTATCCTTGGTGAAACTTATTATAGGGAAGTTTGCGTTTAGATAAGGCCATGTTTAATCAAATCACTCTACAGTATCGGTTAGGAGGCTTTGTTTATTTCTATAGTGTTACTTAGCGTACCTTTGAATGATAAAATTTGGCAACTAGGTCAGAAATGGTGATTCGGATGGTATCGTGGTATCTTAGGATTGTTGTTGAATTATGAATTTTCTTTGTCTAGGTTTAGTAGTTCCGTAATCCTTTTATTGTTTTTCTTGTATCGAGTAATTCTCCTAGTACTTGATAGGGAAAGTCTCTCCTAAAGAAGTCAATGGAAAGTCCAACTTAATGGCTAAGTGAGTGACAGGTGGGGTAAGTATCCAAAGGAAAGTTTGTCAGAAAGAGACATTTATAAAAGATTTTACTTGTTTAAAACGCTTTTACATGAAGATTGTTATTAGCAATACTTTAAAAAAATAATTATTTACTTCATGGCATAATCCTTCCTGAATTATACATAGGTGATCAGGCTATGTATAATTGAGGACTAATGATGCGATGCTTGATTTAATCAAAATATCATTACTTTTCTCAAAAGTTTTAGATGATGTTCAATGCGTTGTTATTAAAAATGGTATCCTAATATTTCCTTTCAAGTAACATGAAAATCGTTTCGCTTAATAATAGTAAATACTTGGTGCAATAACGGAAAAATCAATTTATAGGGTGGTAATAAAATAGTTTCTTTTAATAATTCCGTAAAACAATTTCCCCGTATGGTAGTAAAATAGCTTGAAGTAAAATTCGTTGAATGGTTTATTGGATACATGGGTGAATCTTATGGTATGGTAATAGTCTACTAATCCACTTATTTAAAGAATGTAAGCATCTTAGTTCATAACAGGGCAGTGGTTTATGATTATGAAGTGGTCGAGAATATGGTAGTGATATTGAGAGCGTGAAGGATGAACGTGTCGTTAAGGCATCTACAGTCAATTGAAAAGGATAGTCTATGTATGGAAGGATATAGGGCAGAAATTTGGTGCCAATGATTTGAAGTATTCGAGAATTTATACTAGGTAAAGTTAGCAGGTTCAAATGCGTAATCTCTCTAGGCATGACTAAAATGTATAAAGTATGGAAATTGTTGTACGGGTGATCTGAGTCAAGTAGGTACCACATCGAATGATGTTTTGATTTGCCATGAATGCAAGCTAAATGTCTTATGGTCAGGTGGAACTTTTCGGTATCCTTTCATGAAATGAGGTTTTGTCCCAATGTGACTAAACTATATCGATCTCCGAAAAGAATATAAATTTTGTTGAGTAATTGTACCTTGATCTTTTAATCCAACGAACTTATACTAGCGTGAGGTTCTTATTATATGGAATGAGCGAAAAAGGTCATAATTTGATGTATTGGTGTTAAGGCATGGTGTATCAATATTGGCAATCTCTGGTAGAGGGGTTTCTTTCGAATCTAAGGCCAAATAGCAAGCAGGTATAGTGGTTGCTTCTCAAGCGGCCTGTCATATATGGGTGTAGAGTATCTGAGATGTGATGGTGATAATAGTGAATGGAATACTACCCTCTTTCGTGCTAACTCGCGGCATCCAAGAGGTAAAGTTGAAGTACGCACTATGGGACGACCAATAGTGAAATAAGTAACTGACGGTGGTGGTGGTACCTGAGTAGTAAGCGCCCTAATAAGCATCCTAATAAGTCCATTAAAATTAAGTCTGAATACTCTACCAAATGGCATTCTATGTATAGGTTGAATGATAGGAATACCTTGTTCCTATAACAATTCAATGGTGCTAATGGCGGCGTAAGTGTAACTGGTAGTACAATGGTAGTGGAAGATGACAATGCATCTTCAATGTCGAAATCTAATAAAAGGATAATAGGGTGAGTATCTGAAGACATGTCACTTGTGAACCAGGTCAATATAATCATATATATATATATGAGTATGGGTATAAATAACTCGCACAGTTTGTGCATGAAACAACATGTATAATGAATATGCACCTATAATGAAATGATGAGATGCTATGATGATGTAGTTATAGTCTAGGGTCCATGATACATCCTAGTTCGCTATAACCTTAGCTCTGATGCCAATCTGTCACACCCCCAATTTACCTGACTTGCAGCGGAATGGAATGCCTGAGGGTGTAACTGTCATAGCATCACAACAAGGATATATTGAACGACCTAAAGTGTCGTTTGGAAAAATACATCGTTTGATCATTAAAACATTCAGAGTTTACAAAACTTAGGTCCCAAGAGATGTTGCCAATTTAGATAAAATAAGTTCAACAAGATCAAACGTTTCATAAGTGCAGAAAATATAAGGTGAGACGCGTCGGCTCCGCGACTCCATGAAGTTCCAAATGCATGCCACATGAGCTACCTTAACAACCTGAGAATACATTGCTAAAACGTCAACACGAATGTTGGTGAATAATCATAGGTTTATAGGTAAATCGTATGTACATAAACCACAAGTATAAAGTAAACCGACAAAAATGTCAAAAAGCTACATTGTCTCTTAAGCTCGTGGCCCCGAAGCTAGACGTACTAAAATTGGCCCCAAAGGAGTGGTTACCAGTCACTCAAATATTAGACATGAAATGCATTCGTTTTCCTTATGGAGCAACCCAAACACGAATGGAGGAGTCACCCTCAATAGATCTATTCATTCACTCTCGCTTGGCAATATAATTAAAGGTCCATGATAATAAAGGGGACTTGAAGTGGTAGTACTAACAACTTAAGCAATGTATGAAATTTAATACTTGGGCATGTACAAAAATAATTGTGCAATGTATTCTCCCCCGTGGGATTTGAAATCAAATAAGTAATTAAAACGGGGTTATGAGAACTCACCTTAGCAAAAGCAATATCCAATGGACAAAGTAGTAGTTAGAAATAAGGTCCGGGTACTCTAATCGCGACCTAAATAATGCATATGTCTTAGGTTCGAAAACAAGGTCAAGCATGCAAGTCATACACTATATTATCACTTGTACATGTTGTTGAAATTTTTATTGTCAAAAACGTAGGTAATCAAAGTAATCTCGTATTTAAGTCATCCACCATTTTAGAAAACGTAGCTTGTAAATCTCACGACCAAATATTAGTCGTCTTGTAAATATATATTTTGAAAAACTCTAACGCACCTAATAAGTATACACAATGTTCTACCATTTTTATATACGTCATTTTAGCCAAATTATACTCTAAAATGTCCAAAAGTCAATTTTAAATATTCCATCAGCTTTTAATATTTGAACAAAGCTGTCAAAATTTGATGTTTCATCGCAACTTTCCTAGGCCATAACTTTTGCGTCGTAATTCCCTTTTTCAAGTTCTATATATTCCCACGAAGGTATTCAAGTATACTTTAGGTTTTTCAAGGTCTTGGCTAGTCTAGATATCATTTAACCTCAGTTTTCCTAGCTCAAAAATCGGGACAGAATCCATTTTTCAGAAAATATAGTTTTAGTCGTCAATCTTGGAAATAGCATATCTTTTTCGTTATAAGTCCGTTTTAACTCGTTCAAGCGGCTATGTTTTCGTTATTAAGTCTATTTTCTATATTTCTAGCCTAATGTGGCCACCAAGGTACTGATTTTTCTGTGAAGGGTCGAATAGGACAGATCCAATATAAATAATGTCAAACTATATTTCCTAGTGTTTTATTTATTATCACCACTTAACAACAACTCCAAATCTAGTCCTAGTCCATCCATCAACTTCTCAACTAGTATATGGTGATCTAAACATAACTTAACAATATTCAAGATCCATGTACAAGATCATCCAAGTATATAAAACTATATATCTACTAACATATATATAAAAAGTTTTTATTATTTTACTTGTAAAGATTTTTACTAACAATTTTTCTTGAGAAAAAATCTTGTTCAAAACATATTTTCTTGCTAAGAGATCAAAGTGGATGTAAAGATTTTTCAACATGTACCTAGTGATAACCAAGTATATATACTAGACAAGCATAAAAATCATGAAAAATCATTAAGTATAAGTAGTGTAAAATCACTTACAAAGAGGTTAGTGAGATGAGATTGGTAAAACACTTGTGTAACCCCAAGATTAGTGTCAAACCCTTGTTAATCTACCCTAAGTACTCTAGATAGTCACCAACAAACTCCTTCTTCTTCCTTGCTCCTTATGTGTGTCGAAATGTATATATGGATGGGATGTGATTTTATTTCCTTCTTTGTAACTAAAAGGAGTACTAATATGTGTATATTTATATAGCAATTGTGGTAAATTGTTGGTCAAAAAAAAATCTTTGGTCTTGGTCCATGGTTTGCCAAGTTTTAGGGAAAAAGGGAGACAAAAATGTGGCTCTAGCCACCTTCATTTAATTAGCATGTTCCATGGGCTATTATTACAAGTAGAAAAAAATTTGTGATGAGTACTTATGGAAAAGGGGGGGGGGGGGGGCGGCTCCTTGTCTAGGCTAGAAAAAAAATGTGTTTAATTTATATAAAATGTATATTTTGAATGTATTGTGTAGTAAAAATATGTATTGGATATTAGTTTAATAGTTAACAGAAGTTATACGTAATTAAACGTAAGATATAGAGAATTTAACTTGGACATCGGAAAATATTTTTGGGACTTTTGTAATAATTTTGGAAGTATAAAAATACCCTAAAAAAATAATTGTTGAGAAAGTCGGGTATGTCGAGTGTTACATTTTTGAATAAAAATTAACGATTGTTGAATTTAAAAACCGTGAGTATTTAGAGAATAGGAATTTGTGTTGTTGTATGAAATTGTGAATTGGGGAAGGAGCAAGGTACCGGAGCGTTGTGGACTAAAATTAGTCTAAGTCTTAGAGTACTTGGAATTTAATTAGAAATTCGCGTCGATTCAAGTAAAAAGGGTTCACGTAAAATGTTTCAAATTAAAAGTCAAGAATTTAAATTCGAGTTTAGAAAATAGTATTGACCTGGGAAATAGCGGGTTGTGACATGGTGTTGCTCAGAGGACCTAGACCTACTATTGTCATGCTTCATCTTCTTCCTAATCTCCGGTCTATGGGTGTCATCTCCGTCCCCCTTATCATCTCCATCATCATCATCGTTACCAGCATCACTAGGCCTAAACTCCTGACTATCCTTATCCTCTTTATTTTTCTCTTCATCATCATCCTCTTCCTCATCTAACAATTGGCTTCCCTTCTTAGAGTGTTTCCTAGCCGATTGTTTTCGACACTTCCTATTTTTTCCTACGTTGGCTCTAGACTCTACTTTAACCCTAGACGCGTCCGGGGTAGGTCCGCTCAGTTTTGAGCTTTCCATAGGAGCGCTTTCTATTCCCATATACTCCTTGTATGCTTGCGATTCCTTGTTAACGAGCTCCAACAGATCTTGTGGTATGGCCATCGGGACAATTGTGCAAACAACGGAGTCCCCACTTGTGCTATGAATATGTGGCACTCTGGGTGTTGGATCGTCTTGTCGTTGTGAGATACTTGGGTGTTCCCTCATGAACTGAGCAATCAATAGTTTGAAGTATCTGACAAACGGAATGCATACATTCTTCTTCTTCTCCGATCTACGGACATGGTCAAGAACAACTGTCCATAAGAGCTTTGTATAATCGAAGTGACAATGATTCACTATACCATACATGATTTGATATAATGAAGTAGTGCCTCGATCCATTCCTGTTTCTTTTTTGGTTAAGCACCGATTAAGAATTGAGAATAGCGTAGCCCATAGTGTAGGTAGTCACTTCCTCTTGAATGTTGATAGCACTTTAAACTTGGTCTTGTCATTAGCTTCCTTGTCATATCCCAGCTCCATAAAGAATTTCATGAGTTGGTCAACATTAGGAGGTTGTTGGAAGGTTGTGAGGTTTCCATGTTCAGCAGGAGGAAGATTTAGAGCTCTACGAAGATCTTCTGATGTAATTGTTATTTGTTGAGTTTCAATGATGTTTTGAATAGTGTCAGGTTTAGTTTCATTGAGAAACACAACATTACGCCAGAATTGTTGTAGGTATATCATGGGGGTGGTAGAGTCGGATAATGAGAGCATTGGATAAGTTGGGTGATGTAGAAGGATTTCAGGAATGATTGGGTGATCACATTCAAATAGAGATATGCAGAATTGGTGATTGCATTAATCGAGTCTGATGTATTCAGCTGTCACCACAAGTTCTTTGTTAGTTGGTAATTGTACAGCTGTAGCATCATCTTGAATGTGCTGTTGTTGATCATGAATTTTTTCTTGAGCCATTGTAATAATTGATTTTGAAATGACATAAAAGATGTAAGAATCTTTGATAAAGTTTACAATATTTATTTTTAACTCTGTCTGTTTTTATATGCTCTGGCATTTCTTTTACGAGCATATTTCTTTTTCTTTTTCTTTTCTTATGTTTTCTTGCTTTTATAGCATAAGCGCATGCTCTTTTCTTTTCACATGCGATTTTATTCTCTCGTTCTGTTTTTATTTTCCTCACTAAAAAAATTTGTTGATTTATGATACTTTTTCAAAAAAAAATGTTTAAGGTATAGAATAAATGTTGTTTTATAATGCTCATGCTTTAAAATATGTTTATCTGACCCTTTTGAAGCTTTGGGAAAAAGTATCATCTTGAATTCAAACAAAAGTTTTCTAGTTAAACTAGAATCCTTTATTTTGGGAATAAAAACTTTCACAGAATTTTATTGCATGAGCGTAAGATTTCTTAACAACTGACAATACTTTAGACTCTCTATTACGTGGGCTAGTTAAAGGATTCTATTATCAGCTTTTAGGTGATAACTAGTCCTAGTAACCATCTTGAAGAGCTTTTGTTGCATAAGTGTGAGATTTCTCAAAACATATCTAGACCTTGGATACTCTGTTACGTTGTGTAGCTAAAGGGATGCATTATCAGTTTTTAGGTGATAGCTAGCCCTAATCACTAACTTGAAGATGAGATACCCTTAGTGTAAAGAGAGTTGATTCGTCTCAAAACCATTTGAATGAAAACAATTAAGAGTGAAAAGTCTGTTAAGTGATTGCATGAATTGGTTTGAAATTCTATTCATGGTGGCAATCACTAACATATTGTAAACATATCCGTCAAATCAGTCATATACACAAAGTATTCATAAAAGTTGCAATCATAGAAAAGTCTAAGTGTAGTAATTAAACATATGCATCACATAGTCTTGTTAAGGCAAAAATAGTGATACAATCCTAGTTTAATTATCAAGAAAAACTAATCATACGCAATATTTTATGTCTCAAAAGTTTTCATTTAGTCATTAAAATGAGAACAGATTGAATTTGATGAAAACAAGTTGAGAAAAATGCTTGTGCAGATTGTACATTCACTTTGGCTTTTTGAAATCAAATTTTGTCTTAATTTGAGAAAGAATGTTTTGATCAATGTTTGTTATTTAGTCAAAATTTATTAAAATGTTTGAAAAAATTTATATAAAAGCATGATTTATAAAAGTTTTGCAAATATTTTAAATTTTTTTGGCGGAGTAACATTTAGTATAAGTGGGTGAAAAAGCTTCGCAATATTTGGTATCTCGGATTTGGTGTCGCGGGCAAATGGTCAATAAAATTCAATTTTGCATTGAAGGTGACACAGGTATCGCGGACCATAAAGTTTCGGACCCAAAACATTCGTATTGAAAACTGTGATGGCAAGCCATCGCATGACTATTAGAAAGGCTCGTATCGCGGAGCTTTTACCCGCGATGCAAAGAGAATTTTCATCGCAGTTAAAACTCTCAGATTTTTTAAATAATATTTAATGCACTTTTTGCCTCTTTTCTTAAGTCTCGTATCGCATCCAATACGATGTCGCGTTGAGAACTGTTCATCTTCTTCCCAAAATCAGCCCGTTTTAACCAAATCAAACCGTTCAAAAACCTATTTTCTATCAAATTGATGATCAAACCGGTCTATCTCAGACATCTAACCATAAAGTTTTAACACTAACACACCACAACTTAAACTCAATAGTGAAACCTACGCATTCTTGGTGTCTGAACCCTAATAACCCAATTGGGTATAAAACAGTTAAAATTAAGGGTAGATAAGCAAGAAGCGTATGTAAAACATCATTTAGAACAGATTTGAAAGCTTACTTTTTGCACGAAATTGAGAGAATAGGCAAGAAAATCTGTGATACGAGAGTTCTTGTGGATGCGAGTGAGTGTGAGTTAGGTTTATGAGAGAGAGAATGCGAGTGACAAAGTGTGTGTGTGTGTGTTTTTCTTACATCATTATTTTGACAAGTTTAACAAAACTCCACCTTGACATTAGCCCTTTTAACACTTAACACTTTCAATTTTTATTCTTAAAATTTTAACAAGTTTTTGAAAACATTTTGGTTCAAGTACTTTGAATATTTGTGTTATATCAAAATTGTTTTTTATTTAAAAATAAAATCAATCACTCCCTCTCGAAGTGATGGTAATTTTTCCAACATTTACAACAACTTTTTGTCATGTTTTTCATTTTTCGTTTTTAACAACCTTTTAGCAACACTTGTTTGCGACTTATTCATGGTTTCAAAAACAAACTTCTACATTTCTCCCCCTCAAAAATAGCTTAGTATCTGTTTTTTGATCTATTTATAAGGTGAAGCATTGTTTTTGAAAGTTTTATTCTTACTCGAGCTATTCTCAAGATTTGATTATCATGAGCAAAAATTTTTATAAAAAGGTTTTTAGAAAAAAAAACGTTTTGTAAAATCTTGTATAGATTTTCCTCATAATAATAAGAAGATTTCTCTCCTTTTCGTAAGGATTGGTGCACTGAAGCGTACGTTTAGAGTCCTTTCCTTTGTTACGGGTGTTGATCTATGATGTGATCAATAGCCATTAGGTTTGAATAATTACCGTTTCGGGTTACCAGATGTACATGTGATGTCTGCTACATTGTTGACTGCTTTGACCTTTGGAGTTTCCTCGTCATGATCATCACGAATACTTGCCATGCCTAAACGTTGTCGGAGGTATTCAAATATTTCAGGAGGCAAAGATTTTGTGAAGAAGTCATCAATTTGGTAGTTAGTATTCACAAAGTACAATTCCACTGTCCGCTTTTCAACATGCTCCTTGATGAAGTGATATCTGACTGCTATGTGCTTCGTTCTTGGATGCAGTACTGAGTTACAAGAGATGGCAATGGCACTTTTTGAATAACAATAAATTGGGATTTTGTCATAGAAGAAACCATAGTCTGTCAATTGTGTTTTCATCCACAATACTTGGGCACAACATCCAGAGAGGGAAATATATCCAGCTTCAGCAGTTGCAAGTGCAGTATGATTTTGTTTCTTTGAAGACCACCTGATTAATTTCTCCCCCAAGAATTGAGCAGTTCCAGAAGTACTTTTGCAATCAATTTGACATCCTGCATAATCTGCATCTGAATAGGCAATAAGTTCAAAAATGGAGTCTTTTGGATACACGAGGCCCATGTAAGTTGTTCCTTTTAGGTACTGAAAGATCCGTTTGACAGCAGTGAGGTGTTTTTTCGTTGGCCTGGATTGTTAACGGGCACACATGCAGACGGCAAATTGAATATCTGGACGACTAGATGTGAGATACATGAGTGAACCAATCATACTACGGTATTTTGTAGGATTAACTGGCTTTCCTGATTTATCTTCATCTAGTTTATGTTTGTGAAGCATAGGAGTATTTATGGAGTCAGATTTATCCATCCCAAACTTCTTAAGATTTCCATTGTGTATATGTGCTGATGGATAAAGATACCACTTGGAGTTTGTATGATTTGTAGACCCAGGAAGAATTTGAGTTCCCCCATCATGCTCATCTCAAATTTCTGTCGCATGATATTTTCAAACTTTTTGGAATACATAGGATTCGTAGATCCAAAAATAATATCATCAACGTAAATTTGAACAAGCATGATATCATCACCTTTACGCCTTATAAATAATGTTGGATCGATTGAACCTTTGACGAATTTGTTCTTGAGGAGATATTCTGACAGACCTTTGTACCATGCACGTGGTGCTTGCTTGAGTCCGTAGACAGCCTTGTCAAGAACATATACATCATCCGGGTGATCTGGATCAACGAAGCCTTCTTGTTGGCTTACATACACCTCTTCTTCTAACTCCCCGTATAAAAAGGCCGTTTTCACGTCCATTTGATAGACGGTGAAAGATTTGTGAGCTGCATAAGCCAAAAATAATCGTATTGCTTCGCTCCGAGCAACCGGTGCAAAAGATTCATCGAAGTCAATTCCTTCCTCTTGATTGTAACCTTTCGCAACCAGACGAGCCTTGTTTCTGATTACATCGCCATCTTCATCAAGTTTGTTCTTCAAAATCCATTTCAAAGCAAGTATAAGTTTTCCAAGAGGACGTGGAACCCTTCGTCAAATGCCATGTCGTGTAAATTGATTGATTTCTTCTTGCATTGCAACGATCCAGTCTGGTTCAGCAAGTGCTGCTTTGACATTGGCAGGTTCTATTTGACTTAGGAAAGAATTGTAGAAACAGAAATCGGCAGTAGAACTTCTTGTTTGAATCGGTTGGGAAGGATGTTCAATTATTTGGTGTAAAGGGTGATCATGAGTCCAACTTCTTTTGTGCGGATGTGGTAGGTAATGTTGTTGCATGTTTGAATGATTGATGTTTTGCGGCTCTGAAGGTTCACCGATATCATTTTCTAGAGTCGCAAATGGATTGATAAAATTATCTTCTTCAGAAAATGCATTGGTAATTATCTGATCATCAACATTTGTGTAGGAGGTTGGAGTGACATTGTTTGGTGAACGTTCTATTCGAATGTTAGTGGATGGAGAAGTATCTGGTATGGGATCAGCATCTTCATAAGCAGTTGTTGATGAACCGGATACTGGAGATGGTATGTCTTCTTGATTGTTAGCTTCAATAATCGGAGGTGCAACGGATAATGTTGACATTTTCATCTTGTTACCACCACATGATTCATCATAGAAGTTTTCAAACAGTCCATCTAACACTTCCTTATGAGTACGGTTAAGGTTAGGTGTTGATGATTGGAGGTTGGGTTCAAGTCCTGAACTGTGTTGTTCAGAAGTCATAGTCATTGGCATGGGTTCTGAACATACTTGATCAGAAGCTATTTCTTCTACTTCATCGAAATGAACATGGATTGTTTCTTGTATCAGCTTTGTTCTGTGAATATAAACTCGATAAGCACTTGATTGTGTGGAATATCCTAAGCAAGTTCCGACATCCCCTTTTTCTTTGAGCTTTCCAATATCTTCTCGATCATTGAATGGGTAACATTTACAACCAAAGGTACGGCGATATTTTACATCGGGTTTTCGTTTGTGAAGGATATGATATGGGGTTTTGTTGAATTGTTTATTAATGATAGATCGCTTTTGTGTAAAGCAAGCGGTTGATACGGATTCAGACCAGAGGTTTAAGGGTAGGTTTGCGGAGGATAGCATTGTTCTGGCAGGTTCAACTAACGTCCGGTTTCGTCTTTCAACTACACCATTTTGTTGAGGAGTGTAAGTTGCCGATCTCTGATGAGTAATGCCAATTGAATCGAAGAAATTCTGAAGAATCTGATTCGTGAACTCCGTTACATTGTCTGTTCTGATAAATCTGACTTGAGCTTGTATTCCAACTTGAATTCTTTTGATGAACTTGATGATGACACTAGGAGTTTCGGCTTTAGAAGCAAGAAAGTGAACCCAAGTGTATCGTGAATAGTCATCCATAATAACCAAAACACATTTCTTCCCATTTCTGCTGATGACGCGCATGGGTCCATACAAATCCATGTGTAACAGATGTAATGGAGCAACTGAACTGAATTCAGGTTTGGATTTGAGTGTTGCCCGTGTCGTTTTACCCAATTCACATGCAGAACAAAGATGGTCTTTCTTTAAAGATAGTTTTGGTAATCCTTTGACTAAGTTATGTTGAGCAAGGTCATTGATCATTATGAAGTTCAGGTGAGAGAATCAATGATGACATAGCCAGGCTTGTGATGATGTTGCTTTGGCAAGCAAACAAATTTGTTTTGGTGATGTCAATTCCTTAAGTGCAATTTGGTACAAATTTGAATCCCGAGAGCCTTTGAGAATATCAATGCCTACAAGGGTACGAACAACACATGTATGTTTCCGAAACGCCACCTCTAAACCACTATTACAAAATTGACCAATACTGAACAAGTTGTGACCCAGTCCTTCAACAAAGTAGACACGTTGAATTGTGACCTTATCATGAATGAGATCTCCATAACCGGTGATTTTAGCTACGTGATCATTCCCAAAACGCACTATACCCAAGAATTTGGCCACGAAGTTCTTGAGCAGTGCCCTGTTCCCGGTCAATGTCGGGTGCACCCCGAGTCGAGGTACCAGAGGTACACTTGGACAAGCTGCACATCAAAGCAAGTCACAGAAAATTTGGAATCCGCTGATAAAGTGGTTCCACGTAGTTAGACAGTAAAGAATGCACACCTAAAGATTAAATTTAGAAGCAGGAGATATGGTAGGTGATTCTTGCTTCTTAACTGGTTTTCATCTATACCCTACGTGTTTAAACACTCTTCCAGTACAAACCCACTTAAAGCATGATCTAGGGTTTGAGTCATAGTGATCTAGATTCTTGCCCTTAGGAATCATTGGCTTTTGTTGTTGATGCTTAGTGTTTCTTGGCTTCGATGTATTAGTCCTAGTGGTCTTAGCATTCATGTTCACACAATTCATATGAGGATGCGCACTTTTATGATAAACCAAATTAAGAGTAACAAAATTAGAACAAGCATTCATGCTATTAGAAGCAACAGATCCATGCATTTTAATGTTATTACATTCATCCATTCGCTTAAAGCATTTTTTATTGAAAGCATTAAAATATCTAGGGTTGTCTACAACTTGAGGTTGAGAGGCTCTAGTCTTCCAAGCGTTATTATTAAGTGGTCTCTCCCTACTACAAGTAGTTTCTAAACCTGGATCAGCAAGCAAATCTTTGTTAGAATATTTTGAAGATTGATCATGTTGAACTAATTTCTGTTTCTTACGGGTTTTAGACATGTGTTTCCTTGATTCTTTGGGATTTTTTTCTACTGGGGGAGGAGTCAAAGAACACATTGGTGCATCTGGAGGTGTATCCTTGTTAAGTAATGCTCGCATCCTAGCTTTTTCTAATTCTTTCTTATAAAGCATATCATTAGTGCCATAAGGTTCACGCTTAGAAGTAGAAGCAACATTGTACATACCAGGAGAAATTACTTTAAGATTAGTTAAAACCTCTTTCTGTTTTGGCTCAAGAACATGATTTTGTTGCTTTGAAGATGCCAAAAATGTTGGTTGATTTGAAAAGTATGAAAAATTTGCATTTTCCAACTGGTGTTTTGAAGCAAACTCAGTATTCTTGGTTTTTGTCAAATCAAGCACTTTAGATTTGAGTTCCTCATTCTCTTTTAAGATTAGTTTCAAAGAATTTTCGTAGGAAAGCTTGTCATACTTGTTTTCTTCAAGCTTTCGTTGCCAATTTGATTCAAATATCAAAGATTGTTTTTCAATTTTAGCAAACGACTTTTCAAAATTTTCATTTTGACAAGATAATTCCTCGTTCAACTCAACTTTCTTTTGCAAGCACTGTTTTAGACTCTCTTTTAAAGCAAGGTTTTCCATTTCAAGTGACGTTTGTTGATTTTCTAAAGTCACAATTTTCTCCTCATTTAGTGTGAATGCTGGTTTCATTGACTCGAATTGAGTTTGAAAATATTCCATTTGAATGTCTGAGTTTAAGCAAATAAGATCATATTCATCATCGAGAGATGTTACGTATTTTAAATCATTTTGCATTTCAGTTATCAATGTCTCTTCAAAGACTTTAAGTTTATCATCAATACTTTTCACGGGAGGCTTGATAAATAATTTTATCTGTTTCTTAACTTCCCTTGAGACACCTATTTCGTAGGAACTAGATCTCACAAGTTCATCAGTTGTGAATTCTTGCTTCTCACGAATAGTTCTTAATGATGAACTCGTTTGATTCTTGAGATGACAAAAGGTTTTCCTTGCTAAACTCTCATAATTGCTAGATGAATATGGATTGACCGTAGGTACATCCACATGTTTCATGGCATTAGTTGGTTTTCGTTCAAGGGCATTTTCTTTATTAATCACCCCATAATCAACACTAAAATAAGAGAAAGTGGGTTTCTTTTGTTTGACCATTAAACGTGTTTGGTTTTCCTCATTAGAGATGTCATTTGGAACAAACATGTAATCTTTGAATGTGTCACATCTCATATAGTCAGAATTATACAAACTTGGGGCTTTATGTTTGACCATTTCAAGATAAGAAGGGTTAGAGAAACCAATTCCCGGTCTTAAATCCAAAATAGGATCAGATTTGGGAAGATACATGTGCATAGTCTGAGGAGTCTGACCGGTAGTGCGAATTTTCAATTCAGCTTTAGTTAATCGTTGGATACAATTAGCTTTCTCATCTTTAAGTTTAGAAACTTCATTTTCAAGATTCTTTTGCCATTTTCAAAACTTGTGATATTTCTCTTAAGAGAAAAAAATCTCATCTTGTAAATCTTGAATTTGTCGTTTTAGCACTAAAGGCCTTTCATACTTCTCTTCGTACAACATGTCCTTGATTTTCCTTTCTAAGGAAGCACTTTTATCTTGTTCAAGTTTTATCAAGTTAGCATAATTTGTTATCTGTGTTTGAATAGTGGCATAGTTTTGAAGCATATCAGCATGATCTTGACTTATTGATACATGATTACTATTGGTACTATTAGCAGATAACGTATGTGTAGCACTTTTAGATGTTGCACTACTTGTGTTAACTTGAGTTTTCATGCTAGTGGTACTAATGTGACCATGTATAGTTCATCAAGATCATCATTATCACAGTCATCAAAGATGTGTACCTTGTTTCCAGGAGTGTCGCCATCTTCAGCATCTGTGTCATAGCTAGGAGTTGAACCATCATCCTGAGCATCAAGATCATGTTCCATAAGATTATCCAAGCCAGCCACTTCTTCAACATGAGCCATAAACACCATGCTTGGTCCAGAGATTTCTTCTTCATCATCTTCAGATTCAACTAGAAATTCTAGTAATTCCTTTTCAAGATCTTGACCAGATTCTTTCATTAGGGCAATTTCCATTTTTTTCTTGTAATATTCAGAGTCACGAGTCTTTCCCTTGAGGTTGCTGCTTGAACAATCAGAGAGATCACTTGTGTTGATGTCATTGAGTGAGTAATTGTAACACCCCAATTTTTCACTAATCGCAGCAGATAAAGTGTTTGGGGTATTACTTCATAGATTCACATATACAGTAATAGAAAACGACTCAAAAAGAGACGTTTTATAAATTTAGTTATCATTCATAATTATCAGAGTTTTAATTATAAAAGATATACTTTTATTTTTGATGAGGTCCCAAAAATCTAAGAGTTAAGTTGTGTTTGAATGATAACCATGAAAAGTCCTCCGAGTTCAGTACCTCCTTCTGCCATGGATCCATAGAAGTAATATACCTAGAATACATGCTTAAAAAGTCAACACTAGGTGTTGAGTGAGAATCATAGGTTTAGGGGTTAGTGAATACAAGTTCCCTGGGTTCAGTTGTTACACCCATCTGGGAAAATGTAGGTTTTGTGATAATTGTGATGCATGCACAATTATCAGGAGTTGAGTATGTTGCACTAAGCTCATGAATCACACCTTAACGATCCGGGTCATGTGGGCTGCAGACCCAACATGAGGGGATGGAAGGATAACTTGCCAAAGTTATACCATGAGTGGATTCAAATATAGTACTTATTGGTACCACCTAGTGGGGTATTAATACCAACGTGAGTTGTCAAACTCCAATAGATCTATCAACTATATTCATGTTCGCGTGGGTAAAATATCCCAAACGATTAGATTCATGAATTTTGGTTATGTAGTGGTGGCAGTTAGTTTACTCGTGCAAACAACCAAAGAAAAAGACTGGTATTCGGTTTTAAGTAAAGCATTTAGCATGTATCCCCGTTACAGGGTTTATAAAGCATTTAAAGTGAAAGTTTAAAAAGATGTGAGGCTACAAAAACTCACCTGTGTTTAGAGTAATCTAAGTGATGCAAATTGTGACTCGGAAACTAGATCTCCTTACTCACGTATCCTAGTGTGTTGTTTGTTTTGGATGTATGTCAAGCTTTTAGTTATCATGTTTATGTTTCTCAAGTTACTGTTTTCTTTTTTAGGTTTGTTAATGTTTTATATATATAACATAACACCGTTCAGGCCATTGTAATTCAGAAGTATATGACTCCTCACATGAAGCTCCCTATTATTGTATTATGTTATCAACATAATACCGTTCGGGCCATCATAATTCAGAAGTTAATACTCCTCACACAAAGCTCCCTACTATTGAGTTATGTTTGTTATTAGGGTTTAGTTATAATCATATCACCATTCGGGCCATCATATCTCAGAAGTATATGCAATAATCATTCGAGGAGTCAGGGCACTTTAATTCGTAAACCCAACAAACTCGTCAAAATGAAACATCCACATAGTACTCCTCGCATGAAGCTCCCTGGTATTGTGTTATGCTTCTAACTTTATTTAAGTTTTACACTTATGTGATATTTTCACTTTTTACCCTTATAGTTTATATATTTACATTTTTTACCTTAAATTTATATTACTTATATTACTTATACTAATAACTATCTATACTTGACACAACTAGTCCCTAGACTTCTATATTTTAAGTAACTAACCTAAGACTCTTAAGTTTTTTAAATTTACCATTTAGACCTTTAATTTTATAATATTTACTTTTTTAGTCCTTTTTAGTTTATACTTATTTTAATATCTATCCTAGGGTTTTAGTATTATGCAAAACTAGTCCTTACACTTATAACTTCTAGGAATTGTCAAAAACAGTCCCTAGACTTTATAAATTCAGGAATTTATGATATATACCCTTATGCATGTACAGTTTTGCAAAACTAGTCCTAATATGCATGTAACTTATATTTTATCTAGTAACTAAGTTTTATAGCTTATGTTTTACTTATTTTAACTTATCTAGGTTATTTATAACTAGTGTATGACTTAAAGAAGTGATTTATAGCATGCATGCAAGTATATGACTCAATCTAGGGTTTTAAAAAGTAAACTAGTAAATGAAATGGTTCAAGGCTCATGCAAGGGTTCCTAAGTTATCTAAGGCATCCTAAATCTATCCTAAGACTAAACTAAAGCTAGATGTAAGACTTACTTGGCTAGGGGAGGGTTTACGTGGGCTAAAACTAGGGTTACGGTTTTCTAGGGCTCGTATCAACTCAAACCACAACACAACTCGACCAAGGCTTTGCTACTCGACTCCAAGGTCTCCTAAGGGCTTATTACTACTGTACTAATGTAAGGTGAAGATAAGAAAGGGTGTAGTTTGGAAGTGAGGGCGTACGAGGGGTATTTATACCCTCGTTAAGGCGGTTAATGGTGGAAACGAGGGATTAGGTGTCGATCAGGGGGAGGGGTGAGCAACCAAAGCTAGTTGTGGTTGTGGAGGGTCTAGAGATAACAGGGACGAGCTATAGAGGTAGCTAGGGGCGGAGTAGGACGGTAGTGGTGGTGGTTTAGCCGTGGAGGCAGTTTGGTGTAAGTAGCTTACAAGGAGGTGATGCACCTCCTTGCTTGGGTGCTTGGAGGTGCTTGTAAGCTGCTTAAGGTGTTTAGGGGTGGTTTTGGGTGATTAGGGGTGGATTAGTGGTGGTTTAGTGGAGGTTTAGTGGTGGTTTAGGGTAGATTAGTGGTGGATTATACAAGTAGGTGATGCACCTACTTGTGTGGGTGCTTAGAGGTGTTAGGGTGTGTGCTTGGGTATGACTAAGGTGTTAGGGTGCTAGGTTGAGGTGTTTGAGGTGCTTATGTTTAGGATTTACTTGTTTTAGTTATGTTTAGACCTAGTTCTACTTATTAAGTGTTTAAGGTTTTACCTAAGGTTTAGTGCCTAAGTTAAGTTCCTAAGGGTGTCTAGTGACTAATCCTAAGTCCTAAAGGGTTTATTCTACGTGAAGGTAACTTATGGGAAAGGTTTGGAAAGGTTTGACCTAGTTTTGTAACCTAAATGACCGAAGTGTGCTTAGTGAGAGACTAGGGTTTATCCTATGGTTTAGTGCCTATACTAGTGTCCTATGAGTGTCTAATAACTATTCCTAAGTTCTAATAGGCTTATACTAAGTGGTAGTGACCTATGGGGAAGTTTTGGGATGGTTTAGACCTAATTCTAGTTAGTTATGTCCTAGTTATGGTTTTGGTCTTATGGGGTTTGTATCTAAGTTCTAAAGGGTTTATTCTATAGCCTAATGGTTCTAAGATATCCTAATATTCCTAAGGAAACTCATACTTAAGCCTTGGACACATTCATACTAGTTAAAAGGTTCAAATAAGCACATAATCCTACTTAAGTTTTAGTTAGTGTTTATTAGGGTTTTGTGTTATGTTTAGTGTTTTAGATTGGTGAATTACTTATTATGGTGTTGTTATGATTTTATGCTTGACATACCTGGGGTTTATAGGATGTGAGTGTTGAGTTATTTGGCTTGTGTAGATACATGACTACGTCTAGTGAGTCATGCAAGTAATAATGCATATAAAAAGCAAAAATTCACTTGTGAAATACCTACTATAGGTATTTGTAATGAGAATGATAGTAATGGGTGTTTGTAGGTTGTTATAGTCTTACCCACTTAGAGAAAATCTCATCCTGAGATTTTGACGATTAAAAGAGTAGGGGAGAGAATAAGTCGAGAAAATAGAGGAAGAAGAGGATTATCTTCTGATACCGAGGAAAATGGTGTGAAAAGAAAGAAGATTTTGCACAAGCGGAGTAGGAATTGCTTGTGCAGATACCAGATACTTAGGTTTTTATATCTCATTATTTGCAAATAAAGGTGTCCCAATATTTGAAAACAAGAGCGTATAAATTCTTAACCTATTTGATTTATAACTTTCTCATTAAAATGTAGGAACATCCTAATTCGGTTTAAGAGGATAGTCATCATAAATCATCCTTAAGTAGTATTTGTGAAAAATGAAGAGAGTTTTACCATATTTAAGGATATATGGTAAGGGAATATTTTAGAGACAAGTTTCAATTGAGATGACTACTATTTTTCATCATGGTGGAGACAAGTGATGAGTGCTCAAACACTCATCATTTTTGGTGAAATCTGAACTGCAAAACATACAAAAACACTCAGAAATGTATCAAAATACTAAAAATATTCCAAAATTGTGTTTTATATGTTTTAGATGCAAAATGAGTAAAAACAGATGAAAAACGTACAAAGTTTGCAAAATTGGCAGTTTCAGTCCCCTAACTTTCATAAAATGTCAAAACTAGTCCCTGGTCATTCAAAATATGGAAAATTATCACCAAAGGTCCTTTTAAAATCATAAGTTGTCATATTTAGTCCTTTGGTGAAAAATCTCAAAAGTTTTGGAAATTTGCAATTCAGTCCCTGGAGTTTCACTTTTTGGCAGATTTGGTCCCTGGTGGGATATTTTTGAAAGAAAAATCATTTTTTGGTCCTTGGGAATTAACATGTGTCACTTTTAATCCCTGGATGAAAATTTTGAGAAAATTACATGTTTAGTCCCTAAAGTTTGGAAATTGACATAAAAGGTCCCTAGGATTTCAAATTTTGGAAAATTGCAACTTTGGTCCTTGTGTTATTCTGATGAGTGTCTAAATACTCATCATTTTATACCAATCTGAGCTGCCAAAACATACAAAAACACTCAAATATGCATCAAAATACTTAAAATATCTTAGAAGTGTGTTTTATATGTTTCAAATGCAAAACAAGCAAAAACAGATGAAAAACGTACAAAGTTTGCATAATTGGCAGTTTCAGTCCCTCAAGTTTCATAAATTGGCAAAACTAGTCCCTGGTTATTCTAAAAACTTGAAAAAGTCACCAAAGGTCCTTTTTAATCATAAAGTTACAAATTTAGTCCTTTGGTGCAAAGTTTCATAAAATTACAAGATTAGTCCCTGTACTTTGCAAATTGACATAAATGGTCCCTGGGATGTTAAAAACTTTGAGAAAATCAATTTATGGTCCTTGGTTTATCTAACTTTTCAGGTTTGGTCCTTATGTAAAAAGTTTGGAGGAATTGCAAATAGGTCCCTCAACTTTGCAAGTTTGGCAGAAATAGTCCCTGGGAAATAAAAAATGTAAAAATATCAAGACATACCCTGGTACTATTCACATATGGCAATTATGGTCCTTATAATAACCTTTGGGAAAATACCATTTCAGACCCGCAACTTTTCCCTAATTACAACTTTGGTCCTTGTGATTTATTAAATAAAAAACCAAACGGACCTATGTATTATTAATACCAAAACCAAAACCCAAGTTACACACCAAGCCCACTCCTTTTGATTTTGGCCCAAAAATAATACCAGCCCACTCCAGGGTCAACACCCGGTCAACAAAACCAAACCACCCCTTCTCCTTTTCCCTCCCAAAACCATACCACCACACAGACTCACCTCTACCTCAAAACCACCCTCCACCTGGCCTTCCACCTCAACCCCCCACCTCTCCACGCAAACCCTCCACCTCACACATGCCCCCAAACGCATTTAATCCCTTAAAACCCTCCCCACGTTATCTACAGTTCCCCCTTGACCCTTTGGCGCCAAGTTATTAATTTAAACGGCCTGGATTGATTAGACCATATCAAGGGCTCACAATTGGTGGGAAATGTCAAGGTGGGTCCCACAAACTCAGAAGATGGCTACAAAAGGGAAAAGAAGCTGAAGAGGAGAATTATTAGTTTAGTCTTAGCTTAATGTAATCGTAGGTAGTGTAGAATAAGTTCTAGTTGTTATTTTCAGTTTCAAACACTTGTTCTTAGTTAGTTTAATGTACTTTAATCTTTAAATCAAGTTAATTTCAAGTTTCATTTGCTATCTCAGTTTATGCATTTTCATAAAATTCTCAAAAATCTCACAAAAGTTGTATGTTGTTTATTGTTGCTATATTGAATTGTTAAGTTCACATAAGCCTTGACAAAGCTTATTAAAGCTTTTAGATATCTCAGAATCCAGTTTAGTAGTTAAATACAAAAATTCCAAGAAAATCAAATAAAATAGTGAAAAATAAAAATCATAAGAAGAAGAAGGAAAAGTAGTGGAGCAGGTGTCATTTGGATTGTTCATGGTTTAGAATCCTATGGGGGATACTAGGTTATGAGTTGGTTCACTGGTTCATTCATTTCTCAGCTTATCACCCATTGTAAGCTAAATCTCAATTTTTAGCTTATCTAGTTTTTATTGTTTCTTTAGTATAATTTTACTTCCAATAGTGTAATTGTCATCTACTTAATCTGTTTTAGTCATAAAATCAGTAGTTATAGTTTAGAAATCAAAAGTTGTAGTGTAATCAATCATATTAAGGAGTGTTTGGAAATCTGTGTTACTCAGTGTATGTATGGTTTTCATAAGTTGAAATCAGTTCAGACATGTTTGCTTAGGTTATAGTATCACAGAATAGTCATAATACTTAGGCCTTATTAGTGAGAAAGTCAAAATCACATTTGATCATCATAAGCAGTTGACTGTGTGGACTTGACAACTCCATATCAACCATACTTGCTTATCCTTGGTTATAATTACATAAATTAGTCTTAGTTTATCATATTACATCATTCTCAGTAGTTAAATTAGGATCAAAGTTCACATAAGTCAAAATAGCCAAGTTTCATAAAAAGTCAAATTGCACTTCTCAGATTTTTACAAAACTTCAAAGATTTGTTTAGAATTTAGGATTTGGATCTAGGACTTGAAACTTGTTGTACTAACAGCCTACTAGCTCATCTTTGATTTCCCATAGTTGTCATATTTTTAGGATTTTTACACTGGGCCCCACACACCCTCAAAGATACTTGCAGGGCAAAGGTGTGCCCTGCACCATCAGACCATAGCCATCACCACCACTTTGGTGGTGTTTTGTGACCACCTCAGTGGGCCCCAGACCTCAAACTTAGTTCCATAGAACCCCCCTCCTACCAGACTCTATAAATTGACATTTGTTTGACCTGAATCCTAGTGGACCCACCCTGGAATAAGCCCTAAAGTTTGTCCCTATTCTGTGTTGCTTTTGAGTTTTGGATTAGCTTAATCTGGCTTATTAGCTTATCTACTGAGCTTATTTGGCCATTTTGAGTTTAGACAAGTCCAAAGTACTTATTAGGATCATAATATACCATAGTGGGTCCCACATAAGCTCATTTGAGCTTATTTGCCACTTCAGTCAACAAAAGTCAACTGTGGTAGCATTAAGCTTCCACAGTGCTTATTATTAGCTTATAAATTATTTGTTTTTACAAAAGTTAGTTATTTTTAAGTATAATTTAGTTTTGTAAAAGAAAATTCCAGAAAAACCAACATAAAAATAAGTGATAGTTTCTATTTAATATAATTTAATTTTCATTTTCATTTTTAGATTTTTATTAAGTAAGTTGTGTTTTTATATTTTTATTAATTTACTTTTAGGTTAAAGTATTTTAAATAATTTTCTCAGATTTTTATATTGTCATTTATTAGAATTAATAATAGTTTTATAAATAATTAATTAAATAAGTTATAAATAGCATAATTAATTTTTATAAGGTAATACCTAGTTTTTATATTTTTTATAGCTTTTATAAGTTATAAAATAGTTTTATAAATTTTTTCATAATTTTCTAAGTTAGTTTAGTATTATTTGTAATTTAAAATAATTTAATTAGTATAATTAATATAAATAGTTTTTAATTAATAAAAAGCTTATAAAAAGACAAAAATATTTATTTTTATTTTTTATACTTTATTCAAGTTCATTTTAAGTTTTAGAAATTATTTTTATAAATTTTTAGTTTAATTTGTAGTGTTAATCATTTTTTAGTTTTTATTTAAGTTAGTTTTAATTAAATAGTTAAATAGTTTTTAATTAAATAATTAATAATAAATAATATAATAATCTAAAAAATTGTTTTCTTTTTAATTTAATTTTATTTTAAGTTTAAGTTTATAGAATTTTCATTTTTAACCCCTGTAGTTTATTTTTCTTAAAACTCACATTTTTCTTAGTGCGCAGTCGCGTCTGATTTTAATTTGGTGTACGTTTATACGTTTTAGATATCTAGGTTTTACATAATCACTCTTATTAGTTTATTTAAGTCATTTTAAGTTATAAAACCCTAGTTAATCACACACTCACACTTTTATACCTTTCCCGTTCACATTCACTCGATCACAGATTCGTTTCTAATAAAACATCGCACACCTCGTTGGGACATTACGACCCGGGAAAACACTGTATTTCACGGAAGCATTTGAATTGATCAGTTTGACTTTTACGGTTGACCATTCACAAGTGGTTGACTAATAATCGTCTGACCGTTTGAGGCGAATCAAAATTTGGCGCCGCTGCCGGGGAGGTTGTGCGCTTATTTTAAACGATTTTGCGTATTTGTGAACCTGAATACACACTCATTGTATATTTACCATCTTTTATCCATATTTTTATAAAACAAAACACAAAAATATTCACCTTTACACCCCTACCTATTTGATTCTTCATTTCTCATCCCCAAAACCCTTTTGATTCTACCTTCTTCCACTTGTCCCATAATTAATTCTAATGGCATCTCTCGATGACGATTTCTTTAAACAAAGGGCCTGTAAAAGCAAAGTTGAAAAACTTATGGCCTTGTCAAAAATGTCGAGATGTTATGTTGATTATGATAGACCTTCGATTCCTATTCCCTCTCCGGTGAGGGAAAGAGATCATGAAACCGAGGTGACACAGGACCCTGTACTTTCCTCTGACTATGGAAGTGCTAAATACGTCCAACCTACGGTTATCCAAAAACCTAAGCTCACAAATGCTCCTAAACCTTCAAGAATCAATCCTGATCTTTCACGGTTTACGGTTAAAAGTTTGTCAAGCAAACGTACAGAGCTTAGGGCAGTGACTGAAAAGAACGATTTGCCTAATCTTCACAATTATCAAGAACCAAAACCCGAGACCATAACGGAAGTGGTGGAAATTCCTAGCTCTCAGAGCACACCACTTGTCCCACCTCCTGATTTTGTTCCTTGTGTCGGTTGTGGTGAGCCGCTTTTCGGTTTTCCATGTCGTTGGTGTACATGTGAACAATGTGGTAATGATATTCAAAATGGGAGTTGTTTGTTTTGTGGATCGAGTAATTCATTTGCTTATGATCCTAATCAAAACTCATTCAACGACTCCTCAAATTTTTCCAACTACCCATCACATTCATACGAGCAAGAATCATATTATCCAAATCTCAATGATGCTTCGTATCAAAATACACCAAGCCAGACTCAACAGTTTAACTGTTGTGAGTATTGTGGAGGTCCACACTTTAGCTCTGATTGTCAAACAAGGAATCCATTTCCTTGTAACAATTACGACTATTCGTTTCAAGACCTACCTCCACAATACCAAATGAACCAAGCAACTCCTCAAAACTAGCAAGACCCTTGTCTAGAGGTTCTTGAAAAACTTAAAAACATTAGAGAGGAGTTAGCTAATATGTCGATTCACAATGCACCAAGTTTTTCTTGTGTACATTGTGGGGGTCCTCATGATGATTTCCAATGTCAGCCGTATTATAAACCTGAACATTGTTCTAGTTCTAATACATCCGGTTTTGACACATTCACACCCCCACAGTTTCCACTCATTCCATATTCTCGTGATAAATCTATCGCGGAATTACTTGTTGAAAAACATGCTGCTAGAGACGAAAGAAGCATGGAAGAATTACTAGTCTTAGAACATGCAGCTATAACACGTACCAAATTTCAAAATGCTGTTCTTCTCTATGACGATGATGACAGTGATGATGATGATAACATTGTTATCATTCAAAAAGATTCATCGAGTTCATCAGTTGAGACTTCTTCCATGGAGATACAGGGAGAAAAGAATATAATTGAATCACCAGCAGTAGAAATAATGGAACTTGTAGACTCCATTACTGCTAGTCCTTCTCATCTCCCTGAGTCTGCTGTTATCACACCCGAGGTTCCCACTCACTCTCTGAGCATGGGGGACGAGCATCTTGACACAATTCCTGCAAAGGAATCTGACGAATTCATAAAGTCTAGTGTTGAGAACCTTGTCTCAATCCCAAGTGAGTCACAGGGAATTCTTGATCATATGTGTGATATCCCTCCTCCTCTTTTCTTTTCTAAAGATCATTCTCAAACTTTTCCCGATTCTAAATGTACATCTCATGGAGAAGTTGAGTATGTTGAGGTTTCATTTCCTCATTCTGATGTTGACCCTCTTCTTGAGGAGTTCACTGATGAGCTTGCTCACATTAATTCACTTCCATCAGGAAGTGATGATGATCTTTCTGACTCTGAAGCCGATGTGGTAGAAATTGAAAATCTTATAAACTCTAGTCCCAGCATCGAGCTTAGTGATTCACATACTGATGACCATTCTTTATCTTTTGAAGACATCAGTTATGTGGATGAATTGCCTTCTGAGCTTGTCAACTCAGAAGAAGAGAATGATGAAGTTACTGATTGGCTCCAAACGGTCAACCTAAGTGACCAGGTGATGGTCAACAGGGTCAAACAGCCTAGATTCAATGCTCCGTGGAAGTATAGGGTTTCCCCGGGTCGTTGATTCCCGACGAGGTGTGGATGGTATTAAAACGGGTTTGTGATCGGGTGAAATTGGATGGAAAAGGGTTTATAAGGGATTAGAATGATTATGCTAAGGAAATACGAATGAGAACGATGTAAACAAACTATATTAACAATAACGCGAAACCAAATTAACCTAAAACGTAATCTAAGAATTTAAAATCAGAATTTGCTTATACGTAAGCAGAAAAATAAGCCAAACGGCTTAAATAGAAGCTATCACTTTATTTATGTCTTTGGTTTTTCTTATTTTACAAACTACTTTTACTAACGTAACCTAAATTTAAAAACGTAAAAGTTATTTAAATAAAACGTGAGTTAAAATTAAAGTGAACGCGAGTGCGCGAAATAAAAAGTAAATTTTTAGCTACGCTAACCCTACGAACATAGAAATCATATTTTTACGGTCCTAATGATAAAAGAAAATTTTAGAAAAAAGAAAATATTTTTTTGACTTTTTATTTAATTATTTATTAATTAAAAACTATTTAAACTTAATTAAACTACTTAAACTAAATTAATAATAATAAATACTAAATTAAAAGTTAAAATTATAAAAATTATTTTACAACTACATTAAAGTAATAGAAACTTAATAAAAATATAAAATTTCCTAAATACTAATAAATAAGCTAATTTTATAATTTAATACTAATTATTATTTAATACCTAATTTAACTATTTTAATTATAATAAATATTAAACTAATTTATAAAATTATGAAACTTTTTATATAAATACTACAAGTTAATAAGATTCTAAGGAAAATATAAAAAAGCTAGGTACAGTACACAAATAGCACACAATAAGCAGATAATAAGCTGAAAGGCTTATTTTAGCCACACAAACAATCAAGGGTCTAGTACTATTTTGTGCAAATCCTTACTGATAAAAGACCCAAGGGCATTTGGTAAGTGTGTGGTGTGTGGGCTGTGTAACCCAGGTTCGAACCCCAACAGTGGACCTTTTTTACCAAATATTTTTTTTTTCTTTTTCTTTGTGCAATCTGATTTTAACAACAATTCTAACAATCTTTAATCAAACAACTTTTGTTAAAAAAA
This sequence comes from Artemisia argyi, assembly GCA_030686995.1. NCBI lineage: Eukaryota > Viridiplantae > Streptophyta > Magnoliopsida > Asterales > Asteraceae > Artemisia > Artemisia argyi. The sequence goes on from CM060702.1 coordinate 110,239,213, forward strand.
AAAAAAAAAAAAAAAAAAAAAAAAAAAAAAAAAACAAACTTTGAATAACCTTGTGCATTCTTAAAACATTAACAGCTTATAAATCTTTTTGGACCAAGTGGCTTAGCAAAATTAGACACAATCCAATCCTGCCCAATAAGCCAATAAGCTCAAATGAGCTTATACAAATAGCAAGAAAACAATGATGGAAACAACAAGTGATAACAACACACTTAACTACAGCAAGATCAAGCAATCATGATAATCAAACAAGCTCAGCTTGTTGAACAACAAACAACATCAGCAGCAGCAAAAGAAAAACAAGCTAAGAGAAGGCTCAAATTACGCTATTTAATAAGCTCTTATGGGATCCTATCTTCTGAAATCTAGTTACCACCTAAGGATCATTCAAAAACAACAAAAATCACAAACTAGGATAAAGATTTGACAAGTTTAGATTCAAATGAAATGGTTCAACAACTTGGGTGCAGGGTAGGTCCTTCCTTGAAGGTCACTTTAGGCCTTAAAATAAGCTTGGAAATCAAGTTGTTCAAGGCTAAAAACTACAAAAAAGCTAAACACTACTGCCAAGGAACAAGCACAATCAACTTTCACATACCTTGGTACATGAGCTGAGCTTGTATGAGCTTGTGAAATAGCTCAAAAGTTGAGCTGCAACGCTGAGCAACAGCCCTTATGGCCATGTTGCAGGCCACCATTAGCTAATCCAAATAAGCTCATTAGCTAAGGATAAGCCTGGAACCATCAACTGGGGTCTGTGGGCTTCTCCAAGAATCCAAGTAGTCACATTGGGGCCCACTATGAAGCTCACAATTAGCTTGTAAAAAGGGACTCACCCCCTGGTGCAGGGCAGCAAAAGGCTAAATGGGCCACTTTGAGCTTATCACAAGCTTGTAAGGAAATTTCTAAAAATTAATCTAAAAATACACACATGCTCATAAGCTGGCCAATAATCTAAGAACCAAGTTTCAGGGATTTAAAAACAAAATTGATGAACTGAAAAATAGAAACCAAAATCTGTTTTGAGCACTTTTTTTTTACTTTGACTTTTTCAGTTTTGAAGGGTTTTGACTAAAATGAAATTCAAATGGCCTAAATTGAATCTAAGTGTTAATATTAGATGCAATGGAATCTAATCTAGCTAAATGCAACACTATTTTACTTATACCTATGATTTTAGAGCTTAAATCAACCTACTGTACATACAATACTAAGATTAAACACATTTTGACCTTTTAAACTAATACCTACTAGTTTTATAGCTTAACTAACCTAACCATACCTAATGTAACACATCTAAACTGAAATTAACCACAAAAATACTTTGGAAGGCTTTGAACCATTATTTGCCAAACACTCCTTTAGGGGGTACCTGATGTAAGTTCAAGATAAAAATCAAGGCTTTGGGCTAAGATGTGAACAGTTACTTGTAACTAAGGTTGAACCAACTTAAATAAGCAAATGAAAAATCAGAATGAAGGACTAAAATAAGCAGTTTCATATAAGCTGAAGACAAAAGCTACATTTAGGTTAAAAGACAGTTTCAAAGTAAACGCAAGTGAAACACTCACCTAGCAATCCTAATTGAATCATATAAGTTTGGATAAACCTGAGTAATGAACATATGAGCATAAGCCTCACAACAATAAGCAGACTTAAATAAGCATACATGTAAAAAAAATTGCACTGATTGAATTTTTTAGTGAAAAGCTTGGATTGAATTTTATTAAAAAAAAAAAAGAGTACAGAGATAACTGGAACTACAATTTGTAAACTGAGAAATACACTAGTAATCTGAAAATTAACTAAATTGACTACACAAAGCTATACTAAAATTAAAAAACTACTAAAACTAGGCAGCCTCCTCTTTTTTTTCTTCTTCCTTCATTTATAAGCTTCAATAAGCATCCTTAGCTCTTTCCCACTTTGAGTTGGAGTCGTTGGATGGCTTGAATTCATCTTGGCCATCTATTTGATTTGGGCGGGAAAAAAAAAGATAAGCTACTCTTTGGCAGATAGCTTTTGGCAGGGGTGAGGGATTTGTTGTTTAGTGGTGGAAAGGGGTTTAGGGGTTGAGGTGGAGTGTTGGCAGAGTTGAGGTAGGGGTTATGATGGTGTTGGAGTAGGGTTGCAGGGTCACGGGTTTGAGAGGGGAGGATGGGGTGGATGGTCAAACATGGTTTGACTGGGGGTTATAATAAAAACGGGGTAGGGTTTAAATTTTATTGGTGGGCTTTTGGTGGATCAGAAAGTGGGCTGGGTAGGAATAAAAAGGGAGTTGGGTTTGTTATTTAGGTTTAGTTAGGTTTAGGTCCAATTGGTTTGTAATTTAATCACAAGGACCAATTTTGTAAATGGCTTAAAGTTGAGGGTGAGCTGTGGTATTTTCCCCAAGTATTCACAAGAACCAAAATTGCCAAGTTTCATATTCCCAAGGACCAATGTTTGTTAATTTCCCAAAATGAAATTTCCAGGGACTATTTTTGCCAAAAATGAAACTTTAGGGACCAAATATGTAATTTCCTCAAAATTTTCATCCAGGGATTAATTTTGATAACTTTTGATTTCCCAAGGTCCAAAAATGATTTTTCTTCCAAAAATATCCCACCAGGGACCAATTCTGTCAATTTCTGAACGTACAGGGACCAAACTGTAAATTTCCAAAACTTTTCCAATTTTTCACCAAAGGACTAAATATGATAAATTATGATTTCAAAAGGACCTTTGGTGATAATTTTCTATATTTTGAATATCCAGGGACTAGTTTTATAATTTTATGAAAGTTGGGGGACTGAAACTGCCAATTTTGCAAACTTTATACGTTTTTCATCTGTTTTTGCTCGTTTTGCATCTAAAACACATAAAACACAATTTTGAAATTTTTTCAGTATTTTGATGCATTTCTGAGTGTTTTTGTATGTTTTGCAGTTCAGATTTGACCAAAAATGATGAGTGTTTGAGCACTCATCAATCCCCCACACTAAACTATTGTTAGTCCCTAGTAATACTGTTTTGAAAACTTGATGGATTTTAAACTCTTTACCAAAAGCCATCACTTCTGGAGTAGCCAGGTGTAAGAACTGTGGCACACCTGATAATCGTGTGATTTTGAGTAAACCACCAGCTGTCAACGGATTTGAGTAGTCTTTACCAAAAGCCGTTTGCTTCTGGACTAGCCAGCTCTTGATGGAATAGTCAACATCTTGGTGAGCTGATTACCAATTATGGATTTTCCACGGCCTTTACCACAAGCCATAATCTTGCGGGCTAGCCAACTCATTTGTTTTTGGGGAGTTGATGAACCATACAATTTTGGGCAAATTGCAAGCCATAAACGGATTTGATATGTCTTTACCAAGAGTCGTTTGCTCCTGAACTAGCCAATCCCTTTTGTCGGTTAGACAAGGCAGACTGATTACCACAAAAATTTTGAAGCACCAGTGAAAAATTTTTAAAATTTTTGAAATTTTGGCCAAAACGGGGGTATTATATAGTAAAATGTGATAAAATTCGCTAGAATAGCGAATACCCCCCCCACACTTAGCATGAATATTGTCCTCAATATTCAAAGTCCCGGCTATTATGCTGACATTTTGAACGTAAAAAGGCAACATTACAAGCTAAGCGTGGAAAACACCATTGTGTTTTTCACTTCTGTAATCATAGTATGGGGGACTCCCCCACACTTAGGGTGAAAACCCTATAAGCATGCTCTGTTTTTATTTACCGAGTCGCTAGCGTGACTCGACCCCGAATTCATTTGTCCTTGGGGAAGCATGATGTGGAAGAAACAATCTCAATCGGACTTTCATTCAAGATGTTTAGACAAACATTTGAAGCACGTGAAAGTTCCACACCGATGAGATAAGTATCCGGCTCAAGATAATGGTATATGAAAATGCCGGGATCAAATATAGTGTCCTCACTCCCAAAGGAGTGAAGAACAAGAGAAGTCACCCTGTAGGTGAAGAAAAGGAAGAAAACCATGATGAAAATCATGAGTTGATCTTCTTCCTCAAGAGCAGGCTCCGTAGCCTGAGTTTGGATTTCAAAGGTTAAGCTCGTAAACAACCCGGGAGGGTGGGTGGGAATTTGCAAATTCTCATGATTGAGTGCATCTCCCCCCGGGCTATCAAACTCTGGAGGAGTCATGATATGATGAGTGAGTTCACCGGAGAACTCCTCATGAAGAGAATTATTCACAAGATGTGAATTTGTGAACTCATGTTCCGAAATAAACTCATCACAATCCTCGTCAAAGATTGGATTGTTAGAAATCAAAGTGAATTCAGATTCGAATTCAAATAGAGGATTGGTGAGAGTGGTATTGAATGTTTCGGGAACAAAGTGATCAATATTCTCTATTGGACTATTGGGTATAGAAGTGAGTGGTTGATCAGGATATAGGAGACTTTCAATTTCTCCCAGATCGGCTTGGAAATCGAGGAGACCATCATCACTTTCTAATGAAAGTGGATCGATGTGAGTAAGTTCATCAGCGAACTCCTCAAGAAGATGATCAGCATCAGTTTGTGGAACTGATGCCTCAACATACTCGATGTCTCCATAAGATGTGCAATCATCGCTAAAATCTGAGAAAGTCTCAAATTGATCTTTAGGACACTCAATAGATGAAGGAATATCACATACATGATCCAAAGTTCCCTGTGACTCTCTCGGGATTGGGACAAGGATCTCAACACTAGACTTTATTAATTCGTCCGATTCCTTATTAGGAATAGTGTTAAGATGCTCATCCCCCATGTTTAGAGAGTGAGTGTGAACTTCGGGTGTGATATCAATAGACTGAGGGAGTTTAGAAGTACTAGCAGTTATGGAATTTTCAAGTTCCATTTGATCAACGGCTAGTGACTCCGTCACATTATTTTCTCCCTGATTCTCCATGGAAGGAATAACAACAGATGAATCTGATGAATCTTTTTGAATAATAACAATGTTATCTTCATCATCATCACTATCATCATCATCATATAGAGCAGCATAGCGAAGATTGGCACGTATTTTAGCCGCTCTTTGCTCAGCAAGTAATTCTTCCATGCTCATTTCGTTTCTAGCATCTCGTTCTTCAGCAAGTAATTCTGCCATAGATTTCTCACGAGAGCTTTGAAACGATGTTGTAGCCAACTCCTCCTTAAGATCTTTCAATATCTCAAGAGTCTCTATTAAAATGTCTTTCACAGTAACAAGAGGAGTTGCTTGGGACATCTGGTATTGTGGAGATGGGTCTGAATACGAATAGTCGTAATTGTTACAAGGAAACGGATTCCCTGTTTGACAATCAGAGCTAGTGTGTGTACCGCCACAATACTCACAACAGTAAAACTGATGTGGCTGTGAGTCGTGTGTGCTTGTGTCATAATTGTTATCAGGAAACTGCTCATAGACAAGCGTGCTTCCTGATTGACAATCAGAACTGTAGTGCGAACCACCACAGTACTCACAACAGTTAAACTGTTGAGTCTGAACTGGTGAATCATATGGATATTGGTCATAACCAAAGTTCTGAGCATTACCGGAAAACTGTTCATAGACAAACGTGTTTCCGGTTTGGCACTCAAATCCTTGGTGAGGACCTCCACAAAACTCACACAGATATGTCAGTATCTCATGATGTGGTGGCTGGTAGGATGACTCAGATGTATCATGGTAAGGATAGGGAGCTTGGTTATAGACAGACCCATCTCCTGACTCTACCATGCTACAGCCGAGACAATTCCCACCATTATGAGGACCACCACACCATTGGCAACCAAATTGGTGTGGATACGACATAGGAAAGAATCAAAGGTTCATAGAGGGGTAGGGATGAAGAATCAAAGATGTGAGAGGGTAAAGGTGATTATTTTTGGATTTTTGGGTAAACATTTTGTACAAATGAGAAAGAAAAATATTTTTGGGTTTTGTTTTTATGAAAATATGAACAAGGATGGATAAATGTACAATGGAACGAATTCCAAAGACACTAATCAGAAAAACCGTTTAGAATACGCGCACAACCTACCCGGCAGCGGCGCCAAAAATTGATTGGCTCCAAACGGTCAACCTAAGTGACCAGGTGATGGTTAACAGGGTCAAACAGCCTAGAGTCAATGCTCCGTGGAAGTATAGGGTTTCCCCGGGTCGTTGATTCCCGACGAGGTGTGGATGGTATTAAAACGGGTTTGTGATCGGGTGAAATTGGACGGAAAAGGGTTTATAAGGGATTAGAATGATTACGCTAAGGAAATACGAATGAGAACGATGTAAACAAACTATATTAACAATAACGCGAAACCAAATTAACCTAAAACGTAATCTAAGAATTTAAAATCGGAATTTGCTTATACTTAAGCAGAAAAATAAGCCAAACGGCTTAAATAAAAGCTATCACTTTATTTATGTTTTTGGTTTTTCTTATTTTACAAACTACTTTTAATAACGTAACCTAAATTTAAAAACGTAAAAGTTATTTAAATAAAACGTGAGTTAAAATTAAAGTGAACGCGAGTGCGCGAAATAAAAAGTAAATTTTTAGCTACGCTAACCCTACGAACATAAAAATCATATTTTTACGGTCCTAATGATAAAAGAAAATTTTAGAAAAAAGAAAATATTTTTTTGACTTTTTATTTAATTATTTATTAATTAAAAACTATTTAAACTTAATTAAACTACTTAAACTAAATTAATAATAATAAATACTAAATTAAAAGTTAAAATTATAAAAATTATTTTACAACTACATTAAAGTAATAGAAACTTAATAAAAATATAAAATTTCCTAAATACTAATAAATAAGCTAATTTTATAATTTAATACTAATTATTATTTAATACCTAATTTAACTATTTTAATTATAATAAATATTAAATTAATTTATAAAATTATGAACCTTTTTATATAAATACTACAAGTTAATAAGATTCTAAGGAAAATATAAAAAAGCTAGGTACAGTACACAAATAGCACACAATAAGCAGATAATAAGCTGAAAGGCTTATTTTAGCCACACAAACAACCAAGGGTCTAGTACTATTTTGTGCAAATCCTTACTGATAAAAGACCCAAGGGCATTTGGTAAGTGTGTGGTGTGTGGGCTGTGTAACCCAGGTTTGAACCCCAACAGTGGACCTTTTTTACCAAATATTTTTTTTTCTTTTTCTTTGTGCAACCTGATTTTAACAACAATTCTAACAATCTTTAATCAAACAACTTTTGTTAAAAAAAAAAAAAAAGAAGAAAAAAAAAAAAAAAAAAAAAAAAAAAAAAAAGAAAAACTTTGAATAACCTTGTGCATTCTTAAAACATTAACAGCTTATAAATCTTTTTGGACCAAGTGGCTTAGCAAAATTAGACACAATCCAATCCTGCCCAATAAGCCAATAAGCTCAAATGAGCTTATACAAATAGCAAGAAAACAATGATGGAAACAACAAGTGATAACAACACACTTAACTACAGCAAGATCAAGCAATCATGATAATCAAACAAGCTCAGCTTGTTGAACAACAAACAACATCAGCAGCAGCAAAAGAAAAACAAGCTAAGAGAAGGCTCAAATTACGCTATTTAATAAGCTCTTATGGGATCCTATCTTCTGAAATCTAGTTACCACCTAAGGATCATTCAAAAACAACAAAAATCACAAACTAGGATAAAGATTTGACAAGTTTAGATTCAAATGAAATGGTTCAACAACTTGGGTGCAGGGTAGGTCCTTCCTTGAAGGTCACTTTAGGCCTTAAAATAAGCTTGGAAATCAAGTTGTTCAAGGCTAAAAACTACAAAAAAGCTAAACACTACTGCCAAGGAACAAGCACAATCAACTTTCACATACCTTGGTACATGAGCTGAGCTTGTATGAGCTTGTGAAATAGCTCAAAAGTTGAGCTGCAATGCTGAGCAACAGCCCTTATAGCCATGTTGCAGGCCACCATTAGCTAATCCAAATAAGCTCATTAGCTAAGGATAAGCCTGGAACCATCAACTGGGGGTCTGTGGGCTTCTCCAAGAATCCAAGTAGTCACAGTGGGGCCCACTATGAAGCTCACAATTAGCTTGTGAAAAGGGACTCACCCCCTGGTGCAGGGCAGCAAAAGGCTAAATGGGCCACTTTGAGCTTATCACAAGCTTGTAAGGAAATTTCTAAAAATTAATCTAAAAATACACACATGCTCATAAGCTGGCCAATAATCTAAGAACCAAGTTTCAGGGATTTAAAAACAAAATTGATGAACTGAAAAATAGAAACCAAAATCTGTTTTGAGCACTTTTTTTTTACTTTGACTTTTTCAGTTTTGAAGGGTTTTGACTAAAATGAAATTCAAATGGCCTAAATTGAATCTAAGTGTTAATATTAGATGCAATGGAATCTAATCTAGCTAAATGCAACACTATTTTACTTATACCTATGATTTTAGAGCTTAAATCAACCTACTGTACATACAATACTAAGATTAAACACATTTTGACCTTTTAAACTAATACCTACTAGTTTTATAGCTTAACTAACCTAACCATACCTAATGTAACACATCTAAACTGAAATTAACCACAAAAATACTTTGGAAGGCTTTGAACCGTTATTTGCCAAACACTCCTTTAGGGGGTACCTGATGTAAGTTCAAGATAAAAATCAAGGCTTTGGGCTAAGATGTGAACAGTTACTTGTAACTAAGGTTGAACCAACTTAAATAAGCAAATGAAAAATCAGAATGAAGGACTAAAATAAGCAGTTTCATATAAGCTGAAGACAAAAGCTACATTTAGGTTAAAAGACAGTTTCAAAGTAAACGCAAGTGAAACACTCACCTAGCAATCCTAAATGAATCATATAAGTTTGGATAAACCTGAGTAATGAACATATGAGCATAAGCCTCACAACAATAAGCAGACTTAAATAAGCATACATGTAAAAAAAATTGCACTGATTGAATTTTTTAGTGAAATGCTTGGATTGAATTTTATTAAAAAAAAAGAGTACAGAGATAACTGGAACTACAATTTGTAAACTGAGAAATACACTAGTAATCTGAAAATTAACTAAATTGACTACACAAAGCTATACTAAAATTAAAAAACTACTAAAACTAGGCAGCCTCCTCTTTTTTTTCTTCTTCCTTCATTTATAAGCTTCAATAAGCATCCTTAGCTCTTTCCCACTTTGAGTTGGAGTCGTTGGATGGCTTGAATTCATCTTGGCCATCTATTTGATTTGGGCGGGAAAAAAAAGATAAGCTACTCTTTTGCAGATAGCTTTTGGCAGGGGTGAGGGATTTGTTGTTTAGTGGTGGAAACGGGTTTAGGGGTTGAGGTGGAGTGTTGGCAGAGTTGAGGTAGGGGTTATGATGGTGTTGGAGTAGGGTTGCAGGGTCACGGGTTTAAGAGGGGAGGATGGGGTGGATGGTCAAACATGGTTTGACTGGGGGTTATAATAAAAACGGGGTAGGGTTTAAATTTTGTTGATGGGCTTTTGGTGGATCAGAAAGTGGGCTAGGCAGGAATAAAAAGGGAGGTGGGTTTGTTATTTAGGTTTAGTTAGGTTTAGGTCCGATTGGTTTGTAATTTAATCACAAGGACCAATTTTGTAAATGGCTTAAAGTTGAGGGTGAGCTGTGGTATTTTCCCCAAGTATTAACAAGAACCAAAATTGCCAAGTTTCATATTCCCAAGGACCAATGTTTGTTAATTTCCCAAAATGAAATTTCCAGGGACTATTTTTGCCAAAAATGAAACTTTAGGGACCAAATATGTAATTTCCTCAAAATTTTCATCCAGGGATTAATTTTGATAACTTTTGATTTCCCAAGGTCCAAAAATGATTTTTCTTCCAAAAATATCCCACCAGGGACCAATTCTGTCAATTTCTGATCGTACAGGGACCAAACTGTAAATTTCCAAAACTTTTCCAATTTTTCACCAAAGGACTAAATATTATAACTTATGATTTCAAAAGGACCTTTGGTGATAATTTTCTATATTTTGAATATCCAGGGACTAGTTTTGTAATTTTATGAAAGTTGGGGGACTGAAACTGCCGATTTTGCAAACTTTATACGTTTTTCATCTGTTTTTGCTCGTTTTGCATCTAAAACACATAAAACACAATTTTGAAATATTTTCAGTATTTTGATGCATTTCTGAGTGTTTTTGTATGTTTTGCAGCTCAGATTTGACCAAAAATGATGAGTGTTTGAGCACTCATCATTACTGGCACTGAAATTAAAGATGAAGCACTACGTGCAACATTATTAAAAGTCAGTCTTCTCATTTCTAGAATCGAGGCTTTTAATGAAAAGCCTATTTCATCTCCTATCCCCGTCAAGGATAGTGAGCTTATGATCAATGATTCTATTCCGGAATTGCAAACGTTCCATTTTGATCAAACGGGAGAGAAGATAAGTGGTATCACCACTTCTCATTCTTATAATTCTCTTCCTGTTTATGAATCATTTACTATTGAGGAGTTCCCCAATGAACTCACTCAAATCAATCCCGAATACGAATCATTCACCTTTGAGGAGTTCTCCTGTGAACTAACTCATATCATATCTCCTCCGGAGTATGATCACTTTTATTTTGATCTAGACATACCCATAATATGTCTTGATCAAACGAGCTTAAAAGAGGAGATTCATGAAACAATGAATTCTCCTATTGAAGATGAGGAGTTAATCATGATTTTCATCATGACTTTCTTTCTTTTCTTCATATATTCTGTCCCCTATCCTGTTCTTCACTCTTTTGGGAGTGAGGGTATAATCTTTGACCCCCGGCATTTTCATGTATCATTTATGAGCCGGGTGTTAATATATCTCATCGGAGTGGAACTTTCACGTGCTTCAAATGTTTATCCAAACATCTTGAATGAAAGTCCGATTGAGATTGTCTCTTCCACTTACTTCCCCATGGACAAATGAATTCGGGGTCGAGTCAAGCTAGTGACTCGGTAAATAAAAACAGTAGCATGTACTAAGGGTTTTCACCCTAGTGTGGGGGAGATGCCCCACATGTTTTATATATATATATATATATATATATATATATATATATATATATATATATATATATATATATATATATATATATATATATAGTGATAGCTTCTATTTAAGAAGTTTTATCTAAAAAATAATTGTATGTATATACATCTTAAATAAAGGCTATGGAATATTTTTCTTCTTACGTTCTAAGTGTTGGTTTAACACCCGGTACTTTGAATATTGAGGACAATATTCAGTTCTAAGTGTGGGGGGAGATTCGTTATTCTAACGAATTTAAACACATGTTCCATCAAGAACCCTCATTTTAGCCAAAATTTTAAAATTTTTTCTCACTTAGAACACAATAAATGGTATCAATCCTCCATGTCTAACCCACAACAGGATTGGCTAATCCAGGAGCAAACGGTTCTTGGTAAAGATAACTCAAACCCGTTTATGGCTTGCAATTTGCCCAAAATTGTATGGTTCCTCAACTCGCCATATCCCATAAAGCGAATGAGTTGGCTAGCCCGCAAGATTATGGCTTGTGGTAAAGGCCGTGGAAAATCCATAATTGGTAATCAGCTCACCAAGATGTTGACTATTCCATCAAGAGTTGGCTAGTCCAGAAGCAAACGGCTTTTGGTAAAGACTAATCAAATCCGTTGACAGCTGGTGGTTTGCTCAAAGTCACACGGTTATCAGGTGTGCCACAGTTCTTACACCTGGCTACTCCAGAAGTGATGGCTTTTGGTAAAGAGTTTTTCAAATCCATTAAGTTTTTCTCAAAAGATTGCTAGGGACTAGCAATAGTTTAGTGTGGGGGATTGATGAGTGTCTAAATACTCATCATTTTATACCAATCTGAGCTGCCAAAACATACAAAAACACTCAAATACGCATCGAAATACTTAAAATATCTTAGAAGTGTGTTTTATATGTTTCAAATGCAAAACAAGCAAAAACAGATGAAAAACGTACAAAGTTTGCATAATTGGCAGTTTCATAAATTGGCAAAACTAGTCCCTGGTTATTCTAAAAACTTGAAAAAGTCACCAAAGGTCCTTTTTAATCATAAAGTTACATATTTAGTCCTTTGGTGCAAAGTTTTATAAAATTACAAGTTTAGTCCCTGTACTTTGCAAATTGACATAAATGGTCCCTGGGATGTTAAAAACTTTGAGAAAACCAATTTATGGTCCTTGGTTTATCTAACTTTGCAGGTTTGGTCCTTATGTGAAAAGTTTGGAGGAATTGCAAATAGGTCCCTCAACTTTGCAAGTTTGGCAGAAATAGTCCCTGGGAAATAAAAAATGGAAAAATATCAAGACATACCCTGGTACTATTCACATATGGCAATTATGGTCCTTATAATAAACTTTGGGAAAATACCATTTCAGACCCGCAACTTTTCCCTAATTACAACTTTGGTCCTTGTGATTTATTAAATAAAAAACCAAACGGACCTATGTATTATTAATACCAAAACCAAAACCCAAGTTACACACCAAGCCCACTCCTTTTGATTTTGGCCCAAAAATAATACCAGCCCACTCCAGGGTCAACACCCGGTCAACAAAACCAAACCACCCCTTCTCCTTTTCCCTCCCAAAACCATACCACCACACAGACTCACATCTACCTCAAAACCACCCTCCACCTGGCCTTCCACCTCAACCCCCCACCTCTCCACGCAAACCCTCCACCTCACACATGCCCCCAAACGCATTTAATCCCTTAAAACCCTCCCCACGTTATCTACAGTTCCCCCTTGACCCTTTGGCGCCAAGTTATTAATTTAAACGGCCTGGATTGATTAGACCATATCAAGGGCTCACAATTGGTGGGAAATGTCAAGGTGGGTCCCACAAACTCAGAAGATGGCTACAAAAGGGAAAAGAAGCTGAAGAGGAGAATTATTAGTTTAGTCTTAGCTTAATGTAATCGTAGGTAGTGTAGAACAAGTTCTAGTTGTTATTTTCAGTTTCAAACACTTGTTCTCAGTTAGTTTAATGTACTTTAATCTTTAAATCAAGTTAATTTCAAGTTTCATTTGCTATCTCAGTTTATGCATTTTCATAAAATTCTCAAAAATATCACAAAAGATGTATGTTGTTTATTGTTGCTATATTGAATTGTTAAGTTCACATAAGCCTTGACAAAGCTTATTAAAGCTTTTAGATATCTCATAATCCAGTTTAGTAATTAAATACAAAAATTCCAAGAAAATCAAATAAAATAGTGAAAAATAAAAATCATAAGAAGAAGAAGGAAAAGCAGTGGAGCAGGTGTCATTTGGATTGTTCATGGTTTAGAATCCTATGGGGGATACTAGGTTATGAGTTGGTTCACTGGTTCATTCATTTCTCAGCTTATCACCCATTGTAAGCTAAATCTCAATTTTTAGCTTATCTAGTTTTTATTGTTTCTTTAGTAGAATTTTACTTCCAATAGTGTAATTATCATCTACTTAATCTGTTTTAGTCATAAAATCAGTAGTTATAGTTTAGAAATCAAAAGTTGTAGTGTAATCAATCATATTAAGGAGTGTTTGGAAATCTGTGTTACTCAGTGTATGTATGGTTTTCATAAGTTGAAATCAGTTCAGACATGTTTGCTTAGGTTATAGTATCACAGAATAGTCATAATACTTAGGCCTTATTAGTGAGAAAGTCAAAATCACATTTGATCATCATAAGCAGTTGACTGTGTGGACTTGACAACTACATATCAGCCATACTTGCTTATCCTTGGTTATAATAACATAAATTAGTCTTAGTTTATCATATTACATCATTCTCAGTAGTTAAATTAGGATCAAAGTTCACATAAGTCAAAATAGCCAAGTTTCATAAAAAGTCAAATTGCACTTCTCAGATTTTTACAAAACTTCAAAGATTTGTTTAGAATTTAGGATTTAGATCTAGGACTTGAAACTTGTTGTACTAATAGCCTACTATCTCATCTTTGATTTCGCATAGTTTTCATATTTTTAGGATTTTTACACTGGGCCCCACACACCCTCAAAGATACTTGCAGGGCAAAGGTGTGCCCTGCACCAGCAGACCATAGCCATCACCACCACTTTGGTGGTGTTTTGTGACCACCTCAGTGGGCCCCAGACCTCAAACTTAGTTCCATAGAACCCCCCTCCTACCAGACTCTATAAATTGACATTTGTTTGACCTGAATCCTAGTGGACCCACCCTGGAATAAGCCCTAAAGTTTGTCCCTATTCTGTGTTGCTTTTGAGTTTTGGATTAGCTTAATCTGGCTTATCAGCTTATCTACTGAGCTTATTTGGCCATTTTGAGTTTAGACAAGTCCAAAGTACTTATTAGGATCATAATATACCATAGTGGGTCCCACATAAGCTCATTTGAGCTTATTTGCCACTTCAGTCAACAAAAGTCAACTGTGGTAGCATTAAGCTTCCACAGTGCTTATTATTAGCTTATAAATTATTTGTTTTTACAAAAGTTAGTTATTTTTAAGTATAATTTAGTTTTGTAAAAGAAAATTCCAGAAAAACCAACATAAAAATAAGTGATAGTTTCTATTTAATATAATTTAATTTTAATTTTCATTTTTAGATTTTTATTAAGTAAGTTGTGTTTTTATATTTTTATTAATTTACTTTTAGGTTAAAGTATTTTAAATAATTTTCTCAGATTTTTATATTGTCATTTATTAGAATTAATAATAGTTTTATTAATAATTAATTAAATAAGTTATAAATAGCATAATTAATTTTTATAAGGTAATACCTAGTTTTTATATTTTTTATAGCTTTTATAAGTTATAAAATAGTTTTATAAATTTTTTCATAATTTTCTAAGTTAGTTTAGTATTATTTGTAATTTAAAATATTTTAATTAGTATAATTAATATAAATAGTTTTTAATTAATAAAAAGCTTATAAAAAGACAAAAATATTTATTTTTATTTTTTATACTTTCTTCAAGTTCATTTTAAGTTTTAGAAATTATTTTTATAAATTTTTAGTTTAATTTGTAGTGTTAATCATTTTTTAGTTTTTATTTAAGTTAGTTATAATTAAATAGTTAAATAGTTTTTAATTAAATAATTAATAATAAATAATATAATAATCTAAAAAATTGTTTTCTTTTTAATTTAATTTTATTTTAAGTTTAAGTTTATAGAATTTTCATTTTTAACCCCTGTAGTTTATTTTTCTTAAAACTCACCTTTTTCTCAGTACGCAGTCGCGTCTGATTTTAATTTGGTGTACGTTTATACGTTTTAGATATCTAGGTTTTACATAATCACTCTTATTAGTTTATTTAAGTCATTTTAAGTTATAAAACCCTAGTTAATCACACACTCACACTTTTATACCTTTCCCGTTCACATTCACTCGATCACAGATTCGTTTCTAATAAAACATCGCACACCTCGTTGGGACATTACGACCCAGGAAAACACTATATTTCACGGAAGCATTTGCGTTGATCAGATTGACTTTTACGGTTGACCATTCACAAGTGGTTGACTAATAATCGTCTGACCGTTTGAGGCGAATCATATTCACATGTGGAAATTTTGGTCCTTATAATATATTTTGGAAAGTTGCAATTCAGCCCCTCCATTTTTAGATTATACATATATGGTCCTTGTGGTTTCTTAAGCTTAAATTAAACAAACAAACCCAACAACAAACAAAAACCAACACCCTTATACCTCCAATCCACAGCCTACACATCCCCTTGGCCCATTTTGTTTACCCGGCCCACACATCCCTTTGAATAATACCCCCAGTCAACAACCGGTCCAACCCACACCCTATACCACTTCCCACCTTTTTTCCTGCAAAACCACCTTCCACCTCACCCTCCCCCGTGACCTGCTACCCCTGCAACCAGCCCCCTCATCATCACCCCTGCCCCTTCACTTTTCCACCAAATCCTCACCAACCCCCGTCCTCATTAATACCTCACCAAACCCCACTCAAAACTATCCTGTCCCATTTTCCCGCCCAAATCAAACCAACGGCCAGGATCCATATTACTAATCCAACGACCCAAGAGAGAAGTGGGAAAGCATGTAGGGGTCACAGAAACCCTAAAGGATCAATATAAAAGAGAAGAGAGGGAAGCAGAAAAAGAGTTGGCTAGAGTAGTTTAGTTTTAGCTAGTAATAGTTAATCAATTTTAGTGTAACTCAAGTTTTTTGTTTTATGTAATTTTCATTTCCAGTTTACTCCTCAGCATTAATTTAAATGTATTGTCACTCATTCAATTGTAATTGAAGGTTTTTCATTTCATGTGCTAGTTTTCCATTTTCCAATAAAATTCTCATTTCAATTTTAATAAGCATAACTAAGCTCTTTACTGCTTCAACTAGTCATCTTAACCTAATAATTAGTTTTAATTAGCCTGGAAAGAACCTTAAATAATATTAGTTCATAATTCTAAAAATGTTAAAAAATAGTAGAAATAGTGAAAAATATTTGTAAAAGAAAAAAAAAAGAGATGAAGCAAAGCAAAGAAGGAGCTAAGGAGCAGGTATTAGATCCTCAGGGGAGGAGTTAGGATACAAATTGACATGTGGTTCACTGATTTGTTCATTAGAAAGCCATTCGTTAGTTTTTCTCATAATTTATAAATCGCTGTAGCATTAGTTAATTCTGTGTAAATTTGAGTTTCTTTGCTTATTAGATGTATTGGAGCCATATTGATACCAGGAAGATGTTGTATGATGATTAAGGTTCATATATGCATATGCACAAGTTTCACTGTCATAATGGTGTTATGTGATAACTCAACTGTGTAGTGGTTCCTATTGTTGTTTTTGTGTTCTAATTAGTATCCTAGATCATTACAAGTCCTTAGATTTCAGTTTCATGGGTTAGAATCTAGGTTTGCTTCAATAATCACATAAATCAACATGTTATAGGGGTGTTTGGATTAGCAATGTGCTATATATTCTTATTGTTGTTTTATTGTTGTTTTGGTGTAGACATACTGCATTAGGTATAGTTAGGGTAAGTAAACCTTTAAATCCAAGTTCTAAGCTGCCACAAGTCAAAATCCACATCAAAGTCCCCCTACTGTTAACTGGTGGGAGATTTTGATCCCAATCCCACCATTTCATTGCATAAGGTGTATTTGTAGCTTAATTTAATTAATTTGTAGCTTAATGGAACTTATATAATCAGTAGGATAGAGTAGAAGTTCATCAAGTCAAAATATCAAGTTTTTTACAAAAGTCAAATTTGTATATTTCATATTTTTTCCAAAAGTTGCATGAATTTTATGGAATTTTGTGTTGAGTTTTAGGGTCTGAAACTTCTTGAGATCATTGTCCCCCACCTCACCTATTGATTTCCATCCTCATTACATTTTTGATAATTTTTCTGTGGGGCCTACTCTTGATCAAACACACCTGCAGGGGAAGAACATCCCCTGCTGCACAGAACAGCCCACCACACCACCACCTTTGGTGGTTGCTGCAACCCTCCTCAGTGGGTCCCACTAGGCAAATTTAGGTTCCTTGAACCCCCCCCCCCTCCTGGCAACCTTCTAAAATTGACCAAAAGTTTGACCTCAGACCTTGTGGACCCTACTAGGAATCACCTCACATATCTGTCTCATTTTCAGTTTTGAAATAAGTAGTCAATTGCTTAATCTTGCCTTATTTGCTTATTTAATGGAACAATTCCTTTGATTCTTGCTTAAACATGTCCACACAGCTTAGTTGAACCAGAATTTACCTTTATGGGTCTCACTCAAGCTCATTTGAGCTTAATTTCCTTTTTGGTCAACATAAGTCAACTGTCAAGCTTTTTAGCTTGCATTTGGCTTATTTTTAAGCTTTGGAAATTTTGTTTTCATAAAAGTTTCATGTTTTTAGTATTCTAAGAGTTTTGTAAAAGAAAAATCCAGAAAAACAAATTTAATTATAAGTGATACTTTCTATTTAATGTAATTTAACTTTTAATTTTTCTTTTCAGATTTTTATTAAGCACTTGGCATTTTCATATTTTTTTTAAATTCCTTTTATGTGAAAGTAATTTTAGTAATTTTCTTAGATTTTTATAATATCATTTAGTACTTATTAGATTTAATATTAGTTTTGTTAATAATTAATTAATAATTAAGTTTTAAATAGCATAATTAGTTTTTATAAAGTAAACCCTAGTTTTTATATTTTTCCTAGCTTTTATATGTTGTAAAATAATTTTAGAAATTCTCTTGTAATTTCTACTGTTCATTTGCTAGTTTTTATAATTTATTTAGTTTAATTAGTAATTAATTAATATTTAATATAATAATTAGTAAAATAGTGTAAAAATATATAAAATAAACTTTTTATAATTTTTTAGGATTTCTGTGATGGTTAATTAGTTTTAAAACTTTTTCCATAATTTTCTAAGTCTTTTTAGTATTTTTAATAATTCTAATTAGTTTAATTAGGTAATTAATATTTAACTAGTAATTAATTAATAGAAAAATCACAAAAAGACAAAAATACATATTTTTAATTTTAAAATTTGTTTTTAGTTATTTCATAATTTTAGAAATTTAATTTTCATTTTTCTAGTATTTAAATAGTATTATATTGTATTTAAGTATTTTAAATATTAATAATTAGTATTAAATAGTATTTAATTAATATTAAATAATTAATTAGTGTAAAAATTAATTTTCTTTTTCTAAAAATTTTCTTTTATCCTTAAGTTTGTAAAAAAGTCATTTCCACCCCCTGTGGGTATTCAGATTTCAGTTTTCACGTTTTATTTTGTACGTTTACGTTGTTTTAAATATAAACGTACGCGTTTTAGGTTTTAATCATTTCTGGTTTTGCTACTCTTCCAGTCTTGTCCATATAGCTTATTTAAGCTATTTCCTTGTAGATTCCTTAGTGTAATCAATCACAAAACCCCTTTCTGTCCAAATTCACCCGATCTCAAACCCGTTTGAATATAATCCACACCTCGTCGGGACATAATGACCCGGGAATACACTGTACTCCTTGGTTAGTTGGTTTTAGACGTTTGACTTGGTTGACCATCACCTGGTAAACTTAGTTGACCGTTTAGGACCAATCAAAATTTGGCGCCGCTGCCGGGGAGGTGTGCGCGCTATTCTAAACGGTTTTGCGTATTAGTGAATCAGGATATACACTCATTGTATATTTACCATCCTTGTTCATATTTTCATATTTTTATAAAAACAAAACTGTTCCCGAAAACATTTTAAACTTAGTTTTCAACGAACACAAAAACACAAAAACATTTTCTTTATCATTTGTATAAAATGTTTTCCAAAAACACCAAAAATATCCTTCTTCACCCTCCTACCCTTTTGATTCTCCATTCCTCACCCTCTATACACTTTTGATTCTTTCTATGTCTCATCCACACCTTCTGATCTGTGAATGGTATGGTAGTCCTTATAATGGTGGCAATTGCCCCAGTTGTGGCATGGTAGAGTCAGGAAACGGGTCTGTCTATAACCAGAATCCCTATTCCTACCATGACACGACTGATTCATTCCATCAGCCACCACACCATGATACTCAGCAGTTTTACTGTTGTGAGTAATGTTGTGGTTCACACTACAGTTCTGATTGTCAATCGAGAAACACGCTTGTCTATGAGCAGTTTCTTGATAACAATTATGACTCTAGCACATACGACTCACAGCCACATCAGTTTTACTGTTGTGATTACTGTGGGGGTCCACACTTCAGCTCCGATTGTCAAACACGGAATCCATTTCCTTGTAACACTTTTGACACATCGTATTATGACGAACCTCCATCTCCACCAATTCCTCAAAGTCTTCTCCTTGATCTTTTGGATTTAGTGAAAGACTTGAAAGGAATAACACATACCCCAGATAATCCAAACCAAAAATCGATGGAAGAATTGTTAGCTGAAGAACAGGTTGCTAAAATAAATTCCCAAGATGCTTATGAAAGATCTATTAGGGAATCAATTGAAAAAGAAAAAGCAGCCAGATCTAGCTCTCGATTTCGTTTTATTCCTGATGACAGTGATGATGAAGATACCCTTGATATCCTTGGATTTTATAAAGATTCATCAGGTTCATCAGATGAAATTCAATCAGTTGAGATTCCATCTCAACCTACTGTTATCACACCCGAGGTTCCCACTCACTCTCTGAGCATGGGGGACGAGTATCTTGACACTGTTCCTGAAAGAGAATCGGACGAATTCATAAAGTCTAGTGTTGAGAACCTTGTCTCAATCCCAAGAGAGTCACAGGGAATTCTTGATCATATGTGTGATATCCCTCCTCCTCTTGTCTTCCCGACTGATCATGTTGAGATGTTCTCCGATTCTACAGATGACGATTCGTTATCTTGTGGAGACATCGTTTTTATAAAAGAATTACCTTCTAAGCTAGTTAGCTTAGAAGAAGAGAATGATGAGATTGACACTGAAATCAAGGATGAAGCACTTCGTGCAACATTATTGAATGTCGATCTCCTCATTTCTAAAATCGAGGCTTTCAATATGAAACCTATTTCATCTCCTATCCCGATTAAGGATAGTGACATTTTCTCCGATGATCCTATTCCGGAGTTTGAAGCCTTTCATTTTGATCATATGGGAGAGAAGATTAATGGCAGTACCACTTCTCATTCTCAAATTTCTCTCCCTGAATATGATTCATTCACCTTTGAGGAGTTCTCCGGTGAACTCACTCGTATCATATCTCCACCGGAGTATGATAACTTTTACTTTGATCTAGACAAAGATAATCTTTGTGTTTCGGAGGGAAATATTCTCAACCTTGAGAATTTGATTGATATCAAAATCCCAACCCTCCCACCCATAATATGTCTAGATCTTACGAGCTTAAATGATGAGATTCATGATACACCTATTATGGATTCTCTTTCTGATGATGATGACTTTATCTTGATTATCATCAAGATCTTTCTACCCTTCTTCACCTACCGGGTGACTTCTCCTGTTCTTCACTCCTTCGGCAATGAAGACATTATCTTTGACCCCGGCATCACCGCTTATAGTTTATACTATTTTAAGCTAGGGTCTATATATCTCATCGGTGTGGAACTTTCACGTGCTTCAAATGTTTGTCCAAACATCTTGAATGAAAGTCCGATTGAGATTGTTCCTTCCACATCATGCTTCCCCAAGAACCAATGAATTCGGGGTCGAGTCAAGCTAGCGACTCGGTAAACAAAAACAGTAGCATGCTTATAGGGTTTTCACCCTAAGTGTGGGGGAGTTACCCCTACTTTGGTTACAAATAAAGTGAAAAAATGGTGTTTTCCACATTTAGCTTGTAATGTGCCCTTTTACGTTCAAAGAGTTGGCATAATAGCCGGGACTTTGAATATTGAGGACAATATTCATTCTAAGTGTGTGTGTGTGTGTGGGGGGGGGGGGTATTTCGCTATTCTAGCGAATTTTATCACATTTTACTATCTAGTACCCCCGTTTTTGCCAAAATTAAAAAAAAAAATTCACTTGAGCTTCAAAATTTTTTGTAGTTATTAGTCCGCCATGTCTAAACGACAAAAGGATTGGCTAATCCAGGAGCAAACGGCTCTTGGTAAAGATATCTCAAATCCATTGATTGCTTGCAATTTGCCCAAAATTGTATGGTAAATGAACTCGCCATATCCAAAAAAGTGAATGAGTTGGCTAGCCCGCAAGATTATGGCTTGTGGTAAAGGCAGTGGAAAACCATAATTGGTAATCAGCTCACCAAGATGTTGACTATTCCATCAAGAGTTGGCTAGTCCAGAAGCAAACGGCTTTTGGTAAAGACAAATCAAATCCGTTGACAGCTGGTGATTTGCTCAAAATCACATGGTTATCAAGTGGACCATAGTTCTTACTTGAACTAATACATTTGGCTACTCAAGAAGTAATGGCTTTTGGTAAAGAGATTAAAATCCATTAAATTTTCAAAACAGTTTATTGCTAGGGACTAGCAATATTTTAGTGTGGGGGATTGATGAGTGCTCAAACACTCATCATTTTTGGTCAACTCTGAACTGCAAAACATACAAAAACACTAAGAAATGAATCAAAATACTAAAAATATTCTAAAATTGTGTTTTATATGTTTTAGATGCAAAATGAGTAAAAACAGATGAAAAACATACAAAGTTTGCAAAATTAGCAGTTTCAGTCCCCCAACTTTTATAAAATGTCAAAACTAGTCCCTGGTCATTCAAAATATGGAAAATTATCACCAAAGGTCCTTTTAAAATCATAAGTTGTCATATTTAGTCCTTTGGTGAAAAATCTCAAAAGTTTTGGAAATTTGCAATTTAGTCCCTGGAGTTTCACTTTTTGGCAGATTTGGTCCATTTTGTTTACCCACACATCCCCTTGGCCCATTTTGTTTACCCAGCCCACACAACCCTTTGAATAATACCCCCAGTCAACAACCGGTCAAAACCACACCCTATACCACTTCCCACCTTTTTCCCTGCAAAACCACCTTCCACCTCACCCTCCCCCGTGACCTGCTACCCCTGCAACCAGCCCCCTCATCATCACCCCTACCCCTTCACTTTTCCACCAAATCCTCACCAACCCCCCTCATCATTAATACCTCACCAAACCCTACTCAAAACTATCCTGTCCCATTTTCCCGCCCAAATCAGACCAACGGCCAGGATCCATATTACTAATCCAACGACCCAAGAGAGAAGTGGGAAAGCATGTAGGGGTCACAGAAACACTAAAGGATCAATATAAAAGAGAAGAGAGGGAAGCAGAAAAAGAGTTGGCTAGAGTAGTTTAGTTTTAGCTAGTGTGGAAAACTAGAAGGGGGGGTTGATAGTTTTACGTCATTTTAAATTTATAAACACAAGTTTGTTAAAAAATTCGATTCTAGTTTATGTGCACTCAATACTTGCACTATATGAACAATTGTATGGTAACTAACTAACAAAGCTAATATAGTAAAGATAAATAAATAAGTAATGAGAAGAGTTAGAAAGATCAAACCACAAAACAAGGATTTATAGTGGTTCGGCTACAAGGACACCTTCCTTGTTCCTACTCCACTCCCCGAGTCACCTACTCGAGAGTTTTCTTCACTATGTCAACAAACTCCCTTTTGGCGGAGAAAACCTTACACACCACACAATTTCACAACTTGATCACAACTTCTACACACCTTCTTCACACCAATATTCTACACACCAATCTTCTTCACAACTATCTTCTACACACCAATCTTCTACTTCACACCTATCTTCACAACTAGCCTACTTCACTACTTATCAACTTCTATTATCTACACAACTTCTATATCTTATACACAATTAATCACAAGCAAAACACAATATTCACAAATGAATATATATATATATATATATATATATATATATATATATATATATATATATATATATATATATATATATATATATATATATATATATATATATACACTATGCACAACTACTCTTCAACACTTCTTGAACTTGGTTGTAGAAAGAGTGTTCTTCTTTTGCACTTTGGATGAGAATTGATGATGAGGGATTGAATCACTTGAAACAAGGATTAATGTACAAATGATCAAAGGGTTTTAGAGGATGTTTTAGAGAGTTATAGATCTGAAAATTTCGTGCAAAAGGTGGGGAAAAATTCCAGAATTAAGGTGGTATTTATAGGAGAGGAATTCTGACAGTTTCTGACAGGGGAGCCTGGCCGGTCCCCTTAAATCGTGGCCGGCCCCCTTAAAATTAAAGGGACCGCCCCTTATAATTAAGGGGGCCGCCCAACTGTAATGGCTAGAAAACTTGTCTTTTAGTGGGGAAAGTTTATTTGGTGAAAAACTAACTGATTTTGGTTAAATATTTGAAATCATATATTTAGTATGATTAAAACATTTTTCTTTATTACCAAAAGTGTTTTTCAAAAATATATAATAAGTTTATATATTTAAATAAACTTTGTATTAGTTAATTAAATATCCCTTTGATCATGAGATGTATTAAGCACTTGTTTATCCATACCTTAAGTGATTAAGTTGGATATAGTGATATAAACTTGCTTAATACTTGTTTACATAGTAATCTTACGATTGACGAGTTTACATTTTGTGATCGTCAAAATATAGAGATATCGAAAAATATAAATAACGTTTTCATACATTATTTATGTCAACAGCTAGTAATAGTTAATCAATTTTAGTGTAACTCAAGGTTTTTTTTTATGTAATTTTCATTTCCAATTTACTCCTCAGCATTAATTTAAATGTATTGTCACTCACTCAGTTGTAATTGAAGGTTTTTCATTTCATGTGCTAGTTTTCCATTTTCCAATAAAATTCTCATTTCAATTTTAATAAGCATAACTAAGCTCTTTACTGCTTCAACTAGTCATCTTAACCTAATAATTAGTTTTAATTAGCTTGGAAAGAACCTTAAATAATATTAGTTCATAATTCTAAAAATGTAAAAAAATAGTAGAAATAGTGAAAAATATTTGAAAAAGAAAAAAAAAAGAGAAGAAGCAAAGCAAAAAAGGAGCTAAGGAGCAGGTATTAGATCCTCAGGGGAGGAGTTAGGATACAAATTGACATGTGGTTCACTAACTTGTTCATTAGAAAGCCATTTGTAAGTTTTTCTCATAATTTATAAATCACAGTAGCATTAGTTAATTCTGTGTAAATTTTGAGTTTCTTTGCTTATTAGATGTATTGGAGCCATATTGATACCAGGAAGGTGTTGTATGATGATTAAGGTTCAAATATGCATATGCACAAGTTTCACTGTCATAATGGTGTTATGTGATAACTCAACTATGTAGTGGTTCCTCTTTGTCACATCCCCAAAATCGGGTCCAGCGGAAGCATACATGTAGCTGGGGTGTAACTCAATTGGTATTACAACACAAGTTCAAAAATGGTTTTCACTTGAATCATTTATAATAAAATAGTTTAAATCAAAATGTTGAATTTACATTGTTAAAAGTAGTGCGGAAGTAGGCCCTTAAAATAGTTTAAAACGGTCCTCAAATGAATAATCAGAGTCTTCTATGACCATGCCATGCCCTGCCAAAGCCTCCAGTAGCGTGCCATTGCTTAAAACCTGAAAATACATGCTAAATTGTCAACACGAGGTTGGTGAGTTCATAGAGTCTTCTGAAAAAGAATGTAATGCATATGAATGAAGATTTCCTAGCAAAGGCCTCGTAAATCCACTCAGTTTCAAGTCCCGCCATAAGAGACTTGTAACCTGTGTGTTTACGACCCACTGCCAAAAAGTAATATGTTTGGTTTGTGTAAACAAAAGTAATAAGATTGATGCAAAGGCATCATAAATCAGTAATAAGGTGGATGCAACGGCATCGTAAATCAGTAATAAAGTTGATGCAAAGGCATCGTAATTCAGTAATAAATCAGTAATAAGGTTTATAAAAACCATCAGTATATAACTTTAATCGTATGTATAATAGCCCAAGTATAAAGTAAAGTAATAAGATTTCAGTAATAAAATTTACATTGGCTCTTAAACTCATGACCCAGAAGCTAGACGTTACTTGGCCCCAAATGAGTGTTTACCATACACTCTAAAGATATTAGACATGAAATGCATCCGTAATTCCGTTGGAGCAACCCAAACACGGATGGAGGAGTCACCCGCAATAGATTTATTCACTCAGTCTCGCTCGTACTTTAATTAACGGTCCATGATAATAAAGGGGACTTGTCAAGACGTGGTAATAAGGTAACTTAAGCAATGTAAGGAATTTAATACTTTGGCATTGTACAAAAATAATTAAAGCAGCGTATTCTCTCCCAAAAGTAATTAAAAATGTATAAAAGTATAAAACAAGTATTTAAGCATGTATCTCCCTCAAAGAGTTTATAAAGTAATTAAACAAGTAAAAGTGGGGCTATGACTCACCTGATATGATGGTACAATGATGGTAAAATGATCGGGACAATAAGGCGCGAACACTAGCCGCAACCTAAGATGAGTGAAAATGATCTACTTTAGATCATAAAATGATGTAATGACTGCACATGCACATGATGCCTATACCACTCATAACTTGAAAATACTAGTTATAGTCATAGTAAAATATATTCTATACTTAAGAAAATAAGTATTAACTAGACTTGTAAGAACTTGGTGTAATATATATATCGTATATATAAATGTTATTGTTGAATTTCTTGCTTTGAAAACCTTGAAATAACGTCAATTAGTCGTATAAATAAGCTTGTAGTCATAAGTACTTCGATGGTTAAGAATTTGGCACTTTGGTAGTATTTCTAGAAAATCTAGGATTTAGTATGTAGTATTATTATTTATATTAGTGACAAAATGGTCTCGCAAAACTAGTCGCGAAATAGTGAATATTAAGAGTTAGGAATGAAGCTCAGTAGTTTTGAGAAGATTTTCACCATGTCTAAAAAGTCACAGAAGTGAAGTTTGTCTATACGGGTCTCGATCATAAAGGAAAATAGCCGTCAAGTGAGGTGTTTGGGTTGTTTTGGCAAATTCTGGGCAGTTTTCAGGAAAGTTTAGAAGACCATAAGTTATTCGTTATAAATCCTTTTGACAAACGGTTGGATGTTTTGGAAACTAGGCTAGGTGAACTAACTTTTTGTCAATGATGTAAAGTTTCCAGAAATGGGTTTATCAATAAGATAAACGGCTCTCAACATGTTGTATTACAAAACTAGTTTTTCTATACATAGGATTATTTTGCTAAAAAGCTAATGGAAATAAATAGGTGTCGTTTAGTTGGAAAACATTTTCTTTCATTTCCTATTTCTTGTTTTGTAGAAAAAGGGAGGGGAGTTTGATTTTCACAAAACAATGGAAAATTTAGAAAACGCGTTTAGTCTGAGAAACATGTGTTTCTGTTTTCCATTTTCCAGAACTAGAAAACATGTTTAAGTATCGTTGTTTTATATCTCAATTCACTATTCACCTTAGTAATATTATAAAAACATCATCAAAACACAAAAACAAATATTACAAACTGACTAACTAAATTATAAAATAACTAAAAAATCTAATACGAGAAAATAAAGAACTTAAAAAATTAAAATATAATATCAAATAACGTTTTCGTCCGATTTTTTTGTTTTTGTCCGTTTTTGTTTGTTTTTTTACGTTTTCGTCTGTTTTTTTACGTTTTTGTCAGATTTTTTACGTTTTTGTCAGATTTTTTACGTTTTCAACCCTTTTTTTACATTTTCGTCTGCTTTTTTACGTTTTCGTCTGTTTTTTACATTTTCATCCGATTTTTTGGGTTTTTATTTGTTTTTTTACGTTTTCACCCTTTTTTTAACTATCTTGTCAGGTTTTTTAAGTTTTCCTCCGATTTTTTTCATTTTTATCTGTTTTTTTATGTTTTCGTCTGATTTTTTACGTTTTCGTCAGATTTTTTACGTTTTCGTCCATTTTTTTACGTTTTCGTTAGATTTTTTAAGTTTTCGTTCGATTTTTTATGTTTTCATCCGTTTTTTATGTTTTCGTCCGTTTCTTTATGTTTTCGTCCCTTTTTTTACGTTTTCGATAGACACTTATACGTTTTCGTCCATTTTCTTACTTTTTGTTCGTCTTTTTACTTTTTTGTTTGATTTTGGATGTTTCCATCTGTTTTTTTTATAACGTAAAAAGTCTGGCAAAAAAGTAAAAAATCTGACGAAAACGTAAATAAACGGACAAAAACGTAAAAAATCGGACGAAAACGTAAAAAAATCTGACGAAAACGTAAAAAATCTGACGAAAACGTTAAAAAACAGACGAAAACGTAAAAAATCTAACGAAAACTTAAAAAATCTGACGAAAACGTAAAAAAATGGACGAAAACGTAAAAAATCTGACAAAAACGTAAAAAAATTGACGAAAACGTGAAAAACCTGACGAAAAAGTAAAAAAAATGGACGAAGACGTAAAGAATCAGACGAAAACGTAAAAAATCTGACGAAAACGTAAAAAATCTGACAAAAACATAAAAAAAGGACGAAAACGTAAAAAATCTGACGAAAACGTAAAAAAACAGACGAAAACGTAAAAAAAACAGACGAAAACGTAAAAAATCTGACGAAAACATAAAAAAACCGATGAAAACGTAAAAAATCAAACGAAAACTTAAAAAATCTGATGAAAACGTAAAAAAACGGACGAAAACGTTAAAAATCGAAGGAAAACTTAAAAAATCTGATGGAAACGTTAAAAAACTGATGAAAACGAAAAATACGGAAGAAAACTTAAAAAACCTGACGAAAACATAAAAACACGGACGAAAACGTAAAAAAACAGACGAAAACGTAAAAAATCTGACGAAAACGTAAAAAAATAGACGAAACGTAAAATACCTGACGAAAACGTAAAAAAATGGACGAAGACGTAAAAAACGGACGAAAACTTAAAAAAATCGGACGAAAACATAAAAAAACGAACGAAAACGAAAAAAATTGGACGAAAACGTTAAAAACTGACGAAAACGTAAAAAAACGGACGAAGACATAAAAACGGACGAAAACGTAAAAAATCGGACGAAAACGTAAAAAATCTGACGAAAATGTAAAAAAATGGACGAAAACGTAAAAAAATGGACGAAAACGTAAAAAATCAATCGAAAACGTAAAACAACTGACGAAAACGAATTTTGGTGTATTTTAATGGAAAATTGGGTAAAACAAAAAAAAAAGGTGTTTTGTAGTTTTGTGTATTAAAGTTGGAAATAGGAATTTTGTGTTTTGTAGAGATTTTTATTGGAAAACACTAATTTGAACGCGGTCTCTGTTTTCCTTGTTTTCCACAAAACATTTTATGGAAAACAAGGGTGTTTTCCCTCAACTAAACGCACCATAGAGTTTCGTCGATTTTGAAACGTGTATATCTTGGTCGTTATAAGCTTGTTTTTTACGTTCTTTATATCCCCGGAATCGTGGGACAACATACTAATATATTTTTGATAAGTCGGGATGGCTAGATCAAGTTTTACACCTCAGATTGGCCCTTGAAAATCGTGGGACAGCAAGTACAATTTTCAGAAAATAGTTTTCGTCGTTAAACTTGCAAAAATCATATCTCCTTCGTTATAAACTCGTTTTAATCCGTTCTTTCGCCCACGACTTCGTTTTTGAAAGTAGTTTCTAAATATTTAGCCCAAAGTTACCCGGAAACCCTTGAGTTTTCTGGATTTGACGATTCGGGACAGTAGGAATATATATACGTTTAAAAATCAATTATAGGGTTCCAAACTAGTTTTTAATCCACCCAAATCACTTCCAATCACCACAAATCTAGTTTATTCCTACCATACACCTTCTCAAGGTGTCATGAGGTCCTAAACATCACCAATCAACTAGATCTAACAAGGGTTTCCATATCTAGTGTTTCAAATATATATATATATATATATATATATATATATATATATATATATATATATATATATACTAGCCAGGTACCCGCGCCTAACGGCAGCGGTTTCTAGTTTCGACAACATTTCGACGGCGAGTAATTGTTTGTTGTCATATATTTAATATATTATAAAATCCTTTTCGAGTAATTGTTTTTATTATAGCATGATTGCTTTCTTTTTTCTAATAGTATCGATTCGTGTGTAAGAGTATTTTTCCCGGTAGCATTATTTTTAAGCAACATTAGTCGATTGAGATTGTGATAATAAGAGATTCAAGCATTTTATCTAAAAGCCAAGTGTCATGTATAGCAGAGAGTGTAAAGTTTTCGAAAATTTACCTACTTCATTATTTTAAGTTGCGATAGTCGATTTTTATTAGTTATATATTCAACTAATATATTCAATCTGATCATATTGTTATTTTTTAAGTGTCATTTCATGTTTTTCAAACTTTTTATTACGATGTTCAAATTATTTAAATGTGCCTGGTTAGTGGAGGGTAAGGGATTGATTACTCCGTAGTGGGTAATGAACTATTATATAGTAAATTAAAGGGTAAGGGATTGATTACTCACCTCACTCATTCATTTGCATTTCTTTTTTCTTTTCCCACTTTGAACTAAGCGGGCCCTAAATTCAATTTTTTATAAAAAAAAAAAACAACAATTGAGTTTTTCTAAATATTTGTTGACCAGTTGAAAAAATGCGTCACCATGAATTATGTAACACATGAGAATTTTGAATACTTAGTAGTATTGTTAGTTGTGATACCTGACACCTGACAACTCCTTTTCTTTTTTTGACTCTATAGCTAGCTTTGGGTAGTGTGTAAGTTTTGTTGGTAAGTATAAAAATGACTAAACTTTTAACATGCAAAAAGTTTGAGTTCAAAATTTTCGAATTTCAAAAAGTTTCTAAAAGTTCCAAATTTTCTTAAATCTACTAAATTTTCTGAACATTAAACTCTGAAACTTTTCGTTGTGCCTAAATTTTAAGAACTTTTAAAAATTTTAATGAATTACAAAAATATTCACTAACCAATTTATACAACCAACTAAATGTTTCAATAACCAATTTACATAACACTACATCTTTATATCCTAAACAATTTTTTTCACAAACCAATTTATGCAACCAACTTATCAAAATTTTCACTAACCAACAAATTTTTATTACACAATTTAAATAAAGATTATAGAAAAAATTAAATATGAGTTATGAAATTTACATAACAAACTAACATGACAAATATCAATTTACATTACACATATACACAAGTTTACGTTACTTTATAACTTCATTTTTTACACCGTATATCAAACTTGCCACAATAGCACCAGATTCCTGCAACAACAACATATATACGAAAAAATCCATCAGATGTAATTATTAAAATAATAATAATAATAAATTTAAAAAAAAAAAAAAAAAAAAAAAAAAAAGAAAAAAAAAACTTAGATCTGGAAAAATCCTTTCGAGAAATAGATTCAAATAAGATTAAAAAAAATAACTTTTCGAAACACTCAAAATGTATAAAATACAAAAATTAAATTAGATTTATTAGAAAAACAAAAAGTAGATTTAACGAAAAACCCAAATTTTTATAAAAGAAATCAGATATATCAAAACTAAAAAAAAAGTCGAATATATAAATAAATAAAAAGTTAGATTAATTTAAAAAAAAAAAAAAACAGATAGAATTTCTAAAAAAACGAAAAAAAAAATCTGAATATAAAAACAAAAACAAATAGATTTTCGAGAGAAAAAAACGCAAAAAAAAAAATTGATTCTCGAAAAAAGAAAACAGATTCATAATGAAAACAAAAATAGATCTATTTAAAACCAAAAACAAAAAAATAAAAAATAAAAGATTAAAACTCAGATCTACATATTAACCATTAGATTTGTAAAATAAGCCATCAACAATTGATAATATATGCACGGATCTAGTAAAAAAACTCAAAAGATACCTCAAAAAACCTTCAACAATAAGCGAGAGGTCAGCGGCGGTGGCTATTTTTCGGAGAGTCAAGGGCGGCGGTTGTAGCAGCTATAACAAAAAAAAAACGCAAAAAAAAGTAAAAACTCATATCTACAAATAAACACCAAAGAAAACCATCAAAACTTTAGATCTATTAAGAAAGCTCAAAATAAACACCTCGATGGTCGCGCGTCTTTGGTGGGTTTGAAGGAAGGTGGGTTTTGGTGGTGGTGTTTTGGTTCGGTGGAGGTGAGGTCCGGCAGAGGAAGGGTGCGGCGGACGAAGGGTGTGGCGGAGGAGGGGTGCGGTGGTGGTGGGTTTATGTGGTGGTGGGAGATGAGAGTATTTGGATATAAACTTATGTTGTGTGTGTTTTTTGTTGTCAAGTGTGTGTATTTTTTAAGTGAAAGAAAAAAGAGCATAAGTATTGAGATAGGAAGATAAGTGTATGTGGCTATTTGTTTGTAGGTATGTTTATTTGGTTTTGTTGGTTTGAAAATATTTTAGGTTTGAATGTTGGTTTGGTGTGTCTGAATCTTAAAGTATATGTTGGGAGTGTGGCAAATTTAGGGTATGATGTTGGTTTGGTTTGTGCAAATTTAAGGTTAGATTTAGGCTTGTGTGTTGAATCTTAAAATGGGAGGGTTGGGTTTTGGTTGGGATATTGGTGTATTATAAGGGAGTATATATATATATATATATATATATATATATATATATATATATATATATATAAAGAGTGGTATAAACTAACATATACATGAAATCATGTATAGAAATCACATGATCATAAAGATAACATGAAAAAATGATGAAAATGAATTTTGTAACTTACTTTGAAAGATTATGGATCCTGGATGATGAAAACCTAATGATCCTTGAGTTTATATTACAAAACCCTAACAAGGATCACCAAAGGAACTAGAAAATGGCTTGATCTTCAAAAATTTATGGATCTTCCTTGTGTTTTTATTTTTGGTCGTGGCCTAGGAGGATAGAAAAGGGAGAAAACCTCACTTTTGATTCTAAAATATGAATAAATGTATGTTAAATGTGTTTATGTAAGAAAATATCTAGTACAATGGCATTTTGGTAAATAATAGCTCAAGTTGAAGTATCTTGGAGATGAGGGGGGGGGGGGGGGGGGGGCGGCACACGGGTTGGATGAGAGGAGTGTTTAGTAAGCTTGGCATTATCTTGTTTACGGAGTCAGTTTTGGTTCCGATAATCGCTAACCGTAAAGCGTTAAACCACGAAACGTAAATCCGGGTATCGTAAAAATATGAAACTTGAAAGAATGACTAAACTTGTCAAAGTACTCCATAATAAAATATAAAATTAATGGTGAGTTCCATCGGGTTGCTTAAACGTTATTAAAACTGGAAATGCGGGTTTAAAACGCGTAATTCGCGTAAAACGCTGAACTGGAAAACGTAAAATTCCAAAACTTTTAGAATTGTCGTAAAATGAGAGGAAATCATATTTCTATCGTTTATAGTGTTTTATGGACATATCGGGATGCTGGAACGACGTTTAAGTCCAAAAGTAAATCTCGAACACGGCTTTGTGATTTTTGCAGAAATGATCTGACGAGCGTCAAACTCTCGGATTATCGTTAAAATAGTTTATCTTACGAGAATATGAAATAAAAATTTCAGAAATGAATAGTGAAAATGAATAGTAATAGTGAATAGTAGAAATGAATAGTAACTTTCTGAAATAAATATGAAATTTCGACGTTTGAAAAAAGACATGAAATTACGAGTTGTGACATTCTTCCCCTCTAAAAGGAACTTCGTCCTGAAGTTCAGTTTGTGTTGGTCTCTGAAGTGGTATTGGTGAAAAGATGATGATATTTGAGAATTCCAGCGAACTTTCACGAAAGGAATTCGACTTCGCTTCAACTGTTCGACCTTACAGTCCATGATTTCTATTGGTTCTCCTACCAGGTTTAGGTTTGTCTTTGGGTTGGATTCCTTCCCAAATGGGATTATGAGTGACTCATCTGAAAGATATTCCTCAAGATTTGGAAAACATGAAACATGTTTGTGTAACCTACTGTCCTTTAACAAGGCTCAAGTCTAACGGCCACAAGGCCTACTCGGTCTAAAAGATTAAATAGTCCAGTGTATATCGGGTTTAACTTTCTGAATTTTTCTGAATGGTATCATGCCTTTCCTAGGCAGAACTTTCAACATAACCCTACCACCAACTTGAAATTCTAAGGGTTTACAATTTATCAAACTTGTAACTGATTCTTGATTTGTAGGAAATTCCAGGTTATTTCATGAATGCTTACGAGACTAGTGAGTTGGGCTTTTCCAAATTTCACTCCGTCAATGGATGTTGGCACTTCGACCATAGAGTGCCTTAATTGGTGTAGTCTCTTTGCTCGTGCGGTAACTATGGTTTGTAAATGAATCTGATTTATGGCGAATGGTTAGTCCAACCATTTCTAGAGTCAATCACTCATGCTCTGAGCATATCTTCCTATATTTGAATCGTTCTCTAATTTCTGACTATTGGTCTGCAGATGATAGGTGGTGTAGTTCCAAAGGAATCTTAATGAAATCGCTAGGAGTTTGAGGTGAATCAAATTCCTCTATTAGGAATAATTGAAATGGATATCATGAATCTTGTGGAAAAACTTACAAGGTTAAGTCCGTCAAAGGGTGTTATTGGGAATAATAGATTAGGATAAGGTTGTGATCCTCCGCAGGATGTCATGAATTGAGTCTTTCTCCACCTACGATACTTAGTCTCTGATGAGGCGAAAAATGAACCACTTTTAAGGGGTCATTTAAGCCCGAAATTAACTTTATTTGATCAAATATTGCCCTAAATCGTTCCTTTTGTGATTTTAGGTACTTTGGGAGAGAAATCTGGAAAAGGAAGCAATTCGGACGTTTTTTGAGCATAAAAGTGAAGAAAACGCCAAAGTCTTAATTTTCCATGCTGGAAACAGTAGGTGACGGCGTCAAGAGCAACACCTTGACGGCGTCAAGAGCAAATCTCATGAATTTCCATGACGACCCAGAACGGATTTGACGGCGTCACGTAGGAAGGGCGTCAAGAGTAAAAGAATCGTGACGGCCTAGAAGTATATATGTCTTGACGGCGTCAGAAGTGGATCTAGGCAGTCCGAGGAGAGTTTTGGCGGCGAGGTGACGGCGTCACATTGTTTGTCTTGACGCCGTCAGACCTGTTTTTCTATATATAGTTTTCTAATTTTCACACATAGAAGAGAGAAGTTTTGGGAGAAACCCTAAGTACGATTTTGGTGTAACTTTACAGGTTTTTCGAGGGTTTCAACCCCTTGATACCTTGCATGATTAATCAAGATAAGTGTTCTTCTAATTCAATCAGTATGTCTATGTGTTGGTTGTCTATATCTTGTTCTTGTCTTAATTCTATCATGCTAGGCTAGATCTCTTTTGTGTTTGCTTAGATCTAATGAAACCTAGATATTGATTATGTGTTGATTACTTGTTTATTCTTGTCTTGGATGAATGATTTATATGTTAGGCTTAAGAAAACTGGCAGATCTCCAAATGGTAACATGCTTGAACGTCTTAAGAAACATGAACCGAGGCGCACTAGGTCTTTATTGGTTGTATTTAATGCATGAGCCACTGTTTACAATCCCTATAGTTGTGCTGGGCATGGTGTAGGAGGAGATAAGAGCTCATAGAATTGGGGAGTTATGTGTGCCACCCCATGAATGGTATTAAGGAATACGATTCGTCATCCATGCAATTATAACAAGTAATTAACGTGTAAAAGATATCTAGGGAGTAGTGAAATCTAAGTAAACACATTTTCTCCAATTATTGCTCACAACTTTAATATAATTTAGCTTATTTTCATTTTTAGTATTTTATTTTGATTGCATCTTAGTATTGGGTTAGTTGAATAGCAACTAATTCCGCCCACTCTTCCAAAACCCGAGATTTTACTTGCTTTCATAAAAATATAAAAGCACAAAAATAATCATCCCTCACCTTTAGAACTAGTATTTAGGCTTTCTAATCCTAGCGACACTATTCCTAAGCTGAACGATCAATCCCCCGGTACTTGTCACTATACTATACTACAACGATCAGGTACACTGCCTGGTGGGGGTTGTAAGCTTCTCGAGATCCCTCGAGAGGTAAAGCCTGTTGCGATTCCCACGCATCAAGTTTTTGGTGCCGCAGCCCGGGGAATAGTTATTGTCTAGGTTAGAATTTCTTTGTATTAGGTCTACTTGCTAGATTCCTTTCTAGTAAGATTTTATTTTTATTTTTAGGTTTTCTTTAGAATATCTCATTTCTTTGTGCTTTTGTTCGTAACTCTTTACCATCCGACACCATGGAAGGTGGTAACATCTTTGAACCCATCATCCCACCACAACAAAACCCACCACTAGAACCCCTTAGGCCCCGAACCTTAGGAGAGTATTCCCGACCTAGCCACCAAGGCTACCGAAACACCATTGAGCTCACCGGAGCCAATGTGACCCCCTTGCGATCCGACACCATCCGGTTGGTGCAAAGCGGATGTGCATTCCATAGACGTCGTTCCGAAGATCCAAACCAACATCTTAAGGACTTTCTCAAAATCGTAGATTCCATAGACCTATGTGTTAAAACTAGAGAGACTACCCGTTTACGCCTATTCCAATTCTCTCTACGGGATCAAGCTAGTCAATGGCTTGAGCGTTTACCCGCGGGATC
The DNA here is from genome assembly GCA_030686995.1 of Artemisia argyi. NCBI lineage: Eukaryota > Viridiplantae > Streptophyta > Magnoliopsida > Asterales > Asteraceae > Artemisia > Artemisia argyi. The sequence continues at coordinate 110,275,277 of CM060702.1, forward strand.
CATCACCACATGGGATGATCTCACCACTCGTTTCCTTGCTCAATTTTTCCCACCGGGGAGAACTACTAAGCTTAGAAATGACATCTTGATGTTCCAACAACGTCAAAATGAAACCTTTTATGAAGCATGGATTCGATATAAAGACCTACTCCGAAAAGTCCCTCATCATGGCATCGAACCATGGCTCCAGATCCAAATTTTTTACGATAAGATTGACTATCAAACAAGGAAAGCCATTGATTATGCAGCCAAGGGTAGGCTAGATAGACTTAGCGTTGACGAGTGCTGGAAAGTTCTTGAGGAGTTGGCACAATACGAAGAGGAAGGATGGGAGGACCCGATGTTCCCAAGCAAGGTAAAACTTGACTACGCATGTGCCACCCAAGAACAGTTGTTAGGAAGCATCGAGAAGTAGGTAAATGAATTAATAAGTATTGAGAAACTTGCTGCTGAACCCGTGTGGAATCATAATCTACGCAGGAATACGGTTATCAACCAGAATTTTCCTGAACGTTCACGACAAGAGGAATTCGAAGGGATAATGGTAACCTTCATGGATAATCAGGAAAAACAAATCCAGCACCTAGAAGCACGCATGGAGGGTACTCGTAAAGCGTTTATGAATTTCGCAGACCAATTCATGTCAAGGGTCAAAGAAAGGATCAAGGAAAATTCCGTACCTAAAAAAATCGAAAAGGTGTTCGAGGTCTCAACCCCTTTGATGTTTAACCAAGAGGATAACAAGAAGCTTTACCCAAGTGCTTCACCGTCAATCACCCCCCACTCTTGTGAGCATCCTCAGAAAGAAAAGAATTCGCAATTCCATAACATTTTCGTTGGATGCCTGCTAACCACATTCCCAAACCTATCTAAGAAACGTTCTTTTGGTTTTAAACCCGGTGTAAAGAGGTTGCACCTCAAATACACCACTGATTTGAAACCCCCTATGGAACAACATCTTTCTTCTCACGCCAATGACCCGTGCATAGGGATCAACTTAGCCAAAACGTCACCCGACCCCTTCTACAACCTTACCTCTTTCCGTGACAGTAATGAGACGTTTGACCCTGGTGGACCTCGTCAACGGAATAGCTACTCATGGGTTTTACTAATGTTTAGCTATTCACGCAAAGTGCAGGGACTGAACATGGAACTACTCCAAACCTCACCTTACACGGGCATCTGATGGCGTCAAATTTAACTCTTGACGCCGTCAGCTCGATGAATCTGCAATATTAACCCAAAACCAATCACTTTCAACCCATACCCCACAAATCTCACCCAAAGTGCTGCTGCTACTCCGATTCTCCAACCTCCAATTCGACGTCTTCCGCATCCAATCTTCACTTGGTAAGTGATTTTTCTTCATCCTTTTTCGATCAATTGTCCCTAGGACCCATCAATTTGAAAAACCCCTTTCGCCCGAAACCCCACTCTTGACCCATTATTAACAAATCGTAATGCCATCCATTTGGTGATTTGTAACATGGGGGTTACCCATTGTTATGTTATCTCACTCGAATTATGCATTAGATTAGGGAAAGCGCTCATGCCACGGATTCTTTGACCCCCCACCCATGTTTTCTGATTAAAGGAGCGTTTGGGTAATGGGTTAAGAGTTTGAAAATTGATTTTTCCCTCGCATTTGCATGATTCGGGTACTGATCCATCTGACGGCGTCAGGATTACTCTTGACGGCGTCAGATGTGTCTGACTGCATAAAGTTCATAAAAGTTCTCGTTCTAATCGTTTCCGTTCACTCCACCTTTTTCCAGGAAAATGAGCAAAAGATCTCGTCAACATAAGGGCAGTTCCTCTAGATCTCAAAGGGTCAATTATGGAGAATTAGTCCATAGTTGGAGCGAGTTTGACAATGTTGGAGAAAACACCAAGTATGCGGAGTTGTGTAACCACCATATTGATGCTAGGGCTGTGGTTGACTGGGATTTTCTAAGAGCCAATGGGTTGGAGGCTGCGTTTTTAGGGAGGATCCACACAGATGGGTTTGCGGGTCCACAGTGGGAGAGGTTGTTTAGGATTAGGGAGACAATATATAGTGAGTTAGTGAGGGAGTTCTTTGCGACCTTCCGTTTTGATCAGGCTGAGGCTAGGACAGATATGGGGGGCACCACTGTGTATTTTAGGCTAGGGGGAGAGTTGCGGTCATGTTCAGTGGCTGAGTTTGGTTGGAGGATTGGGTTGTATACTAGAGAGGAGGTTGATGGGACTTTTTATGCAGATGCTGTTGCATGGGGAGACTCAGAGGAGAGAGATGAGGTGTATCACTTTTTGGCCGACCATAGGGAACGGGGTTTACACCTCGACTACCGGGGCAACATCCATCAGGGACCCCGTAGCTAGGCTAGTCCACAGGTGCATCACATACAGCCTGTCAGGACGTCATGGCACCACTCACCGTGTCACTGCTTCAGACCTGTTCTACTTGTACACCATCTTTTCTGCGGATGTCTACTGTAACATCCCATTTTGGGTGGCCAGTTATTTGAGGACCAGTGTGGGTGAGAGGGATATTGACAAGGTGTATGGGGGGATGTTCGTGACCCGGTTGGCTCGTTCCTATGGTCTTCTTACTCCTCAGATCATAGGGTACTTGAGCGACTGCGGGAACTGTAGGGTAGTGAGGGCTAAATCCCTCAGGCAGATGAGCATTGTGATGCCTGAGAGGAATGGGACCTATCGTTGGTACGAGGAAGGGGGGCAAGATGTTGAGGAGGATGCTGATGATGAGGTAGATCCCCAGCAGCATCAGTTCCAGGGTTATGAGGAGGGGACGGCTGACTACTACCGACACATGAGTCGGGGAGACTGGCAGGTACACCAGGGTGCCTGGATGGGTCAGATGGACACATGGCGAACCACCACTGACCAGCGCTTTGATTGGATGTACGATCACACCATCCGCCAGATGCAGCACCTCTCCACCCGAGATCAGCTTGAGCCTCACCTTTAGATTGATCCCTTCCCAGGCCGTGAGACTGACTACCCTCCCTACGGGTACACCGGGCACCTCCCTCCTGGCTATGACTACCGCTTTGGTCCTCCTCCCCAGTGACTCCTCTTGATCTCCATTGTCTTTGAACTATTTATTCATGGTTGTGTAATTTGAAACATGTGGTACTGTAATAGCTTAGGATGCGGCCTTTGTTGGCCTTGAACAATTTACTTGCATGGTTACGTTTGTTTTGAAATAATTAATGGTGCTCATGGTGACATTATTCATTTCGTGTGTTCTTATTTGTGTGATTTTATTTGTTTGATTGTTATTTGCTTCCGTATGCATGCTTAATTTTTATTGTTGGTTGATCATGTTTCTAAACTAAATAGTAGAAATACTTTACTTTGTTGTTTGGCCTAGTCTTAACTCCACCTAAAGGTATTTTTGCAAAAGATAAGTGTAAGGGGAAACCCCAAATATGTTTTTAAGAAACAACCGATCATGATTCTCCACAATATTAAATGAACATGTGTATTCGTATTTGTTAGAGTCAAATGCTTGTATTGAGTCATAATGAAGTTTTGCAGGATTTTCCAGGAAGTAGGACCAAGTTTTTCCAGAAATTTCCCGGAAACTTAACATAAGGATTTCTGCAGGTCAATTCTGACGGCGTCAGGGGTTTACTCTTGACGGCGTCAGGAGTTAAAATCTGGAAATTTTACCGGTTTTGTTTTTCTAACGGAGTCTTATGGTTTTTGTGAATTATTAAGTTTTATAATCTCCAGGGAATCTGCAAACTTCATTCCACAAGCATTATATCTTATCTTGTTTTCTAGGATTTAGTAACTTATATAGAATGCCGCCGATTTTACGCGAGGTTGTCTTGTCTATTTTGTCAGGTTTTACAGGTTATGTATGACAAGAAGATGATTTATATTCTGGAAGGGAAGCTTTGATTGTTCGTTTTCTTGGAGGAAGATTTAACCTGGCCATCCTATTATCCATACCGAGCGAATCAGGGGAGTATTTGATTTCATTCTCTTTACTTTTTCACTTTTACATTCTTTACTTGAACATTGGGGACAATGTTCATCTTAAGTGTAAGGGGAGGGTAAAAAGATGATACCTTACATATGCACTTTCGCTTGAGTTTGCTTTGTTTGATAGTAGATGTGTAATAAAACTATGATAAATACTTGTTAGTGCAATTTTAGCGCCAAATTTAAAATTTTTTACAACATTTAGGAGTGAAACTTTAGCCAGAGCAAGCGTCTCATGGATAGGAGATTGTATGACTAGCACATAACCGTATATTCAGAAAAATTTTCCACCCAAATATGTGAGGTTCGCCTTTAGATTTGATAGGAAAAGCATTTACTATTAGTGCTTATGAGTGTACCGGTAGCATTTAGATTCTAGAACTTGCGTTAGTGATGCATCCCAAGACCGCTAGTGAGACTACATTCGTGTGGTAGGATTTACTACATGATAAGAGGCATTAGGATTACCCTTGTGTTAAACCCGTATCATAATTACTTGACCATTTATGTCATATTACTTGACTAGTTAAGTCAACTAATTTTTCCCACACCCTTAGCGTTGTACTCATTTTTAGTACACGAAACCCCTAGTACACCCCTCCGAGCCTATCTTTTCGTTTCTAACTTTAAGCATTTTACTTAAAGGAAGAATTTGTTACACCCACTTAAATGTACACCCAAATCGCCTTAGCCTTCCGTGTATGCGCTCATTTTTAGTGCATTGTTATTATTTGTTAAACCCTAAGTTAACTTTCTAATTGATTACATGGTTGCTAAGTCGAGTCATATCCTTGTACATATTGTTTTGGGACGATTGGGACTCATGGGTAAAGTACTTATTTTATGGAGTAATGGGGGAAGAACATCATTTATTACCCCCATATGTACGTTAATCTTAAAAGTGCTCCAAGTGTTTTGATTTTCTTAATTCGAGTAATTAGATTAGTTTAAATGTAAAGTATGTAAAGATTCAAGTGTAAGGGGAATTCTCATCCCCTATGATGTATTATTTTGGATGGTAGGGTAAGAGTGTATGCAAAAAAAAAAAAAAAAAAAAAAAAAAAAAAAAAGAAAAAGGAAAAAGAGAAAAAACATACGTACTACCATCCCTTTTTATTCTATGTTTATTTTATGTTTTTTTGTTATTTTTCATTTATTAGCTTAAGTCGAGTCTAGTCTTGGCTTAGCAACGCCACATTGTACATGTAATTGACCAAGATTGTTAACTCGCCACCAGTAAAACTTCCTTTATCCAACAAAACCGTGTATTTCATATCCCTACACCTAACGTTACAACCCTTTAAAAGACCTCTTTGATAGTTTATCCTAGGTGCTTACGCCATGTGGTGGAGGTTTGATCCTTTCCCAAGCCTATGGTAATCTATTTTGCTATGACAGGTAGTGAGAGATATCTTCCGTTTCCATATTGTAATTTATACTTTATTACACCCGAGAGATGTGAGTATCTAAACACTATTTGTGAGGTGCTTGTGTATGACCTCCGTGCTTGTCTATTGGTCTTTAGTGGAACGATTATTTGTTGTAATTACTTTTATATTAGTGTTAAATGACCCCTAACTTGTATTTTGAGTAGAATAAAAGCGCATTTGCTTGAGGACAAGCAAATCTCAAGTGTAAGGGTATATGATGAGGCGAAAAATGAACCACTTTTAGGGGGTCATTTAAGCCCGGAATTGACTTTATTTGATCAAATATTGCCCTAAATCGTTCCTTTTGTGATTTTAGGTACTTTGGGAGAGAAATCTGGAAAAGGAAGCAATTCGGACGTTTTTGGAGCATAAAAGTGAAGAAAACGCCAAAGTCTTAATTTTCCATGCTGGGAACAGTAGGTGACGGCGTCAAGAGCAACACCTTGACGGCGTCAAGAGCAAATCTCATGAATTTCCATGACGACCCAGAACGGATTTGACGGCGTGTCAAAATACTCCATAATAAAATATAAAATGAATGGTGAGTTCCATCGGGTTGCTTAAACATTGTTAAAACTGGAAACGCGGGTTTAAAACGCGTAATTCGCGTAAAACGCTGAATTGAAAAACGTAAAATTCCAAAACTTTTAGAATTGTCGTAAAATGAGAGGAAATCATATTTCTATCGTTTATAGTGTTTTATGGACATATCGGGATGCTGGAACGACGTTTAAATCCAAAAGTAAATCTCGGACACGGCTTTGTGATTTCTGCAGAAATGATCCGACGAGCGTCAAACTCTCGGATTATCGTTAAAATAGTTTATCTTACGAGAATATGAAATAAAAATTTCGGAAATGAATAGTGAAAATGAATAGTAATAGTGAATAGTATAAATGAATAGTAACTTCTGAAATAAATATGAAATTTCGACGTTTGAAAAAAGACATGAAATTACGAGTTGTGACACTATTATTGTTTTTGTGTTCTAATTAGTATCCTAGATCATTACAAGTCCTTAGATTTCAGTTTCATGGGTTAGAATCTAGGTTTGCTTCAATAATCACATAAATCAACATGTTATAGGAGTGTTTGGATTAGCACTGTGCTATATATTCTTGTTGTTGTTTTATTGTTGTTTTGGTGTAGACATACTGCATTAGGTATAGTTAGGGTAAGTAAACCTTTAAATCCAAGTTCTAAGCTGCCACAAGTCAAAATCCACATCAAAGTCCCCCTACTGTTAACTGTTGGGAGATTTTGATCCCAATCCCACCATTTCATTGCATAAGGTGTATTTGTAGCTTAATTTCATTAATTTGTAGCTTAATGGAACTTATATAATCAGTAGGATAGAGTAGAAGTTCATCAAAGTCAAAATATCAAGTTTTTTACAAAAGTCAAATTTGTATATTTCATATTTTTCCTAAAGTTGCATGAATTTTATGGAATTTTGTGTTGAGTTTTAGGGTCTGAAACTTCTTGAGATCATTGTCCCCCACCTCAACTATTGATTTCCATCGTCATTACATTTTTGGTAATTTTTCTGTGGGGCCTACTCTTGATCAAACACACCTGCAGGGGAAGAACATCCCCTGCTGCACAGAACAGCCCACCACACCACCACCTTTGGTGGTTGCTGCAGCCCTCCTCAGTGGGTCCCACTGGGCAAATTTAGGTTCCTTGAACCCCCCTCCTGGAAACCTTCTAAAATTGACCAAAAGTTTGACCTCAGACCTTGTGGACCCCACTAGGAATCACCTCACATATTTGTCCCATTTTTAGTTTTGAAATAAGTAGTCAATTGCTTAATCTTGGCTTATTTGCTTATTTAATGGAACAATTCCTTTGATTCTTGCTTAAACATGTCCACACAGCTTAGTTGAACCAGAATTTACCTTTGTAGGTCCCACTTAAGCTCATTTGAGCTTAATTTCCTTTTTGGTCAACATAAGTCAACTGTCAAGCTTTTTAGCTTGCATTTGGCTTATTTTTAAGCTTTGGAAATTTTGTTTTCATAAAAGTTTCATTTTTTTAGTATTCTAAGAGTTTTGTAAAAGAAAAATCCAGAAAAACAAATTTAATTATAAGTGATAGTTTCTCTTTAATGTAATTTAAATTTTAATTTTCCTTTTCAGATTTTTATTAAGCACTTGGCATTTTTATATTTTTCATAAATTCCTTTTATGTTAAAGTAATTTTACTAATTTTCTTAGATTTTTAAAATATCATTTAGTATTTATTAGATTTAATATTAGTTTTGTTAATTATTAATTAATAATTAAGTTTTAAATAGCATAATTAGTTTTTATAAAGCAAACCCTAGTTTTTATATTTTTCCTAGCTTTTATATGTTGTAAAATAATTTTATAAATTTTCTTGTAATTTCTACTGTTCATTTGCTAGTTTTTATAATTTATTTAGTTTAATTAATAATTAATTAATATTTAATATAATAATTAGTAAAATAGTGTAAAAATATATAAAATAAACTATTTATAATTTTTTAGGATTCCTGTGATGGTTAATTAGTTTTACAAATTTTTCCATAATTTTCTAAGTCTTTTTAGTATTTTTAATAATTCTAATTAATTTAATTAGGTAATTAATATTTAATTAGTAATTAATTAAAAGAAAATTCACAAAAAGACAAAAATACATATTTTTAATTTTAAAATTTGTTATTAGTTATTTTATAATTTTGTAAATTTAATTTTCATTTTTCTAGTATTTAAATAGTATTATATTGTATTTAAGTATTTTAAATATTAATAATTATTATTAAATAGTATTTAATTAATATTAAATAATTAATTAGTGTAAAAATTAATTTTCTTTTTCTAAAAATTTTCTTTTATCTTTAAGTTTGTAAAAAAGTCATTTCCACCCCCTGTGGGTTTTCAGATTTCAGTTTTCACGTTTTATTTTGTACGTTTACGTTGTTTTAAATATAAACGTACGCGTTTTAGGTTTTAATCGTTTCTGGTTTTTCTACTCTTCTAGTCTTGTCCATATAGCTTATTTAAGCTATTTCCTTGTAGATTCCTTAGTGTAATCAATCACAAAACCCCTTTATGTCCAAATTCACCCGATCTCAAACTCGTTTGAATACAATCCACACCTCGTCGGGACATAACGACCCGGGAATACACTGTACTCCTTCGTTAGTTGGTTTTAGACGTTTGACTTGGTTAACCATCACCTGGTAAACTTATTTGACCGTTGAGGACCAATCAACAAGTTCTAGATATGGTAGAGGAATATTCTAGTCAAGGTAGAGACAAGTTCCAGTCATGATAGAGACAAGTTCTAGTCATGATAGAGGCAAGTTCTAAAGTTCTCCGGTTTAGCAACTTGTCACATGGTAGGTTCCCATGTTAAGACTAGAATGACGGACGTAGAAGATCACATTTTTTTTTTTGCAATTTCTTGCAAAGCGAAATTTAATATCATAGTTGAACATAATGAGGATTAAAGTTCGATTTAGATATTCTTACAAGCTCTAACTAATAGAAACTTGCGGTATGACGAGAAATACAAGTTCTAGTTAATAGAACATTGCAGGATGAGGTAGGGAGAGAATATAGAGAGAAGAAAATAGAGTGTAAAATGACGGAGAAATAAAAAAAATGAAGTGAAATGGAGTGAAGGATTTATTGGAGTGGAGTGGAGTGAGAAAGGAGGAAGGATGAAATGGCAAAGTAGGGGAAATTGGAAAAGGGAAAAGCAGTTTGGAGTGGATGGACTGGAAAAAGTATAGGAGCGGAGAAAATGGAAAAGTATGGTTTTAATTTGTGGAGTGGGAAAAAAGTATAGAGGTGGAGAAAATGGGATTTTAAACAAAGAGTAGAAAGAAGTGGGAGGAGAAGATTTAAACGGTAGAAAGAGAGAAATGAAAAGATGAGATTAAACGGAAGAGTAAGAGTATAGGATACCTGAAGGAGAATATCCTAACAGAGTTTTAGATTTACTAGATTTCTTTTCAGAGTTTTGTTTTCCCCCTAAGGTTCTTCTAGTTTTTCCTAACTAATCCTAATTTCTAAAGGTGAGGTGTTTCGTTCCATTGAGGTAGAGGGTTCTAAAGAGGGATTAGGTTTAAGTGTTTTCTTTCCTAAGGGTTGACTAGGTATATCCTTATTGTTAGGTGTAGTTTCAGGTTTTCTCTTTTGTTTTAGGTTGTCTATTATTACCATTATTATTATTATTATTATTATTATTATTATTATTATTATTATTATTATTATTATTATTATTATTATTATTATTATTATTATTATTATTATTATTATTATTATTATTATTATTATTATGAGTATTACTATTCCTATGAATTTGAAACCAGCTAGGGCACTATCCATAGTGTCTCCTAAGTGAAATTTCCTAATGGGTATTCTAAAAATTGTCAAATCCTAAGGTATAATCTAAAATCCTCAAGTGTATAGGCATGGGTATCCTAAGGGCTAGGTATGGGTAATCTATGACCTAAATCTACTTATTCCTATAAGGTAGAAGTTTGCTAATGTGTCTATCCTAAACTAGGGGTCTAAAGGCTTAGGGTGCGGGTTATCTAATCCTAGGTTTTTCCAAATCTATTTTCTAATCCTAATGTTTTCCTATTAAATCTTATCCTATAAGGGTATTTTTCTATCTATTAGAGTAGGGGTTTTGGTTTCTAATCCTAATGATCTAAGGTTTTCTATTCCTAAGTTTATGTTTTCTAGGGTTATCCTAATGTTAATTCTAACCTCAAGTATGGGAATCCTAATTAAGGTTTTGGGGTTTACTAAAGGGGATTGGGGAAAACTAGCTCGGGAATCATAGTAATCTAGGGGAATAAAGGGTAGGAATATGCTTATATATATGAGGATCATATATTCGCATATGGGATAGTTAGGGGTAGAATCTCTAACTAGAACGAAGATAGCTTAAGAAAGATAAGGAAAGAAGTGAAGGTTTGGAGATCGGAGGAGAAAGAATTCAGATCTCTATGGTGAAGAATGAGGATTCTCACCATCGGTAAGGGGAGAATGTTTTGAAAAGGTTAGGGTAAGAGAAATTTAAAACAGTTTAGAGATTCTATATAGCTAAGACATCGGGGTAGGTTTCCTAAGATCCTAAGGGTAAGGGTTAAGGGTAGGTTTTAACAAGTACCCAACTTGTTATGTTTTATGGGTTATACCTAATTTTCCTAAGGGTTTACTATTTGGTTAAGGGTGTCCTAAGGTGAAAGGCATTCCTATGTCTAGTTATCTAATCTATCCTAATTGAGGGGTACTAGGTAGTTTCTAAATCCTAACTTGTTTGATTTATTTTCTATTCTACTTATCCTATAGGCACTAACTATTCTAAGGCATATCTCCTAGGGTTATTTATCTACTTAGGGTTTTCTAAAGTTTCCTAATTTCCTAATTCCATGAGTTAGTGTTTTCTAAGTTTTCCTCATCATTATCTATTATCTTTTCTAAAGTGCAAATCCTAAAGCGGGCAAAGGCTAATTTATGGTGATGTTTCATTTGGTTTTTCTGTATTTTAGCTATTTTAAAACGGTTTTCTTGTAAAGTCTTTCTTAAAATACTATAGTCAGGTTGATTATCTAAGTTATTATTATTATGACCTTTTTCTATCTTCTCAAGGAGATCAAGAAAAATTTCATCTAAGTTATTTAAAATCTCCTCTAATTGGTTTTCCTCATCTTCTAGAGTTAACCTAGAGGGTTTTTCTCCAATTTCATCTTTCCAAGATGGAATGGGAGGGTTTATTAAGTAAGGGGTAGAGTTTAAGGTATAGGGTTGCCTAAGGTCATATCTAGGGGTATAGGTAGGGATAGGGTATTTAGGTATATATGGTTCTCTCGGAAGAAAGAAACCATGGGGTTCTGTTCTAGAGGTAGGAAAAAGTGGATGTATAATAGGGTTTAGGGGAGGTAGGGGTGATGTCTTAGCATAGAAATTTCTTATGTGTTTTAAATGAGGGTTATCTAAAGAAGGGGTATATCATAAGGGTGAAGGTTTATGTAAACTATTCCTAGAGTCTTCTAAGTTATAGGGTTTAGGAGAATAATCTAGTACATTCGGAGAGGAAAGATCATTCTCCGGATGTAGACTAGATGAGACTGGGGTAGAGTAGTGGGGAGTAGACATAACTATATAATAAAGAAAATACTTTAAATCATTTAGCAGTTAAGCAGGCAATTATTATACTTAGCACGTATGGTTATGGAGGATGGCAGAGGTACTGAGGACTTTCTCGGGTTTAGGAAAAATAGTTGTAGTTTAGGTTTTGACCTTGTTCTCTACAACTGAAGCTCTGATGCCAATTTGTAACACCCCCATTTTACACTAATCGCAGCGGATAAAGTGTTTGGGGTATTACTTCATAGAATCACAGATACAGTAATAGAAAACGACTCAAAAAGAGACATTTTAGAAATTTAGTTATCATTCATAATTATCAGAGTTTTAATTATAAAAGATATACTTTTATTTTTGATGAGGTCCCAGAAATCTAAGAGTTAGGTTGTGTTTGAATGATAACCATGAAAAGTCCTCCGAGTTCAGTACCTCCTTCTTCCATGGATCCATAGAAGTAATATACCTAGAATACATGCTTAAAAAGTCAACACTAGGTGTTGAGTGAGGATCATAGGTTGAGGGGTTAGTGAATACAAGTTCCCTGGGTTCAGTTGTTACACCTATCTGGGAAAATTTAGGTTTTGTGATAATTGTGATGCATGCACAATTATCAGGAGTTGAGTATGTTGCACTAAGCTCATGAATCACACCTTAACAATCCAGTTCATGTTGGCTGCAGACCCAACATGAGGGGATGGAAGGATAACTTGCCAAAGTTATACCTTGAGTGGATTCAAATATAGTACTTATTGGTACCACTTAGTGGGGTGTTAATACCAACGGGAGTTGTCAAACTCCAAGAGATCTATCAACTATATTCACGTTCGCGTGGGTAAAATATCCCAAACGATTAGATTCATGAATTTTGGTTATGTAGTGGTGGCAGTTAGTTTACTCGTGCAAACAATCAAAGAAAACGACTTGTATTCGGTTTTAAGTAAAGCATTTAGCATGTATCCCCCTCACAGGGTTTATAAAGCATTTAAAGTGAGAGTTTAAAAAGATGTGAGGCTACGAAAACTCACCTGCGTTTAGAGTAATCTAAGTGATGCAAATAGTGACTCGGAAACTAGACCGCCTTACTCACGTATCCTAGTGTGTTGTTGGTTTTGGATGTATGTCAAGCTTTTAGTTATCATGTTTATGTTTCTCAAGTTATTGTTTTCTTTTTTAGGTTTGTTAATGTTTCATATATATAACATAACACCGTTCAGGCCATTGTAATTCAGAAGTATATGACTCCTCACATGAAGCTCCCTATTATTGTATTATGTTATCAACATAATACCGTTCGGGCCATCATAATTCAGAAGTTAATACTCCTCACACAAAGCTCCCTACTATTGAGTTATGTTGTTATTAGGGTTTAGCTATAATCATATCACCGTTCGGGCCATCATATCTCAGAAGTATATGCAATAATCATTTGAGGAGTCAGGGCACTTTAATTCGTAAACTCAACAAACTCGTCAAAACGAAATATCCACATAGTACTCCTCGCATGAAGCTCCCTAGTATTGTGTTATGCTTCTAACTTTATTTAAGTTTTATACTTATGTGATATTTTCACTTTTTACCCTTATAGTTTATATATTTATGTTTTCTACCCTAAATTTATATTACTTATATTACTTATACTAATAACTATCTATACTTGACACAACTAGTCCATAGACTTCTATATTTTAAGTAATTAACCTAAGACTCTTAAGTTTTCTATATTTACCATTTAGACCTTTAATTTTATGATATTTACGTTTTTAGTCCTTTTTAGTTTATACTTATTTTAATATCTATCCTAGGGTTTTAATATTATGCAAAACTAGTCCTTATACTTATAACTTCTAGGAAATGTAAAAAACAGTCCCTAGACTTTATAAATTCAGGAATTTACGATATATACCCTTATGCATGTAAAGTTTTGCAAAATTAGTCCTAATATGCATGTAACTTATATTTTATCTAGTAACTAAGTTTTCTAGATTATGTTTTACTTATTTTAACTTATCTAGGTTATTTATAACTAGTGTATGACTTAAAGAAGTGACTTATAGCATGCATGCAAGTATATGACTCAATCTAGGGTTTTAAAAAGTAAACTAGTAAATGAAATGGTTCAAGGCTCATGCAAGGGTTCCTAAGTTATCTAAGGCATCCTAAATCTATCCTAAGACTAAATTAAAGCTAAATGTAAGACTTACTTGGCTAGGGGAGGGTTTACGTGGGTTAAAACTAGGGTTAGGGTTTTTTAGGGCTCTTATCAACTCAAACCACAACAAAACTCGACCAAGGCTTTGCTACTCGACTCCAAGGTCTCTTAAGGGCTTATTACTACTTTACTAATGTAAGGTGAAGAGAAAGGGTGTGGTTTGGAAGTGAGGGCGTACGAGGGGTATTTATACCCTCGTTAAGGCGGTTAAGGGTGGAAACGAGGGATTACGTGTCGAGCAGGCGGAGGGTTGAGCAAGCAAAGCTAGTGGTGGTTGTGGAGGGTCTAGAGATGACATTGATGAGCTATAGAGGTAGCTAGGGGGAGGAGTAGGACGGTAGTGATGGTGGTTAAGCCGTGGAGGCGGTTTGGTGTAAGTAGCTTACAAGGAGGTGATGCACCTCCTTGCTTGGGTGCTTGGAGGTGCTTGGGTGCTTGGAGGTGCACCTCCTTTCTTGGGTGCTTAGGGTATTTAAGGGTGGTTTAGGGTGATTAGGGGTGGATTAGTGGTGGTTTAGTGGAGGTTTAGTGGTGGTTTAGGGTAGATTAGTGGTGGATTAGACAAGTAGGTGATGTACCTACTTGTGTGGGTGCTTAGAGGTGTTAGGATGTGTGCTTGGGTATGGATAAGGTGTTAGGGTGCTAGGTTGAGGTGTTTGAGGTGCTTATGTTTAGGTTTTACTTGTTTTAGTTAAGTTTAGACCTAGTTCTACTTATTAAGTGTTTAAGGTTTTACCTAAGGTTTAGTGCTTAAGTTATGTTCCTAAGGGTGTCTAGTGACTAATCCTAAGTCCTAAAGGGTTTATTCTAAGTGAGGGTAACTTATGGGAAAGGTTTGGGAAGGTTTGACCTAGTTTTGTAACCTAAATGACCTAAGTGTGTTTAGTGAGAGACTAGGGTTTATCCTATGGTTGAGCACCTAGAATAGTGTCCTATGAGTGTCTAATAACGATGACTAAGTTCTAATAGGCTTATACTAAGTGGTAGTGACCTATGGGGAAGTTTTGGGATGGTTTAGACCTAATTCTAGTTAGTTATGACCAAGTTATGGTTTTGGGCTTATGGGGTTTGTATCTAAGTTCTAAAGGGTTTATTCTATAGCCTAATGGTTCTAAGATATCCTAATATTCCTAAGGAAACTCATACTTAAGCCTTGGACACATTCATACTAGTTAAACTAAGCATATAGGTTCAAATAAGCACATAATCCTACTTAAGTTTTAGTTAGTGTTTATTAGGGTTTTGTGTTATGTTTAGTGTTTTAGATTGGTGAATTACTTATTATGGTGTTGTTATGATTTTATGGTTGACATACCTGGGGTTTATAGGATGTGAGTGTTGAGTTATTTGGCTTGTGTAGATACGTGAGCAGGTCTAGTGAGTCATGCAAATAATAATGCATATAAAAAGCAAAAATTTACCTGTGAAATACCTACTATTGGTATTTGTAATGGGAATGATAGTAATGGGTGTTTGTGGGTTGTTATAGTAATCTTTGAGACAATTGCCAAGTTTGACAAGTTCTTCAATAAGTGTGTGTTCACTAACATCCATATCACTTGAAGGGTTCAAGGGGTTAACCTTTTTGTTGAAAGTGATTGGTCTTTCCTTTTCCATATGAGTGCTATTAAAAGGAATTGTTGAAGCTGATTTAGAAAGAAGTGTTTGCATTCGGTCCATGTGAAAATGGATACCATTATGAAGATCATGTTTCATGAGTTAATGTTCTTCTTTGTTGTTTAATGATTCAAGTTCTCGCCACATGTCATGAGCATTGTGGTGTTGATCCACAAGTGAAACCAGTTCATTAGGAATGGCTAACATTATAAAATGTTTAGCTCTGAAATCAGCAAGGTGTTGCTTGAGTTCATCATCATTCAAATCATTTTGTGATTGTGGGATATTAAAGACCGGATGATTTGGATCAGCAATTAGTTTCATAACATAAGGACCATTGTTGATGGAGTTTAGTAAGTATTCAGCATCATCAAAGTGATACATCCAAGCTTTGAACCTAAATGCCCATGTAGTGTAATTACCAGGAAAAAGCATTGGTGGTCTTGTTGATGAGCCCAATATCATACTAGCATAACTTGAATCATAATTAGTAGACATAGTGATAATGGATCTTTGATATGAGATGTTGTTTTGTTTGAGTGAGGTGTTTTAGTTTGTTTGAATTGTGATGGTTGAATGTTTGGAGAATTGATCTAGTGCAATGAGTATGATCAAAGTCTTTTACAAAATTTGAATCTTTTTGAGGGATTTGTTAAATTATTAAAGTCTTTAGGTCAAAGTATTGCAGTAGAGTCTCATGAACAGTAACTATCGCAGCTTCTAGTGAAAATTGGGCAGAGTTTTCTTTCGTAAAAGGTGGGTAACTGTAAGTCTCGTAAAATCCAATGTCGCAGAGTCTTACAAGTATCACACATACACAAGAGCTATCGCAGAACTCTAATGTGATCCGATCAGAGTTTTCTTTCGTAAATAGTGGGTAAGAAAAACTTTCGCAGAGAAAGTATCGCAGCCAATTCTTTCGTATCACACAAACTCTTATCACAGAAAACTATCTCGGAGACCACAACCCTTGTATCGAGGCCTAAACCCTTTGCGATGCGAACAAAACAATGCGAACAAAGCTTAACCCCTACTTTTACGAACAAAAAGTACACTACTTCAAAAACCTTAAGACCACAAAAATCAACCTAGATCATCACTAAATACTTAGAAACTATGAATATAATGATGAAAAACTTTTTCTTTTTCAGAAATAAGTTATCCTAGCATACGTATAATAAGATTAACCATGTAAATGAGTAATCTAATCACTACGAATGAAGCATAAACTATTTTAGAGAGAGAAAGTGAAGAACACCAAGAAAAACAAAGCTTCTAAATACAAGAGAAGATTTAACAACACTAAAACAAACACAACAAGAAACAACGATTCATATTTGGCTCTTGATACCAATTGTTGTTCTAATAATATCACGTCTACAACTAATCTAAATATGTAAAGTAGGTGTGAAAACATTAGAGAGAAGAGAGAGAGATATATATCAAAAGTCTCGCATTACTAGAGAATAGAACACACACCTAAAAACCCATGAGGTAGGGGGTATTTATACCCAACATCTAGTGTAGAGAATCATTTAATCCCATCTAAGATATGTTTTACGAATAACATAAATACACAGCGGAATATAAAACAATATGTTATTCAACAAGGTTTTCATTATTCATTATATCCCCAAGATCAAAAGATCCTTGAGGCTAAACTAACTAATACATAGATTGATCTGGTACTAATAAACTAACTAACTAATAAACCCTAGGCATCCATTGTAGGAACTTGACGCCTAGACATACACACACCTTTAAGTCGACTACATCTTTTTCTGTGCACCCCTAACCTAATGACCCATGTCCTCTTTATATACTAGAGGATTAGGGTTTACAAAATACTACAAAGGACTAATAAATAAATCTTCTTTTGTAAGCTAGTCCTTCATGTTTCATTCTTTTTCATATACTGCAGCAGAATTACTTTGATTCAAAGTACTTTTGGTTCAGCAGTACTTTGGTTCAACAAAAAGTACTTTCATTCAAAGTACTTTCATTCTTCTTCATATAAGCACATGTAGTTTTGTAATCATCAAATCTATAATTCCCAACAATCTTCCCCTATTTGATATCACAAAACTATCTCCATGAATGAGACAATCTTCAATGCTTCCCCTTGACTTAAGATCTTCTTGAACATGTCACCACATATAAATAAGCTGCAAATCATATCTTTGTAGTCTTCTTCCCCTTTTTGTAATCATATAACAAGGGACATGTAAAGATATGCAACTTTGATCGTCACTACCCCACATCATATATCAAAACTTCCAATCCAATCTTTCCAGTGTCTTGAATTACCCTCCATGAAGAACAACAAAAAGCTTGCGAAAAATGAACTCAAGACAATAGAAATCTTATACTAGCCGTATTAATAATGACTACAAGTAGTAATGAAACACTTCCCCTTAAATGGTGCATGTAGATGGTTAAACATTTAATCAATAAGCTTCCCCTGAAACTAATATGTTTACCATCTCTTGAATCTTCAATTCTGTAGGCTCTATGTAATGATCACTGATGAAGAAAACTGAATATAACAAACTTGATGAAGAAGTTGAATTTCCCAAACTTGCGTCTTATATCTTGTACTATCCACGTGACTCCAAACTCATACCAAACTAGAAAGTATAAGTAGACCTCAACCTCTTGATAAATCCTCAACTATATGAGACACTAAGCACTACAACGTAACTCCTTAAAGTGATAGCAAATGTGAACATTAAGCACCTTCAGTTTGTAGATCACACACCTTTGCTAGATTCATCAAGTCTTTGTCACAAAAATAAAGCACGAACAAGTTATCTCCAAAGTGTAACATCCACCTTGAGATATGATAAGAACACGCACCTGTGAAACTCAACTACAACATCAAATACATGATATTCACCTTTCTTCGTAATCAATTAAGCAATAAGAACGAGCCTTTGAAACCTTTAAGAACAAAATAAATCAAAATCCAAACTCCTTGTGTGTGTGAACCGATAATACATGTGTGTGTAAACCATCTCCAAATCTGTCATAACCGAACCCATGTACTTGACCGATATCAAAGAATACTTTAAGCGTGGCAGCAAAAAAATAATTACCTTCTATCTTGAGTAGTAGTACTACAAAATCAGTAACATTAAAACACGACTTTCTTGCTCCACGTTTGATGACTGACAACAATGATAAATTGATTGTACGTCTAACATCACCAAATTCAGTACGAGATACGTACAGCAGCAATTACTTTACCACTGACCTTCAATAAGCCTTCGACCAATCAAAATTAACATCACCGATTACCAATTAATGAGCAACATCCATAGTACGAGGTGATTTGATCTATCCTTTCAGGGGCGGTGCTGAGAACGTCAAAAAAAATTAGGCCCGGCACGAAAAAAAAATGCCCCATATTATAATATCCATATACCATAATCAAGTACGAAAAGCCAAAAATAAGAACAAAAATCATTCTTGCAAAAAAAAATATTACTTCTAGAAAATAATAGGGTTTATTTTTATTGCCCCTAAGTGCGTTGAGCCTAGTACATAAAATGGGTATAAAAAATTTTAGTGCCCCTTAGTGGGTTGGGCCCGGCTCGGTTGCTGATGGTGCGCCGCCCCAAAACCGCCCATGATTATTGGTTTAAGTTCACTGTTGATTTGCCTCGATTTTGTTTTGATTGGTTTTTGTTCCTAGTGCATGCGCACTCGTTCTTCTAGGTCTACTAGCCCATTACGTGAGCTTGTACGAAAACCTAGAAGACCTCGTAGACGTTCAGCACCAACAGTCGGATCCGAGATCCGTACTGTTGCCACACCCATTGTCACCATGGCGGAAGACCGCCCCATGTGTGAGCTTCTCCAAGCACCCATCGAGGGTTACGGAGATGCCATTATTGTCCCAGCCATCGTGGCTGATAGTTTTGAGCTCAAAACCGGGTTACTCAATCTTGTAACCTCAAGTCAATTCTACGGTTTTGAGAGGGACGATCCTCATGCTCATATTCGATGGTTCAATAAAATCACATCAACCATCAAGTACAAGAATGTCCCTGTGAAGCAATAAAACTTCTTCTCTTCCCATTCTCCTTAGAGGGACAAGCCCGGATTTGGCTTGAAAAACAACCTCCTCGATCTATTGAGACATGGGAAGATCTTGTCAAAAAGTTTGTGAATGAATTCTTCCCACCTTCCAAGACCACGAGTCTTAAGAACGAAATCACCAAGTTCACTCAAAAATATGATGAATCTTTTGGTGAAGCGTGGGATCGTTTCAAAGAATTACTTCGCAAGTGTCCACATCATGGTTTCTCTGAGTTGATGCAACTCGATACTTTTTACAATGGCGTGAGCCAAGCTGATCAGGATTCTCTCAATGCCTCCGCGGGAGGTAACTTTTTGAGTAGAACCACAAAAGAAGCTTTGCAAATCATAGAAAACAAGTCTAAGGTCCGCTCTACACGAAGCAAACCGATTGTTTCTCAAATTAATGCGGGTCCTTCCACTTCATCTTCTGTGAGTCAATCTAGCACGGATGCTAAGATTGACAAGCTCACTGAAGCGATCCAAGCTTTGGTTCTCGCCCAAACAAAGAAAGTTTCATTTCCACAACATCCTCCACCTGCTGAGGTTAAAAAAGTGGAAGTCTGTGTGACTTGTGGTGGGCCGCATGCCTACTACAATTGCACAGCTACTGATGGTACTCCATACGAAGCTCATGCTGTAGCCGGGTCCCAAAATCAAGGAGGCAATCAATATCGCCCTCCTATGGACCCTAGCTATCGTCCTCAATGTCATTATCCTGGACCTCCTGGTTTTAATCAAAACCAAAATGTCCAAAACCGTGGCCAAAATCAAAATAGAGCGAACCAAGGTTATCAAAACCAAGGTAACTTCAATCAGGGTCACGGTTTTCACAATCAGAACCAAGGGTTCCAAAATCAAGGTTTCCAATAGCAAAATCAAGGAAACTTTAATCGGAACCAAGGTCAGGGTAATTTCAATCAGGGATATTTTCATGGAAACAACAACCCTAATCAGGGTAATTTTCAAAATCAAGGTCCCAATCCGAACAATCGAGCTCCAAATATTCCTAATCCGAATCAAGCCATTGTTCTAACCGGGCCTTCATCTGACGAGTTGTTGAAACAATTCATGAAGTCCCAAGAAGAGTTGAACAAGTTGCTGGTCAGCCAGATTTCTGACATCAAGAAGTCTTTAAATGATCGACCCTCGGGCTCAGGTACTACTTTACCGAGCAACACGATCGCTAACCTGAGGGGCGATGCTAAGGCGATCACAACACGAAGTGGTGCTTCATATGATGAACCCGCGATTCCTACTACCTCTTCTTCCTCTCCTCCAAAGGTAGTGGATCGTGAGCCTGAGGTGACAAAGGACAAGGTGCAAACTCCTAGCCCACGAAGTACAGCACACGTCCAACCTCAGGTTATCCCTGAAACCAGGTGTAAGCCTGGAGTTGTCTTTGAACCACCAGAAACTCCAGTGGACAACCCTAAATCCAAAACTTCTATTCCCTATCCATCACGTCTCAGTGAACAAAAGCTCCGCGAAAAAGCTAATCACCAAATGGATAAGTTTTTCCAAATCTTCCAAGATTTGCATTTTGATATCAGCTTCGCGGATGCTATTCTCTTGATGCCCAAGTTTGCATTGACAATCAAAAATCTGTTGAGTAATAAAGAGAAACTCTTTGAGATGGCAAGAACTCCTCTGAATGAGAACTGCTCAGCAGTTCTTTTGAAAAAGCTTCCTGAAAAGCTTGGAGACCCCGGGAAATTTCTAATTCATTGTACTTTCCCGGGTATGGTTGAATGCTTCGCCTTGGCCGATCTAGGTGTTAGCATTAACCTAATGCCATATTCTGTGTGGAAGAAACTCTCTCTTCCCGAACTTACCCCCACGTGCATGACTTTAGAGCTTGCCGATCGTTCGATTTCTCGTCCCATTGGCATTGCCGAGGATGTATTCGTTAAAGTGGGGAAGTTCCATTTTTCGGCAGATTTTGTGATTGTTGACTTTGATGCCGATTCTAGGGTCCCTCTCATTCTTGGGCGGGGATTCCTTAGAACTGGGCGCGCTCTTATCGATGTATTTGAGCATGAGATCACATTACGTGTTGGAACGGAAGCCATAACCTTCAACCTAAATCAAACTTCGAGATACTCCTCCAATTATGACTGTGAATCGGTGAACAAAATAGATGTCATCGATGTTGCTGCTGAGGAGTATGCTCAAGAGATTTTAGGTTTCATTGATGATTCTTCGAGTGAAAATCTCACTCAGTCTTCTCACCCCATCATTGCCAATTCTTCTCCTTCCCTCACTCCGTTTGAGGGAAGTGACTTCATCTTAGAAGAAATGGAGGCGTTTCTCAAAAGTGACTCGATTCCTGATGGAGTTGATAACCAAGAGATCGACCTCGAGAGGGATATTCTTATGCTTGAAAAATTGTTAAACGAAGATCCCTCTCCTCTTCCTGTTCTACCACAACAACTTCATAAAGAGGAAGTCAAAAATGTTGAGAAAACTGATGACTTTCCCGAGGTTGAACTTAAGGACTTGCCGCCTCATCTTGAATATGCATTTCTGGAGGGTGATGATAAATTGCCCGTCATAATTGCCAAAGACTTAAGTGATGAGGAAAAGGCTGCTCTCATAAAGGTTTTGAAGTCTCATAAACAAGCAATTGCTTGGCGTCTCTCCGACATCAAGGGCATTGACCCTGAATTTTGTACTCATAAGATTTTAATGGAGGACGACTTCAAACCTGTAGTCCAACAACAAAGAAGGGTGAATCCAAAAATTCACGAGGTTATCAAACAAGAGGTTTTAAAACTTCTTGATGCCGGATTGATTTACCCTATCTCGGACAATCCTTGGGTCATCCCAATTCATTGTGTTCCAAAAAAGGGTGGCATTACTGTTGTCACAAACGAGGAAAATGAGTTAATTCCAACTCGTTTGGTTACGGGATGGCGTGTCTGTATTGACTATCGTAAGTTAAATGACGCCACCCGCAAAGATCATTTTCCTCTGCCCTTTATGGATCAGATGCTCGAGAGATTAGCGGGGAATGAGTACTATTGCTTCCTCGATGGTTTCTCGGGTTACTTTCAGATTCCCATTGATCCGCAAGATCAGGGAAAGACCACGTTCACATGCCCCTACGGAACTTTTGCTTATAAACGTATGCCATTCGGCTTATGTAATGCTCCGGGCACGTTTCAAAGATGTATGATGTCTATATTTTCCGACATGATTGGGAAAACTATGGAGGTCTTCATGGACGATTTTTCGGTCATTGGGGATTCGTTTCAGTCATGCCTCTCCCATTTAGACAACATGCTAAAACGTTGTGAAGACACAAAGTTATGTCTAAATTGGGAGAAGAGTCACTTTATGGTCAAAGAGGGCATTGTCCTCGGCCATAAAATTTCAAAGAACGGGATTGAGGTTGACAAAGCCAAAGTGGATGTCATTGCAAAATTACCTCATCCCACAATCGTGAAAGGTGTTAGGAGCTTTTTGGGTCACGCCGGTTTCTATCGTAGGTTTATTCAAGATTTTTCTAAAATCACCCGGCCTATGACCCATCTCCTCGAAAAGGATGCTCCTTTTATCTTCTCCCCCCGGGTGCATCGAAGCCTTTGAAACATTAAAGAAAAGGCTTACCGAGGCACCGATTCTTGTTGCCCCCGATTGGCACTTGCCCTCCGAGCTCATGTGTGATGCTAGTGATTATGCTATAGGGGCAGTCTTGGGGCAACGCAAATCAAAACATTTTCAGCCTATACACTATGCTAGCAAAACTATGACCGAGGCTCAAAGCCATTACACCACCACCGAAAAAGAATTATTAGCTGTGGTGTATGCTTTTGAAAAATTCCGGCCATACTTGATACTGACTAAAAGCATAGTGTATACGGATCACTCGGCTTTGAATTACCTTTTTGCAAAACAAGATGCAAAGCCGAGACTTCTTCGTTGGGTTCTCCTCCTGCAAGAATTTGATATCATAATTCGTGATAAAAAAGGAGCTGAGAACCTAGCTGCTGATCATCTCTCCCGTTTGGAAAACCCCCATCAAGATGTTTTCGAGAGGAAAGAAATTAATGAAACATTCCCTCTCGAGACACTCAATGCGGTTACCTTTCGTGGAGATTCTGTTACCCCATGGTTTGCCGATTTTGCAAATTACCTTGCGGGTAACTTCATTGTGAAAGGGACGTCGTCCCAACAGAAAAATAAACTCTTTAAAGATGTAAAACATTATTTCTGGGATGACCCCTACTTGTTCAAAATATGCGCGGATCAAGTCATCCGGCGGTGTGTGTATGGTCAGGAAGCCGCTGAAATCTTAAAGGCTTGCCATGCTGGTCCCACGGGGGGCCACCACAATCCCAACTACACCGCCAAAAAGGTGTTTGATTCTGGCTTTTATTGGCCCTCGATTTACAAGGATGCCCAAGAATTGGTTAAATCCTGTGACGCTTGTCAGCGTCACGGGAATATTTCACAAAAGAATGAAATGCCTCATAATGCAATTCAAGTTTGTGAAATTTTTGATATCTGGGGCATCGACTTTATGGGGCCATTTCCATCCTCTCACGGCAACAAATACATACTCGTGGCAGTTGACTACTTGTCAAAATGGGTTGAAGCGAAAGCTTTACCCACAAATGATGCCCGAGTAGTTGTGAAATTCCTAAAAGCTCTTTTTGCCCGATTCGGAACTCCACGTGCTATTATTAGCGATCGTGGTACGCACTTCTGTAATGACAAATTTGACAAAGTCATGCAAAAGTACGGTGTGACTCACTGTCTTTCTATTGCGTACCACCCTCAAACAAGTGGACAAGTCGAGGTTTCCAATGGGGGCATTAAAAGGATTTTAGAAAGAACCGTAGGTGAAAATCGTGCATCGTGGTCGGATAAACTAGATGATGCACTTTGGGCTTTCCGTACGGCTTACAAAACACCCATTGCGTGTACGCCTTACAAACTTGTGTACGGGAAAGCGTGCCATCTTCCAATCGAGCTTGAGCATAAAGCCTATTGGGCTCTCAAACATGCCAATTTCGACCTCAAAACTGCGGGTGATCATAGGAAAGTTCAACTGAATGAATTAAATGAACTTCGTGATCAAGCTTACGAGAACTCTTTGATCTATAAAGAAAAGACAAAGAAGATTCATGACTCCAAAATCAAAAACCGCGTTTTCAACGTTGGTGATCGAGTCCTTCTTTTCAACTCTAGACTCAAGATCTTCTCGGGAAAGCTAAAAACCCGATGGACTGGTCCATTCACTATCGCTAAGGTTTATCCTTATGGCACCGTCGAATTATCTCAAAATGACGGTCCTAATTTCAAAGTGAATGGACATCGTTTAAAGCACTACTTTGGAGAGGAGATACCATCCATGGTTGTCCCGGATCTCCAAACTTTCCCCAAGGATAATTAAATTCGGGGATCGAGTCAAGCTAGTGACTCGGTGAACAAAAATTAGCAACATATATGGGTTTTCACCCGTATTTCTGACTTCTTTCTACTTTCTACCACCCTAGTGTGGGGGAATGACCAACCCCCCGCTAATTTGAAAATGTATATATGTATATAAGTTCAAAAAAAAAAAAAAAAAAAAAGTGATTGTATGAACAGATAAATAAAGTGAAAAATACAAAACAATATTTCCACAGTTAGCTTCGAATATTATCTTTTTACGTTCATAGGTTCGGCATAATAGCCGGGACTTTGAATATTGAGGAAATTCTAGCGAATTTTATCGCAAAATACTTTCAAGTACCCCCATTTTGGCCCAAATTTTTCACTTTATTTCAAATTTTTTGTTGTAATCAGTCCGCCGTGTCTAAACGACAAGTTTTTCTCAAAAGATTGCTAGGGACTAGCAATAGTTTCAAATCCATCAAGTTTTTCTCAAAAGATTGCTAGGGACTAGGAATAGTTTGCTCAAAATCACACGGTTATCAGGTGTGCCACAGTTCTTACACCTGGCTACTCCAGAAGTGATGGCTTTTGGTAAAGAGTTTCAAATCCATCAAGTTTTTCTCAAAAGATTGCTAGGGACTAGCAATAGTTTAGTGTGGGGGGGGGGGGGGGGGAATTCTAGCGAATTTTATCGCAAAATACTTTCAAGTACCCCCATTTTGGCCCAAAATTTTCACTTTATTTCAAATTTTTTGTTGTAATCAGTCTGCCGTGTCTAAACGACAAAAGGGATTGGCTAGTCCAGGAGCAAACGGCTCTTGGTAAAGACACCTCAAATCCGTTTATGGCTTCCAATTTGCCCAAAATTGTATGGTTCCTCAACTCCCCAAAAACAAATGAGTTGGCTAGCCCGCAAGAGTATGGCTTGTGGTAAAGGCCGTGGAAAATCCATAATTGGTAATCAGCTCACAAAGATGTTGACTATTCCATCAAGAGCTGGCTAGTCCAGGAGCAAACGGCTCTTGGTAAAGACAAATCAAATCTGTTGACAGCTGGTGGTTTGCTCAAAATCACACGGTTATCAGGTGTGCCACAGTTCTTACACCTGGCTACTCCAGAAGTGATGGCTTTTGGTAAAGAGTTTCAAATCCATCAAGTTTTTCTCAAAAGATTGCTAGGGACTAGCAATAGTTTAGTGTGGGGGATTGATGAGTGCTCAAACACTCATCATTTTTATCGTATCTGGACTGCCAAAACATCCAAAAACACCCAAAAACGCATCAAAATACACAATTTATCCCAAAAGTGTGTTTTATATGTTTTAGATGCAAAATGTTTAAAAACAAATGAAAAACGAACAAAGTTTGCACAATTGGCAGTTTCAGTCCCTCAAGTTTCATAAATTGACAAAACTAGTCCCTAAAGGTTTAAAATGAAAGAAAAGTCAACCCAAGGTTTTTAAAAGTAAAATATTATCAAAAACGATCCTTGGGTAAAAAGTTTGAGAAAATTACAGGTTTGGTCCCTGAAGTTTCAAAATTGGCAAAAATGGTCCCTGGTAAAATATTTTTGAATGAAAAAGTCAAAAATAGTCCTTGGTTTATGAAAACTTATCACTATTGACCCTTGGACAATTATTTTGGATATTTGGCAAAACTGGCCCCTGAACTTTCAAATTTGGCAGTTTTAGTCCTTGGGCATTTAAAAGTGGAAAATTATCATTAAGGATCCTTGGTAATTGGAATGTGGCAAGTTTTACCCATAGGATGAGTTTTGAAAGTTGGCATTTCAGGTCCCTACATTTTCAGATTTTACAAGATTGGTCCTTGTTATGTATAAGTTAAAACTAAAATGGGCCTTGTATTATATAAACCAAAACACAAAACCACATCCAAACATAACCAGCTGTGGCCCATTTTCTTTGGCCCAGTCCATCACTCAGCCCACCACTTCACCCCCGTTTTAAATAATAATACTACTCCCTAACCTTTGACTCAGTTAACCCTCCATCACCACTTCTACCTCATCTGCTACAAGCCAAGCTTCCCCATCATCACACCTATCCTTCACCACCTACACACTCAAAACCCACCCCCCTTGGTACTCCAAACCAAATGCTACCTTCCAAATTAACACCCCTGGCATCAATAACTCAAGAAACGGCCAAAACTCATTTTGGCGCCAAGAAAATCAAACAGCCATGATTGAAAGATATTGATCCAATGGTTGTTTTTATTGCTGGGAAAGGACAAAGACTCCTCAGAAACCCTAATTTGGAGTATTAAAAGGAAAGAGAAGCAGTGGAGCAGCTAGTTAGGTTTTAGCATAATTTAGCCATCTTTAAAATTATTGTAATTCTCAATTCTCAGTTTCAGTATTGTAATTTGTTACTTTTTATTAATATAAGTTTTAAATTCAGAAACATTCAATCTCATTGCATTTTCATTCAAAATTTCAATTTCATCAAAAATATAAAAAATATATATAAATAAATGAATGCAAGAGGAAAAAGGATGAGCTGCAGGATTAATGGATTGGTTTAGAGACTCATGGGAGTCAAATAGGTGGTCCTTGGTTTCATGTTTAAAGCTGGAAGCACACTGTGAGATTTAAACTTTTCCATCCTTCTTTAATCTTAGTTCATTAGTGTAATTTTGTTTATACAATGCTTAAATGTGTTTCTGAATATTTCTTTTGTGATAATTAGTTGTGATATTAGTTCTAGTAGCTTGCTTGTTCATTTGATCTCTTGTTTTCAAAATTTTCCAACTCAACTGTCTTTGTAGCAATTTTTGTGAATCTCAGTCATTAGTTGTTATAATCAATATTTCTTAGCTCTAATAAGTGTATAACAACACATTTCAGTATTTGGGATCATATTGTGGCTTAAATCTTTAGAATGCTTTGAAAAATTGGGAAAATCAGTTTAAAAGGGGTGTTTGGATTAGGTTAGTTTAAAAGGGGTGTTTGGATTAGGTTGATTGCAACTGCTCTTGTGGTTTTCTTGGTAATCTTTTGATCTAAACATATCTCTTGGGATCTAAATAGGACTAGTCAAGCTAAAAATTGGTAGGGTAGAAAGAAAAAAGTCAAAATCATTTGATTGACCTCACATCTGTTTACTGGGTTGAATCTGTGGTTCAACAAGTCATCATATTAGTTTATAACTTGTAACTCTAGGTTAATCTAGCTTCATCATACCTTATTACAACATATTAAGTCCATAAATCAAGATAGAATCTCATCAAAGTCAGCTGAGTAGGTTTGAACAAAAAGTCAAAACTTGCAATGTCAGATTTTTGCCAAAATTGCATGAATTAATTTGATTTGTGTGTTGTGAATTGGTACCTGAGACTTGTTGTGCGTTTACACCATCAGCTAAACTTTTGATTTTCATAGTTGGTGCAGTTTTGTGAAATTTTTATTTGTAATTATAGGTTTACTCAAGTTATTTATTACTTACAATATTGGTTAAGTTATAAGTTTACTAGGCTTAAGTCATATGATCCATGGGCTTGAAGCCCATACGTTTTTCTTGTAAGGAAGGAGAGGGAGTGTTGCCCTAGCTCCTTCCCTATATATAGTAACCTTAGGTCTCATGTAAACTTGGTTGGTTATTTGATTTCTTAAGGAAACTATTGCTCTTATATTTCTCTTTATCTTATAATCATCCCATTCTCATTCTCATCTCATTTCTATCATTGTTATGCTTGTGTTTACTAAATGGTGACCTAACAAGTGGTATCATTCGCTAGAGGAAGGTGTAGTTATTGTTTTCATTGATTTTTATCTTAAAGTCGTTTTTAAATCGAATTTTTTGTGAAAATTTTAAACTTTCTTGTTTGTTTCTTGGTTTTTCTCACATCTTTGCTTACAAACTTGTGTTTAAAATCGAAACAAACCAAAAAGTTCCAAACTTTTTTACAAAAATATTCGACTTGGTGACTTGTACTTTTATCGACATCTTTTTTAGTTTTGAAAAAGTTCTTAAAGTTTTCAACTTTCTTTAAGATCTATTCATTTTACACACAAAAGTACAAGTATCTTGAAATAAAAACGAGTTTTAGGATTGCTTTCTTTGTAAAACAAAAACTACCAAGTTTCGAGATCTTTATTGCTACCATTTCGAGATCTTCTCTACGTGCACTACCTCGACTTCGTTTGTGTGGACTCAGTATTTTCTTTCTTGTATAAGAAAGTTAAGTACTTCGACGTTTGGGAAAGTTTTCGAAATTGTATAATTTCGAAAACTGTTTTTCGTAACTTTGTGTTTTTTTCGAAAAACATCCAATTTTCGAAATCACACAGTTATCGCAAACTTATTAAGTTTCGAAATCTTATTATTTCACAAACCTAAAAAGTTTCGCAAAACCTTGATTTTTTTCAAAATTTCAAGTTTTTTTTCGAAAACCTGCAAAGTTTCGCAAACCTTGTTTTTCGAAAACCTGACAAGTTTCGCAATCTAAATTTTGAAATCACAGCTGTGACATTTTTTCGAAATCATTGGAATTCCATAGTTTCGCAATCCCTGTTGATCAAGGTTTCGCAATCCGAAGTTGTGCTAAGTTTTTCGATACTTGGTTAATTCTACACTTTCTACAAGATCCATTTCTATACAAGTGTTCTAAGATGTCTCAACCACCTAATCATTACTTCCCTCATACTCAGCAACATCAACAACATCAACAACATCAACATCAACATCAGCAGTATCAGCAACAACAATACATTCCGCACCAACTGTATCAACAACCTTCTCAAATACAAACATACAATCCACTACATCATTACCTAATGATGCAACAACATCAGATCATTCCTCAACAACAACCATATCAAGTGCCACAACAAAACACTCAGTTTTCCTCCAAACAACCTCACTGGTTTGACAGAATGTGTGAAGTTATTACAACTCAACAATCCCGACATGAGGCAGGATCACTTGAAACACCTCCAATGCTAACACCCGGGAACTATGTTCAATGGTCAAGTCGATTCTTACGATTCCTTGAATTAAAGAAACCTCATGGGAAATTCTTGAAGCAAGTGATACTTGAAGGACCATTTGAGTGGCCAACAAGATTTGAAGCTGGTGATCCAACTGCTGATCCTCCACGTCCTCCTGGTGATCGACCTCTTCCAGAATCTCAACTCACAGAAGAACAGAAATTACATCGTGAAGCTGATGAGTATGCAATGGCTTATATACTTCAAGGAATACCAAATCCAATTTATCGAAGTGTCGATGCTCAGAAAATAGCCAAAGCTATGTGGGAACATGTTCATCTCCTTATGGAAGGCACTCAATTGAACAAAGATGATATGGAATCCAAACTCTACATGGAATACACTGACATCACAATTGAACCAGGAGAGTCCCTTGAATCCTACTATCATCGTTTCACAAATGTGGTGAATGATCTGGAACGTCACAAAATCACAGTACCAAGGATCGCGGTGAACTCCAAATTTGTTGGTAGTCTTGGCCCTGATTGGCATAAATATGTGACATTTGTTCGTCAAACTAAGAATCTGCATGATGCTCCATATGGTTTGTTGTATGATATTCTGAAACACCATGAACCTGAAGTGGAAAAAGATCGAGCTCTACGAGGAGGATACACACCAACTTCTACACCAAACTCTTTGGCTCTCGTAGCTCAGTCTCCCTACGCTCCACCGCCAATGTCAAATCATGCATATGTTCAAGAGCAGAACTACTTCAGTTATCCACAATCTTCTACCTCGAACCAAATGGTCCCTTATGATTCATCTCCACAGAATGCCTCTACTCAACTGGTTCCATTAAACAACAATGATGCTGTGTATTACTCAAATTCCAATGACGATGACGATGATGACTTTAACACGTTGAATCAGGGACTTGCTCTTATTGCTCGTGCTTTCAGCAAATTCTCCAACAAAACAAACAACCGTCAACGTTCATCTTCTAACACAAGGAATCAAGCTGTTGTCAATGATGGAAGAGTGGAAATTCAGAATCGTAACTATGGTCGATCTGGTTCAGGAAGCTCCTCAGGGAATTATGGGAATGATCAAAGGTTTAGTAACAATACGGGGTTCAGGAACAACTCAGGATCTTCTCAACAAAGGTCTGACTCAGTTGCAACAAGGAACTCCAACTCAGGGAATGCAGTTTGGTGCTACAATTGCAATGAACAAGGTCATATAGCTACAACATGTCCCAAACCGAGAACTCGGGGTAGTAAGTTTCACAAGCAGGCATTACTCATGGCTCTTCAAGATGAAAAAGATGGACATTTCCCTGAACAGGATAACAACTTCATGGCAAATGTGAACAACGATGATGACATGGAAGATCTGGAAGCCAATGCTGCTGTGATGCTTATGGCCAACATGCAGGAACTTAAGCTTAATGATTCAGGTCCAGTGTATGACACTGACGGCTTGTCTCAGGTACATGACCTCAATGCATGCTTTATTAATGAAATAGTCTCACCTTCTGCTTATGAATCAGATATGGCGCAAGTTGTTCCATGTAAATCATCTTCATCGTCTCAAACAGATGAACAAATAAGCACAGTTGTCATATTTGATGATGACACAGTTGTTTCATTTGATGATCCTATTGAGAATGATAAACATGATCATTTAGAACAACATGAACCATCATTTGATCCAGACCCTGACCTTATATTGTTATCCAAACAACTGGATGCTCAACAATTGCAAATCATTAAATGCAACGAGACAAATAAAGTTTTGAAAGAACAAAATGCGTCACTTGCAAGAGATATTGAGTGTTATAAAATTCAGCTTTCAAATCAGGAAGACAAGATAAAAAAGCAAAAAGTTTTGAAAAAGCTTTTCAAGATTCTTATAACAAAGAACAAGATTTTCAACGTAAAATGAAAGATTTAATTGAGTCAAACGGAAAGTTGATCTCAAAACTCGAAAGCGAAAAGTGTGAATTGAAAATGAAAGCTGAACGTCTTCAAACAGTTCTCTCTAAAACAGAAACTGAATTGTCAAATTGCAAAAAGGAGTTTTGTGAACATAAAACAAGAAAAAAGAAGTATATAGATGACTTACTTGGTGATATTGTTGATCTTGAAAAACAACTCAAAGAATTTCGTCACATTGTTTACAAACACGGGAACTCTGTCACAACAATTCAGAAATTTGCTTTAAAACCGAGACCCGATAAAGGATTTGCACTTTGGGATTTCAAATCAATGTTTCTTCACACAGCATTTAAAGAAAATCCCAAGATTTACAGTATTGATCATATGTTTGATAATACAATTGTGCGTGCTGTTGTTTTTGATACTGAGGAAGAAGAAGAACTTGAAGACGAGAGTCGATCAAAAATGAGTTATTTTCAATATTGGACACCATATGACTATTCCAAAGCTCCACCTCTTTCTAAATCTTTTGTTACTCAAAAGGATTTACCTGAGAAATCATGGTTTATCGAAGAGTCATATGTTTCATCTCATAATGAGGCCCCTGTCCAAACTGTAGCACAAATAAATGGTCCTTTACCATCATCCGGTGAACTTACACCTTTACCGAAAACGTGTCATGTCTTAAATTATTTCAAAACCTTTATGGAAGACATCGAAATTTTGGAGGAAACAATTGAACGTAATTCTGAAATAAAAATTGAAACTTTTCAATCCGCTTACGAGCGAGAAAAGAGAGATATTTTTCAAAAACAAATGAAGCCAATTGTTCAACACCTCCGTCTATGTGCTACACGCTGGGATCAGGAACTTCAAAAGGAGGTCAAAAATATGATAAACGTTTTCAATGCAACTGAAAATGACATTTTGGTTCAAAAGCAAAGAAATAGAGTTTTAAAAAATGATGCTGATCGACTCTTGGAACAAGTTCTCAATGCTGATATTTTGTCTGTTATCATGAATGATCTCTATAAATCTGGTACTTCTATGCTTATGGATGATCTTTGTGTTGATAATAACTTGTTGAATGAGGAAATTGAGACACTTAAACAGGAAAATGATAAGTTGAGAATTAAAAATGATGATGTGACAAAACAATTTTCAAAAGAAATTTGTCAACTCAATCAAAGGCTTGAATGGTGTCAAGCTAAAAGTCTTGAAAGGGAATTGAAGTTTCAAAGTCAAAATGTTTCAAACTCTTGTCAGATTTGCAAAAAAAACGAGTCTTTAAAAGGTTTGTGTCTCCGATACGAGAAAGAAATTGCGGATTTAAAAATTGAAAACGCCGAATGGCAACAAAACCGCGATGACATCAAATATTGCAATGGTTTACTTGAGTCTGAAATTCAGGACAAAAATCACATCATCATTGATTTGAAAGAGAAAGTTAAGCTACTTCAAAAAGGAAAAATAGTTGACACCACGGTGATAGCACCAGGAATGTATCAATTAAACAAAACTGCTAAAGATAATGTCATTCAAAACACTAATGTTGATAACTCCACTTCTACAGGACTAGTCTCCACTAATAGCGTTAGCAGACCCAAGCGAAAAAGTAAAAAGAAGAATAGGATCTTGCAACGTAAGATAGGACAACTAGAAGCTCAAGAAGTAGAAGATCAACTTAGGAATTTGAATAACACTCATGTTGCATACGATTTAGATTCTAATTTGGCAAATTGTAATCAAAATCTAAATGTAACGAATGATGAAACTTTAAATGTTTTGAATATTAATGCATCTTGTGTGTTTTGTCGCAAAAACGTATCATCTGGTGATCATACAAAATGTATAGCTAACTCTCTTCTCAATCGTCATAAGAAACGTAGGACACGCATTCCTTTTAGGCCCACTACTGCCTCTAAGTCTAACTTAGGAAAGCCGTCTTCTACAGTTTCTAATGAAGTTGAAGTTACCACCATAGGTGCCGAGAACAAATCTAGGAATGAGCCAACAACTAGTGCATTTAACATTAAGAAAGCAAAAACTAGTTAGAACTGGCAACGTTGGTTACAATACAAACCAGACTTTAAATGGATTCCTAAATTGTTGAATACATGTGTTACTAACCAACAGGAACCCGCATAGTCTTTGGGTTCAACCCTTACTTCTGTTCCATCCGTGTCTTC
Source organism: Artemisia argyi (assembly GCA_030686995.1). Lineage (NCBI taxonomy): Eukaryota > Viridiplantae > Streptophyta > Magnoliopsida > Asterales > Asteraceae > Artemisia > Artemisia argyi. The sequence continues at coordinate 110,309,201 of CM060702.1, forward strand.
TTCTTGTGATACAGGTGGTACAGATCATTCTCTGGATTGTTGATAGCGGATGCACCTGACATATGACAGGCAATCTCAAACTGTTACACAACTTTGTCTCAAAGTTTATTGGTACTGTCAGATTCGGGAATGATCATTACGCTCTAATCATGGGATATGGTGACTATATCAGTGGGAACATTGAAATAAGTCGTGTTTATTATGTGGAAGGCCTTGGACACAACCTTTTCTCTGTTGGTCAATTCTGTGATGGAGATCTAGAAGTAGCATTTCGTGAGAAAACGTGCTTTGTTCGTGACTTACAAGGAAACGATCTAATGTCTGGCTCACGTGGTTCTAACCTTTATACTATATCAATGTCAGATATGATTGCAACATCTCCGATATGTCTTCTCTCCAAAGCAGAATCGACTAAATCTTGGTTATGGCACAAACGTCTTTCGCACTTGAATTTCAAAACCATGACTGACCTTGCTCGTTATAAACTTGTTGATGGATTTCCAAGATTCCGTTTTACCAAAGATCACTTATGTCCAGCCTGTGAACAAGGAAAAAGTACTCGTGCTCATTTTCCATCAAAACCTGAACAAAGTACGAATCATGTTTTACAACTGCTTCATATGGATCTATGTGGACCGATGCGTGTTCAAAGTATCAACGGTAAACGCTACATACTAGTAATTGTAGATGACTTCTCCAGATGGACTTGGGTTTATTTCTTACGAAGTAAAGATCAGGCTCCTTCAATGATCATCACCTTTCTCACTAAAATTCAAGTTCAGTTACGCAACACGGTACGAATAGTCAGAACTGACAATGGAACTGAATTTAAGAATCAGACACTTCGGTCTTATTATGAGAAAGTGGGAATTGAACATCAAACATCTATTCCTAGAAGCCCAGAACAGAATGGAGTTGTTGAAAGACGCAACAGGACGTTAGTGGAAGCTGCTAGAACTATGTTGATTAATGCTCAATTACCAGATTACTTGTGGGCAGAAGCTGTTTCAACCGCATGTTATACTCAAAACCATTGCATGATCACAAAACGCCATCGCAAAACACCATATCAAATTGTTCACAAAAGAAAACCGAACATCGATTACTTTCATGTATTTGGAGCACTTTGTTATCAGAAAAATGATCGTGATGACTTAGGTAAACTTAAAGCAAAGGCTGACATTGGAGTGTTCGTTGGATACTGTGAAAATTCCAAAGGTTTTCGGATATGGAATCGTCGTACAAGAGAAATTCAAGAAACCATTCACGCTAATTTTGATGAACTCACACAAATGGCTTCTGAGCAACACAGCTTAGGACCCGAATTCAACCGTCTTAACTCTCCGGCATCTTCAGCTGAACCATTGCCACTCAACCGCAAAGAATTAGAAACCTTGTTTGCTCCACTATTTGATGACACAATTGAATACCGTCCTACTGAGGTCTCACCTAATTCCGCTGCTCAACCTGAAAACATTCCAGTACCAGACTCACCTCAACAAACTACTACAAGTGTTGAGAGAGACGGTCCTCCAATTGTATCACCATCTACAGCAGAACAAACTGGTTCTAACTCCCGCCATCCAGCTGAAGATCCAACACCACTATCAGTTCCACAACCCGCAGAGCATGATCCTGATGCGTTCTTTAATCCGTTTGCACCAGCTCCTACTATTCCTGATATAGCTGAGTCATCAACACGCAATTTGGATCCTGCTAACATGCGAGACACTTATCAACTACACCCTTCAACACACAAATGGACTCGGGACCATCCACTAGTTCATATTATTGGCCATCCAGATGCACCTGTTATGACAAGACAACGACTTCACACAGATGGAGAAACTTGTATCTATGCACTCACAGTTTGTCACGAAGAACCTAAGAACATTAAAGACAACGACTTCACACAGATGGAGAAACTTGTATCTATGCACTCACAGTTTGTCACGAAGAACCTAAGAACATTAATGACTTATGACAACTGGATTGAATCTATGCAAGAGGAATTTCAGCAATTCATAAGATTAGAAGTCTGGGAATTAGTTGAAAGACCTGACGGAGTCTTTGTCATTGGGTTAAAATGGATCTGGAAAAATAAGCTTGATGCAGAAGGGACTGTCATACGCAACAAATCACGTCTGGTAGCGAAAGGATACTCCCAACTTGAAGGACTTGACTTCGCTGAATCCTTTGCTCCAGTGGCTAGACATGAAGCTGTTCGAATCTTTTTGGCATATGCTGCACACAGGAACATGGTGGTTTACCAAATGGATGTCAAAACAGCATTTCTTAATGGAGAACTCCGTGAAGAAGTTTATGTTAGCCAACCTTAAGGCTTTGTTGATCCTGAGCGTCCTAATCACGTTTACCGACTCAAAAAGGCACTCTACGGACTTAAGCAAGCCCCACGGGCGTGGTATGACAAACTGTCTACTTTCTTATTGGCCAATAAATTTTCTAAAGGATCAGTGGATCCAACACTATTTACAAAAACCTACGGGGAGGACTTACTTGTTGTTCAAATATATGTCGATGACATCATTTTTGCCTCAACAAAACGAAGTTACTCTAATGATTTTGCAAAATTAATGAAAGATAATTTTGAAATGTCCATGATGGGTGAACTTTCGTTCTTTCTAGGATTACAAGTTCATCAATCACCCCGTAGAATTTTTATAAATCAGTCTAAATATGCTCTTGAAATTTTAAAGAAACATGGAATGATGTCTTGTGATACTTATAATACACCAATGGTCTATACCACAAAACTAGATGTTGATTTACATGGGACTCCTGTTGACCCTACCAAATACCGAAGTATGATTGGGTCCCTCATGTATCTCACAGCTAGTAGACCTGATATAGTATTTGCTGTCTACATGTGCTCTCGCTATCAGTCCAAACCAACTGAAAAACACCTCAGTGAGGTCAAGAGAATCCTTCGATACATAAAGGGAACCATTAACTTGGGAATCTGGTATCCGAAGGATTCTGGTTTTGAACTAATTGCTTTTTCAGATGCTGACCATGCAGGATGTTTAGACACACGCAAAAGCACATCTGGTGGATTACAATTTCTCGGAGACAAACTTGTGTCATGGCAATCAAAGAAGCAGGACTGCACATCACTGTCGTCTACAGAATCTGAATACGTAGCCATGTCTGCTTGTTGTGCTCAAGTCATTTGGATGAGATCACAACTTAAGGATTATGGCTACCTATTCAACAAGATTCCTATCTACTGTGATTCCAAGAGTGCAATTGCTATCTCCTGCAACACAGTTCATCATTGCAAATCCAAACACATCGATCTCCGATATCACTTCATCAAAGAGCATGTGGAAAAGGGTACCATTGAACTTTATTTTGTCGGGACTGAGTACCAATTGGCGGACTTACTTACCAAATCTTTAGCACCATCAAGGTTTGCTAGTCTAGTTCACCAAATTGGTATGAGATGTTTGACGCCAGAGGATCTTGAAAAGTTTTTAAAACACCACTGATCGTCAAACATCATAACTATCTTTGTATAATACTTTTTCTTAAATATAAACCAATCAAAAACACAAAAAGATTTTTCTTCAAATTTTATTTACAAAAAAAAAAAAAAAAATGCAAGTATATCGCTTCACTTCACCACTTTGTTCTATTTTTTACAAGTGTTGAGGGGGAGTCACGCGTAAATTTTTTACCAATTTTAATTGGTATACTTGCATGTTTCTCATATCTTACGGTATTTCGGAGTGTGTGGACATTCTTTATACATCACTTTGTCTCATCCCGTAATAAGGTCTTCATAAGTTAGGATTAACGGATGTATATCTCGATGTTACACATGTTTGCTATTTTAGGACTCAAGTAGGCATATCTAAAAGTTAAGGGACCTAAAGTGACTAAACTTTAAATTTCAAAAATAATAAAACAAAAAAACCGTATATCACAAACCCCACAAAATTCAAAACCTCTTAAACCCTTTTCTAAACCTACGGCCCTTATTCATTCGAGTCATCCACGATCTTGATCATCAATTTGTAAGTTCCTAAGTCATCTCTAGGGTATTACAAACATAGGATCTTGATTAATTGTAAATTCAACGGCTCGATCTCCTGATTTTTTGATTTCGAGAACTAGGGTTTATGATTTCGAAAAATGCTATAAACATGTTTAGGTGTTTGATTCTTGATAGGGTTTTGTTACAAAGCATGTTTCTAACATATCCTCATCATTTTATCATGCATTCCATCATGTTTGCTTCGATTTAGAAATCTAGGTGTTGAGTCGATTTGCGATTGTGAGATTCTGTGGTTGTTAGCTTTGTTTTATTGGTGGGATATGTTTCTAAGGTCTCAAGTATGCATGTTAGTATTGTTGTTATTGAACTACACCATTGATACTTGGTTCTCGATAAGTTAGTATGCCACGTTCTTGGATAACTTCGATCTAACTGAGTCCAATAAGTTGTATGCTGTTATAACATGTCTCATACTTATGTTTGTGATATGCTAGAACCACTCTTGCTCATTAGTATCAAACTTGATTTATTTTCAAGAAAGTTCATCTTGACAATTATCGAGATCTCAGTTTTACGTGTAAAGTGATTATATCTAAGTGGTGTTTATCTATCTTGGTGACAGGCCTGAATCATTGGAAAAGTAATTCGCTAAAGAAACGTACGTTTAACTTCAAAATCGAATGATTCTTGTATAAGAATTTTTTCGCGAAACTCAAGCTATTTTCGCAATCCATGATGAACTTATCGAGAAACTCATGATTTCGATAAATGTTGTTCGACTTCAGTTTTTTCGAAATTATTTTTTTCGAAATTACTCTTTGAACTACATATTTCGAAATCACCAGGTTCTCGATAAATTTTATCGCAATTGATGTTTTTCGAAAACTTGGAAAATTTTTGCAATTCTTGGATAAAGAAAAGATCTCGATAAAGTTTACAGACAAGGATTTTCTCGATAATTAACTTTCTCGATAAAATTCTTTGTAACATTTTTTCGAAATCTTCTCTCAATACAAGTTTGCGATAATTTTTTTTTTTATATTTTTACGAAATCTTCTCTCAATACAAGTTTGCGATAAATGGGTTTTGTATACTTTTTCCTAAATCTCGTTAAGGCCTTGTCATGTAATATACATGTATCCTTGTTGTGATTCATTGTTGTTATGTAATGTGAAGTAACTATGAATTGTGTATATCAATCGTGCTTATTTGCGAGACATTGCATTGTATAGTTGTACTATGATTCTTCAAGTATGCATTATGTGACACTTCACACATAACAAAATGATGCATTCGTGCTTAATTGTCTTAAGTAGATATCAGTAACCAAACTCAAAACTGTGCTAACACGTAACGAATTTGGATGTTTGGTTTATGGTGATGCTTTTCAGATTAACATGGCTGAACACAATGAGAACGTCACTGAACAAAGTCTTCCACTACTCACCATGGAGGACATCACTCCCGAAAACTACGATGTCACGATTGGCAACAACAATCCCCGAGTTGATTTCGACAAATTGAATATTAAAGAGAACTCGTGCATGATTGTGAAAGATATTCTACTTGCACATCCTTGCAAACATCTGCTCATCTGTTCTACTTCAGTTCCTCTGTTCTACCTTCATCAGTTCTGGATTACTGCTAAGGCTAACTTGGATGATGAGTCTTTCACTGTTACATTGGATCGCCAAGACTACACTGTAGATCATGACGTTCTTCGTACAGCCCTTCTCCTGCCTCAAACTGACAACAAATTTGCTCCCATACTACCTGAACTGGATCTTCTTGACTTCTTCATTGAATTAGGATATGAGGTTGATGATGACGTACCGCTAGTCAAGCTCTCCCGATTTAATGCCAAGAATATCCCTCAGCCTTGGAGAACATTCTGTCTGTTGGTTGTAAGATCAATATCAGGAAGAAAAAGTGGTCATGAACATCCTAGGCTCGAACATTTGCAAACGTTCTAGGGAATGGTGACTCTGACACCTATTGACTTTGCAGTTCCTATCATGAATGACATCGTTCACAGCATTCAAACCGAACGTGTGAAGACTATGATACCATTCACAAGATTCACCAAGATTCTCATAGAACATCTCTGCAAAGATTCTCCAGAATTCATCAAGAGGATGGCTGATCCTAATGAGCCGAAGCACCTCTTCGAGGAAGACTTCATCACCTCATTCATCAAGACGACCACTTCCTCAACCAAGATCAAAGGAATGAGGCTTCCCGAATACCTTCTTGATGACAAAATCAAGAAAAGTCTTAACTACAAGCTGTATGATAACGCTTACAAAGGGGTACAGGAAGAAGCCACTATACAGACTCGAAGCAAAGGAGGTGTAAAGTCTGGAAGTACTACTAGCACCACAGGCTCACATCAGACTAGATCTAAGGCGGCTCCCAAGACTAAACCATCTGTTCAACCCAAGTCTTCTGCCAAGCCTAAACCAACATCCAAGTCTAAACCTGCCACCAAGCCAAAGAAGAAGGCAACTCCTGAGTACTTTATTCGGGATGAACCTACACCTCCACCTTCTGACACCGAATCCAAGTTCGATACAGAATCTGAAGAAGAAGAACCAGACTATGAACTGAGATACAGAGCACCTGATGAAGGATTTCCTGCAACAGAGATCGCCGTACAACAAAGTCTTGAAACTTATGAAGAAGAGACAAGGAAAAGAAAAGGGATCACTATTAATGAGCCTAATGATGATGAAGACGAACCAATCGTTGAACCTTTGGTCGATAAACGCAAACTGAAGAGTATAGTTGTCGACACTAGAGCTGAAGAAAAGCGGCTTAGGAAAGAACAAAGGAAAGCAACTCTCGAAAGCCGACTCATGTCTCAACCTTTAACTCCACCACCTATCGATCAGTCGGAACATGAAGGAGCTACTAGCAGCATGAATCCTCCCGTTGTGTCCACAACGTTAGAATCAGCCCCACAGCCAGATGACACCGTTAAAGACACTGACAAAACTGGAGATGCCAATATGACAGAGACTGCTAACGTAGAGGAGAATATTGGCGGCCAAGAGAACTTAGCTACGGATCAGGAACATGAATACCTCATTACACCAGAATTTCTTGCACGAGAAGCAGAGGAAGCAGAGGAACGTCGTAGAAAGGAAAACGAAGAGAAGAACGCGTTCGACACCAACATATTTCTTAAGTCATCTTCTCAACAGACTTCCTCAGCACAACCTCCACCTCCTCAAGACTCTCCACCAAAGGATCCGACTCCTCCTGCTTCTTCTTCAAACTCTCACAACGAGTCATCGTCCGAATCATCACCGGAGCATTCATCTCCCACACCTTCTGAAACCGCATCTAAACAGCATTCAATCAATGAACCGAAACCACCAGTTGATCTTCAGGAGCAAGTCAACAAACTCACTGACATGGTTACAAGTCTCACCAGACAAGTTGAGGACTTCCAGGAGTCAAAGCAGCTGATCGATAAGTTCTTGCACTCTGACTACACAGGATTTATCAGGACGGCAACACATGATTTTCTCTCTGATAATCTTGTTGAGATGATCACTCCTGAAGTAGCAAAACTTCTTGAACCAATCAATGACAACTTGGATCATAGAATCAGAAGTGTTACAAGGAAAATGTTGTCTACTACACCATTCACGCTTCACACCGCAAAACCTTCTACTGTGGCTCCAACCGTCCCTGAATTGTCCTTCAATGACATGCTTGCCAAACTCTTCGACAACATTGCCTCCAAACCGACACAAACTGCTGAAGAAAAGGCACTTTATGATGCTATGGTGGCATACATATCCAAAGAGTCATGCAAAGATGCAGCTGGAACCCGGAAAAGGACAAGAAAAGATGACGATCCTGACCCAAACTCTAAAGGCAAGAAACCTAAGTTTGGAACAGGTCCTTCATCCTCTCTACAACCACAAAAGGACTCCACCACTCCTGGAAATCAACAACACACCTCAGCTACGGGTCAAGGTCAAACTGACGAAGAGGAAACATTCATGGAACCTACAGATGACTACTAGGGTCAACCTGACACCGATTATCGTGCTCCACCTATTCCTGATTCTCATGCTGGACCATCGTCACCATCCAAGGCTAAAGACAAAGATGCTACATCTAAGTCAAAGAAATCAAAGAAGAAAAGACGTCATTCATGGCTAGACAATGATGACACTCCTCAGAATGATTGGCTGACAGAAATGGTTCAAGCTCAACCTCCTCTCGAAGAAGAAGAACCACTTCCTGGTAACACTCTACAGTTTACCCAAGTCATTATGAAGGATCTTCAGATCGACAAACTCACAAAGGCAGAGCTCAGAAGAATCAATAGGGATGCACAAGAATTCCTCAAGAAAAGATCTGGAAACAAAGTCGAATACGAGTATCATATGCAGAATATAGCTAGTGCAATGTCTACCGACTTTGACTGGCTAAATCCAGAAGTGAATATCGATCTCAGTTCCAAGAATCATGAAAAACCTTACTTCACTGACTGGACCAAACCATTACCTTTGAAAGGATTTCCAGACAAACCCAAGATACCTTACAGCTTCTTCTTCAACAAAGATCTTCGTAACATCCAGCTCACTCAGGAAACATCCAAGACGAAATATGCTTCCTCACTCACAATCTCAGTACCAGCCGCACGATATGAAATTCCTGCTATTGAAGAAACTACTCGTGTTTTCAGCAACTCCATCGTAGCTTACGACAGAGATGCTCTACACGGAATTCAACATTGGCCTGAACGTCGTCGTCTCGGTTATACAAGCAGATTAGGAGAGAAATCATTGGAAAATGTGAAGCAGAAATCAAAGATCATCGCTATCTTGGAGATTCAACAGTCGAAACGGTTTAACTACTTATTCATGCGTGAAATTGTTGTTAAACGACAAGATGAAAAGAAGTACAAGTTCTCTGAAGCAGACTTTCCCGACCTTAATCTCAATGACATCGAAGACATGTATCTCGAAAAGGTTCAAAACAGAATGCGTGGATTCGATAGAGATGTACAGTACAACTTCATGGCATCACTACTTCTTTACATCCGACGTTTGATTGTTCAAGAAAGAGTGGAAGATCTTCAGCTTGGAGTGGAAAGTTACCAACAGAAGATCAATTTGACAAAGCCACAATTCTACTTTGATGGTATCTATCAAACACCACAGTTTACTCTCAACCAAGAACCTTTTGGCTTCACCTACATCAACAGAAAAAAGCTACAAAGTTTCATGAGGTTCGATGAGGTACACAAATTTTGTGATGTTACACTCAAATATGTTCGTGATGGGCTTGTCAAACGGTTGAATGATGATCGCCGAAAGATAGCTAAGGGGGAACAACCTAGATGGAAATCCAGCATAAGAAGACAAGTTTGTAACTTTGTCTTAAAGATTGAAGAAAGGTTATTTCGACGGGAACAGATCAGACGACTGGAAAGCTATATCGGTGCCAGACCATCGTTTCCTGTCAGAAACTTTGAAAGACCAGAACCCAAGTTCACTGACTTTGATGCTCCACTTCCTGACGAAGATTAACTTGGTACATTTGGTTATTCTTGTTAATATCATATGTTTCATTTGATTGAATTTCACTATGGTTTGTGTACGCATTACAGTACACAACCCGATCTTGTAAAGAAAGGACCCTGAGGTACGCTTCAGTGCCTCAATCCTCATATAAGGAGCGAAGGCTTCTTACTTTTGAGTAGAATTAATCAAACATTTATGATTTTCATAAGTCTGCTCAAAAGGACAAGTATTTCACCTCAATAAGACCTAATCACTTGTTGAGGGGGAGCACTTGTCAAAAACAAAATACTTTGCTCTAAATCAAAAGTTCTTGGTGAATCTCCCCGTAAGACTCAAAAGGCATATTTTAATCTAAAAAGTTTGTCAAAAACATCATTTTATATGCTATTTTTGAGGGGGAGAAAATGAAAAAGTGATTAAAATATACGAAGTAAAAGCTGAAAGTTGTATCTTGTGTGAGCTAGACTCAGATTCACCCAGGAATTGACGAGACAATAAAAGTTAGAAATATCGAAAGGACTTATCCTCGACGGGTAATAACATCAAGTTAGTTATTAGAGCTAGTTGTCACCTAAAAGCTGACAATGTATCTCTTTAACTAGCCATGTAAGCGTGTCTCGAAAAGGATATGTCCTAGTAGAAATGTACCGTCTCGAGAAACTTTCTGTGAACTTGACCAGGCCGGGTAATAACTTCAAGCTAGTTTAACTAGTGATGTAAGCGTGTCTCGAATCGGTCCTGCTCACGAAAAGTGGATCAATTCAAAAGTGCTTGCTCCTCCCGCATGTGCAAATTTATTAAACACTTATGAGCACATGTGCAGGGGGAGCCCTTCAAAAGTGTACACAAAACTCTCAAAGTGTTAAACAAAATATTTGATTAACATAAACACTTTGAGAGATTTTCAATCAAAAGGTTTCTTGGCTACTGTCGGAGTTATAAGGTGTTTAAGATAGGAATATCCGTCCTATGATCCGCCAGAGCCGGAGGGATCTACCCAAGGACATCTCCCATAGTCAGAATTAGAAGTCCTTAGGTATGATACGAAAAAAAGGAGAAAAGAATGAAAGGGAAAGAAGGAGTTGAAGAATTAAAAAGAAATGTAAAGAAAAGGGTGAAAAGAAATAGCCCTCCATATGATTCAACCTTAGGGCAGACACCGGGTTCAATACGTATGCTACTGGTTGTTGCAAAAGAAAACACCGGTATTGAAGATAAAGTCGTCATGGACCCAGTGACGCAATGCACTAAACCTTCTTAACCACTCAAGTTCTCTTAAAAGGACTTGTTTCATTCTCACGAGGAACCCACGTAACCTATCGACCTATCTCTTAGAGACGGTTGATATTGAAGAAGGAGACTCCTCCCCAGTCTCCGCATAAGAAACCTAGGTGTGCACTTATAGAGTCTAGAGCCTTGAGATACATCAAAGATCTCTTAGGAACACTTAGTATTTCTACAACTGGTGTTCTACATCAATGGACATCAGTTGTAAATTATCGAGTCCTTCACAGATCTTAGCAGTCTGCCGAGAACGTTTATGAGAGGATTACGTAAGTATTTCTCAATGATTGAACGGAAATCCTGCCAGGGTCAACATCAAACAACCCTGACAGCAGGTCACTTAGGTAACCTCACAAGGGTTACGCTTAGTGTTTGCGGTGGTTCCATTACGGTCTACAGTCGTGGAGTGATCCCCAGCGACTCACCCAGTCATTGAGCTACTTAGTAGGTCTCGTAAGCTCCTTCGGGAGTATCTGATATGGGAACGGCCTGGATAAGGATTAGAAGGAGTCTTCACAATATGCTGTTGATGAGCTCTAATTCCTTATCTGTAAGTACCGGATGTTTTATTGCTAACTGTTTACATGCAGGGTTATATCATCTCCATGGCGACAGATTCCACATGCTCATACATGCATCTTGAAGTTATCAAAAGCTCCCTCAAAGATCAAAGCAACACAAAGTTCAAAGAAAGGTTCTACGCAAAAAGGAAGAATCTACAAAGTTTAAAGACTAAAGATCTTAAGTGAAAGAAAGGGACAACGTGCATGTATAAGTCAGAATTCAAAGATGTATGAGTATGTTGGAATGACGCACAACCACCACAGACGCAGGAGTGATGAACGCCAGATTACTTCATAACACAATCACTACATCATCACCAAAGAACAAAGACAAAGAGCAAAGTACATTCATTATCATTCAAATCATTTTTGAAGACGTCTAGAGATTTACCTGTCACAAGTCAAACGACAAAGATGAAGACGTCAAGCAACCATGATGACCGACCCTTAGGGGGAGATTGTTGGGATCATAGTTTTCACTATTTTATGAAGTCTCGGTCATTTGTAATTATAGGTTGCTCAAGTTATTTATTACTTACAATATTGGTTAAGTTACAAGTTTACTAGGCTTAAGTCATATGATCCATGGGCTTGAAGCCCATACGTTTTTCTTGTAAGGAAGGAGAGGGAGTGTTGCCCTAGCTCCTTCCCTATATATAGTAACCTTAGGTCTCATGTAAACTTGGTTGGTTATTTGATTTCTTAAGGAAACTATTGCTCTTATATTTCTCTTTATCTTATAATCATCCCATTCTCATTCTCATCTTATTTCTATCATTGTTATGCTTGTGTTTACTAAATGGTGACCTAACAGGACCAAAGTGCCCTTGGAAGTGGGCTGCAGGGCAAGGTCCCTGCTCTGTCTCAGCAGACCTCAGCTCACCACCCAACTTTGGTGGTATTTTGTGGGTACCCCAGTGGGTCCCACACCTTATACTTGGGTTCTCCCAACCCCCCTCCTACCAGAGTTGACCTATTGACCTTTTGTTTGACCTCTTGACCACTGGACCCCACCTGGATTGATTCCCAAACCTTGTCCCATTCTGTCCCAGATTTGTAATAAGCTAACTGCTTATTTGTGTTAAGTGGCTTATTCAAGGTACTTAACTGGTTGATTCTTGCTTATTCAAGTTCATGTAACTCAGAGAGACCAATATTCATCATTGTAGACCCCACCTTCCTTCATTTGAGCTAAATAACCTCCACAGTCAACAAAAGTCAACTGTTGGGTTAATAAGCGCTCAAAGTGCTTATTTTTGGGGTATAAAAAAAAGTGTTTTCAGAAAAAGTTCTTGTTTTTAGTGTATAATCAGTTTGGAAAAAGAAAAAACCAAAAAAATCAACTTTAATTATAGTGATAGCTTCTATTTAATAGGATTTATCATTTTAATTTTCTTTTTAGATTATTTATAAACAATACATCATTTTTATATTTTTAGAAATTCTCTTTTAGGTTAAAATAATTCTAGAAATTTTTCCAGATTTTTATTTTGCCTTTTAGTGGTTTTTAGAATTAATTTTAGTTTAATTAATTAGTAATTAATATTAAGTAATTAAATAGCATAATTAGATTTTATAAAGTATAACCTAGTTTTTATAATTTTTCTAACTTTTATTTAAGTTAAAATATTTTTTTAAATTTTTCTAGAATTTGTATAGTTCATTTTCTATTTTTTATAATTTAATTAGTTTAATTGGTAATTAATTAGTAATTAGATTAATAATTAGTAATTTAGTTTAAAAATACATAAAATCAACTTTTTATAATTTTTTAGGATTCCAGTGATGGTTAATTAGATTTATAATTTTTTTTTTAATTTTCTAAGTCTTTTTAGTATTTTTAATAATTCTAATTAGTTAATTAGTTAATAAATAGATAATTAGTAATTAATTAATAATAAATAATTAAATAGTGTAAAAATAGTTTTTCTTTTTCTTAAAATTTTCTTTAATTATTAGGATTTTAAAAATATTAATTTTACATTTGTAACCCTTTCCGTCCATCAGTTGTACTTTTCGTTCCGTTCGTCTGTGTATGTTTTTAATTAAAATGTACGTTTTTAGGTTTTAGCTCAAATCCTTGTAATCTAAATTCCCGTAATCAATCACGTAGCTTTCCTAAGCTATATTTATCAATAATTTCCAAATAATTCTTATCACAACCCTTTTCTGTGAATAATCACCCGATCACAAGTACGTTAAAGTTACAATTCACACCTCAACGGGATTTAACGACCCGGTGATACCTTATATTACCCGGAGCATTGATCTAGGCTATTTGACTTTGTTGACCATTCCTTGGTCAATATAAGTTGGTGGTTTAACATCAATCAGTGGCCCCCCGTGGGACCAGCATGGCAAGCCTTTAGAATTTCAGCGGCTTCCTGACCATAAACACACCGCCGGATGACTTGATCCGTACAGATTTTAAACAGGTAGGGGTCGTCCCAGAAGTAATGTTTCACATCTTTAAATAACTTGTTCTTTTGTTGGGACGACATCCCTTTCACCACAAAATTACCCGCATGGTAGTTTGCGAAATCGGCAAACCATGGGGTAATAGAATCTGCACGAAAAGCAACCGCATTGAGTGTCTCGAGAGGGAAGGTTTCATTAATTTCCTTCTTTTCGAAGACATCTTGGTGGGGGTTTTCCAATTGGGAGAGATGATCAGCAGCTAGGTTCTCAGCTCCTTTTTTTATCACGAATTATGATATCAAATTCCTGTAGGAGGAGAACCCAACGGAGTAGTCTCGGCTTTGCATCTTGTTTTGCAAAGAGGTACTTCAAAGCCGAGTGATCCGTATACACTATGCTTTTTGTCAATATCAAGTATGGACGGAATTTTTCAAAGTCATACACCATAGCTAATAATTCTTTTTCAGTGGTGGTGTAATGACTTTGAGCCTCGGTCATTGTCTTGCTTGCATAGTGTATAGGCTGAAAGTGTTTTGTTTTGCGTTGCCCCAAGACTGCCCCAATTGCATAATCACTCGCATCACACATGAGTTCAAAGGGCAAGTCCCAATCGGGGGCAACAAGAATCGGTGCCTCGGTAAGCTTTTTCTTTAATGTTTCAAAAGCTTCGATGCACTCGGGAGAGAAGATAAAAGGAGCATCCTTCTCGAGGAGATGGGTCATAGGCCGGGCGATTTTGGAAAAATCTTGAATAAACCTACGGTAAAAACCGGCATGACCCAAAAAGCTCCTAACACCTTTGACGGTAGTGGGATGAGGTAATTTTGCTATGACATCAACTTTGGCTTTGTCAACCTCAATCCCACTCTTTGAAATTTTATGGCCGAGGACAATGCCCTCTTTGACCATAAAGTGACTCTTCTCCCAATTTAGACAAAACCTTGTGTCTTCACAACGTTTAAGCATGTTGTCTAAATGGGAGAGACATGTTTGGAACGAATCCCCAATGACCGAAAAATCGTCCATAAACACCTCCATAGTTTTCCCGATCATGTCGGAAAATATGGCCATCATACATCTTTGAAACATGCCCGGAGCATTACATGAACCAAATGGCATGCGTTTATATGCGAAAGTTCCTGTTATGACCAAGAAACACGTTCGGGATGTCGAGGTTGATCAAAATACAACATGGTTTTAGAGAGAGAAAGTAGAGAGAGAAAGGTGAAGAAAAGGTGGTTTATTAAAATGACAAAGGTTTGGTTACACACACTATTTTCCCACACCCCTCATGGAGAGTCATGAGGGGTATTTATAGGCTCATTACATCACATGTTTGCCTATATTACAATAGTAGTCCCTAAAGTACTATTAGTATGATATCTAGTCCATTTCTTTATGTGTGACGTTATCTTTTATAAAATAGCATGGCTAACAATCTCCCTCCAAGATATCGTCACACATGAATGGATACAATGAGACCTATAAACACATTAACATGTAAATTACAACAATAGTAAACTATGTTGACGTTGTTGAAGCGCAGAGTCTCTGTAGTCTAGATACTGAGGCAGACTTGAAGTTCTCTCTTCCGACAATCTCGGCGTATGATCTTTGACACTGACGGCAAAGGTCTTTGTAGCTGTGAACTTCAACTGTAATGGTCTAGTTAGGTTATTACTCCCTCCTAACTAGTGAGCCTTTATTCTTATTCTTCTGCTCCATCCTGAACTGACAACTCTCTTTTTATCTCGCAGCGGATAAGGTAGATACTAATGAGTTTGCACCATGGTTGTCATTCTGGGAGCATCATAGCATAACTCACATAGTATTGCACAGAAGGTTGGTAATACGCTCCGATGTACACATCATTAGTACTTCTTCGGTTCTAGTGTAAGCACAATTCCCTCAAACAACCAACGTACTAGAGATGAAACACTACTTCTTTTGGCATGTTCTTAGAAAAAAAAAATTTAAAAAGTAAAAAAAATAAAAAATAAAAAAAAATAAAAATGAAGAGGAAAAAAAATATAAAAAAAACTGAACTGACAACTCTCTTCTCATCTCGCAGCGGATAAGGTAGATACTAATGAAGTAGTGTTTCATCTCAAAAAAAAAAAATAATAATAAAAAATAAAAATGAAGAGGAAAAAAAATATAAAAAAAACTGAACTGACAACTCTCTTCTCATCTCGCAGTGGATAAGGTAGATACTAATGAGTTTGCACCATGGTTGTCATTCTGGGAGCATCATAGCATAACTCACATAGTATTGCACAGAAGATTGGTAATACGCTCCGATGTACACATCATTAGTACTTCTTCGGTTCTAGTGTAAGCACAATTCCCTCAAACAACCAACGTACTAGAGATGAAACACTACTTCTTTTGGCATGTTCTTCTCCCTCCTGATAGTTGCGATGTATCGAAATCATCATACTATTGTATGTACATGCCAAAATTACCTGTACTTTACACTTCTGATGCAGTATAGATAGACCATGAAAGCATAATTTGTGAGAATATGTTGATAGGATATGACTCTCTTTATTCTACAATCTCTTCTCTTCTCTTCAACCTTTAAGCGACCTCTTCAAATTCCAACCAGCTAGTAAATGACCAATGACTATAGAAACAACCCAATTTAACAAATCTAACAATAAAGTAAGCATCCCGTAGATATGTTACTTAATCTTGTACTATGGTGTGACTAAGAACGGTGTAGAGAGTTCGTACACCATCGAATCTCTGAGTACTCTATACTCTTTAACCAACCAACCATCAAGTATAAGACGTACATCACCTCTTGATTATCCACAACTTCGTGTGACACTAAGCACTACAACGTAACTCCTTTAAGTGATAGTTATAACCCGTGAGCACTACAATGTAACTCCTTACATCGGGTATAACTAGATAATCCAAGTCTTAATCACTAACTTTAGTGTTTGCCCAAACAAGTATCTTCGAAAGTCATGCATCCATCCACCCCTAGACTTTGAGATAAATAAGTACACATGCCCTTAAAATGAACTTTAAACCCAGAAAAGTGATAAAGAATTATCCCCATAATCACAAAAATCCAATACTAGCTGTTGTCATTTGAATGTGATTCTTGATCAGGATCGTTTAAGCAATTCGTGGTGTGTTTTTGGTGTGTGATATATTGGTATTTAGATAATGAAACAATAAAATGAATCATGTTCTATAAAATGTTTACCAATAATATCATGTGTTTAGGAAAGGTGAAAGTTAGGTTTTAGGGTTTATAGACATTAGGTTATTCGATGAGGTAAGGGTTTTGTTTATATAATAATCCTTTGATATGTCCTTGCTCAAAATCCCAACTCGTTACTCGATATCCTAAGTCAATTTCGGCAGAGTTTCGTTTAGATTAGTCCCAAAGAAATCCTTACTCGATAAACGATAAGGTTGGACCAGCCTAACTCGGCAATCATATGAAGCATACCCTAACTCGAAAAACATCACCCCAAACTTGGTATCAAACCTAACTCGGTATCAACCAAACTCGGTAAGATAGATCCTAACTCGGTAAGACTTTGACCAAACTCGATACAATATGACCAAACTCGGTATAGTCACCAAACTCGGTAACATATTGACCAAACTCGATAATCCTTGAAATACGTAACCCTAACTCGCAAACTTTCAAAACTTCTAACTCGATAGAACAAATCCTAACTCGATATGATTATTCAAACTCGGTAAGATTTATTTCAAACTCGATAGAACAAATCCTAACTCGATAGAATTTTTCAAACTCGCCAGATTTTTCTAACTAGACAAGAAAAATCCTAACTCGATAAGATCGAAAGTTTTCCGAGAAAAAACACCCAAAAACACGATTTTTCACCCAAAAACACCACGATTCGCCCCCGATTAGCTCTGATGCCACTTGTTATGACCAAGAAACACGTTCGGGAGGTCGAGGTTGATCAAAATACAACATGGTTTTAGAGAGAGAAAGTAGAGAGAGAAAGGTGAAGAAAACGTGGTTTATTAAAATGACAAAGGTTTGGTTACACACACTATTTTCCCACACCCCTCATGGAGAGTCATGAGGGGTATTTATAGGCTCATTACATCACATGTTTGCCTATATTACTATAGTAGTCCCTAAAGTACTATTAGTATGATATCTAGTCCATTTCTTTATGTGTGACGTTATCTTTTATAAAATAGCAAGGCTAACAGTTCCATAGGGGCACGTGAAAGTGGTCTTTTCTTGATCTTGTGGATCAATGGGAATCTGAAAGTAACCCGAGGAACCATCGAGGAAGCAATAGTACTCATTCCTCGCTAATCTCTCGAGCATCTGATCCATAAAGGGCAAAGGAAAATGATCTTTATGGGTGGCGTCATTTAACTTGCGATAATCAATACAGACACGCCACCCCGTAACCAAACGAGTTGGAATCAACTCATTTTCCTCATTTGTGACAACAGTAATGCCACCCTTTTTTGGAACGCAGTGAATTGGGCTAACCCAAGGACTGTCCGAGATAAGGTAAATCAATCTGGCATCATGGAGTTTTAAAACTTCTTGTTTGATTACCTCATGAATTTTTGGATTCACCCTTCTTTGCTGTTGGACTGCTGGTTTGAAGTCATCCTCTATTAAAATCTTGTGGGTACAAAATTCAGGGTCAATGCCCTTGATGTCAGAGACTCGCCAAGCAATTGCTTGTTTATGTGACTTCAAAACCTTTATTAGAGCAGCCTTTTCCTCAACACTTAAATCCTTAGCAATTATGACGGGTAATTTATCATCACCCTCCAGAAATGCATATTCAAGATGAGGCGGCAAGTCCTTAAGCTCGACCTCAGGAAAATCATCAGTTTCCTCAACATATTTGATTTCCTGATTATGAAGTTTTTGTGGTAGAACAGGAAGAGGAGATGGGTCTTCGTTTAACAATTTCTCAAGGAGAAGAATATCCCTCTCGGGGTCAATCTGTTGGTTATCGATTCCATCGGGAATCGAATCACTTTTGAGAAAGGACTCAACCTCTTCTAAGATGAAGTCACTTCCTTCAAATGGAGTGAGGGAAGGAGAAGAATTAGCAATGATGGGATAAGAAGACGGAGTGAAGTTTTCACTCGTAGAATCATCAACTAAACCTAAAACCTCTTGAACGTACTCCTCAGCCGCAACATCGATGACATCTATTCGGTTTACCGATTCAGAGTCATAATTGGAGGAGTACCTCGATGTTTGATCAAGGTTAAAGGTGATTGCTACAGTTCCAACACGCAATGTGATCTCACGCTCAAATACATCGATAAGAGCACGCCCAGTTCTAAGGAATCCCCTTCCAAGAATGAGTGGGACCCTTGAATCGGCATCAAAATCAACAATCACAAAATCTGCTGGAAAATGGAACTTTCCCACTTTAACGAATACGTCCTCGGCAATGCCAAGAGGACGAGAAATCGATCGATCGGCAAGCTCTAAAGTCATGCACGTGGGAGTGAGTTTCGGGAAGGGATAGTTTCTTCCACACAGAATATGGCATCAGGTTAATGCTAGCACCTAGATCGGCCAAGGCGAAGCATTCAACCATACCCGGAAAAATACAAGGAATGAGAAACTTTCCGGGGTCTCCAAGCTTTTCGGGAAGCTTTTTCAAGAGAACTGCTGAGCAGTGCTCATTCAACAAAGTTCTAGCCATCTCAAAGAGTTTTTCCTTATTACTTATTCTTGATTGTTGATGCAAACTTGGGCATCAAGAGAATAGCATCCGCGAAACTAATGTCAAAATGCAAATCTTGAAAGATTTATCCATTTGGTGACTAACTTTTTCGCGGAGCTTTTGTTCATTGAGACGTGATGGGTAAGGAATAGAAGTTTTGGATTTAGGGTTGTCCACTGGAGTTTCAGGTGGTTCAAAAACAACTCCAGGCTTACATCTTGTTTTCGGAATAACCTGAGGTTGGACATGTGCGGTACTTCGTGAGCTAGGAGTTTGCACCTTGTCCGTTGTCACCTCAGGTTCACGTTCCACTACCTTTGGAGGAGAGAAAGAAGAGGTAGTAGTAATCGCGGGTTCATCATAAGAAGTACCACTTCTAGTTGTGATCGCCTTAGCATCGCCCCTCGGGTTAGCGATCGTGTTACTCGGAAGTGTTCCTGAGCCCGAGGGTCGTTCATTTAAAGACTTCTTAATTTCAGAAATCTGGCTAACCAACAACTTGTTCATCTCTTCTTGGGACTTCATGAATTGTTTTAACAACTCGTCAGATGAAGGCCCAGTTGGAACAATGGCTTGATTTTGGTTATTAAAATTTTGAGCACGATTGTTCTGATTGCGGCCTTGATTTTGAAAATTACCCTAATTAGGGTTGTTGTTTCCATGAAAATACCCGGGGTTGAAATTATCCTGACCTTGGTTTCTATTAAAGTTTCCTTGATTTTGGAAACCTTGATTTTGGAAACCTTTGTTTTGATTTTGAAAACCGTGACCCTGATGGAAGTTACCTTGGTTTCGGAAACCTTGGTTCTTTCTATTTTGATTCTGGTTACGGTTTTGGATATTTTGGTTTTAATTAAAACCGGGAGGTCCAGGATAATGATTAGGACGGTAGTTCGGGTCCATAGGAGGGCGGTATTGATTGCCTCCTTGATTAGATGACCCGACTACAGCATGAGCTTCAAACAGAGAAGCATCAGTAGCTGTGCAATTGTAGTAGGCATGCGGCCCACCACAAGTTACACAGACTTCCACTTTCTTAACCTCAGCAGGTGGAGGATGTTGTGGAAATAAAACTTTCTTTGTTTGGGCGAGAACCAAAGCTTGAATAGCCTCAGTAAGCTTGTCAATCTTAGCATCAGTGCTAGACTGACTCGAAGGAGATGAAGTGGAAGGACCCACACTAATTTGGGAAACAACCGGCTTGCTTTGTGTAGAGCAGACCTTGGACTTGTTCTCAATGATTGCTAAGGCTTCTTTGGTGGTTCTACTCAAAAAGTTACCTCCCGTGGAGGCATTGAGAGAATCCTGATCAACTTGGCTCACGCCATTGTAGAAAGTATCGAGTTGCATCAACTCGGAGAAACCATGATGTGGACACTTGCGAAGTAATTCTTTGAAACGGTCCCACGCTTCACCAAATGATTCATCATATTTCTAAGTGAACTTGGTGATCTCGTTTTTAAGACTTGTGGTCTTTGAAGGTGGGAAGAATTCATTCGCAAACTTTTTTATCAGATCTTCCCATGTCTGAATAGATCGAGGGGGTTGTTTCTCAATCCAAATCCGGGCTTGACCTTCGAGGGAGAACGGGAAGAGAAGAAGCTTGATTGCTTCATACGGGACATTTTTGTACTTGATGGTTGATGTGATTTTATTGAACCATCGAATATGAGCATGAGGATCGTCCCTCTCAAAACCGTAGAATTGACTTGAGGTTACAAGATTAAGTAACCCGGTTTTGAGCTCAAAACTATCAGCCACGATGGCTGGGACAACAATAGCGTCTCCGTAACCCTCGATGGGTGCTTGGAGAAGCTCAAACATGGGGCGGTCTTCCGCCATGGTGACAGCTGGAATGGAAGTACGGATCTTAGATCCGACTGTTGGTGCTGAACGTCTACGAGGTCTTCTAGGTTTTCTTACAAGCTCACGTAATGGGCTACTAGACCTAGAAGAACGAGTGCGCATGCACTAAGAACAAAAACCAATTAAAACAAAGTCGAGGCAAAACCACAGTGAACTTAAACCAATAATCACAAGTAAGTGGCTTCTTTAAGAAAGGTACACCACCTACAGGGATACAAAGGCAAGTTTTTATCTTTTGTTTGAGAACTTATTATGTTCACACCCCCAGTTAGTAGGTGTTCTGTCTTGGTTTGCGATGGTTTATTTTTATGTAATTATTATTCACAAGAAAAGACGAATGTTTTTGGGTTTTTGTCTATGGGTGAAAAAAAAACTTTTGGACAATATTTTTGGTGTCGATTCGTTTACTAAATTCGTATTTCTTTAAGAATCACCTTAAAAGAAACGCGATATAGAAAACGTAACGATCTGTTTTGTTTGTTTTTGATTTTTTTGGTGTTGTTAACACTTTAGGAAAAGTGTTAATGACGTTTTTGTTATATGATTAAGATTTACAAAAAGTGGGTGAGTTTATACAATGATGTGTGAAAAATCACTAATCTCTAAAGAACGTGTGCAGATACGCAGCAGCCTCCCCGGCAGCGGCGCCAAATTTTTTATTGATTCCGAACGGTCAACTAAGTTCACCAGGTGATGGTCAACCAAGTCAAACGTCAAAAACCAACTAACCAAGGAGTTTAGGGAATCCCCGGGTCGTTATGTCCCGATGAGGCGTGCAATTGTATTTGTAAACGTTTTAAATGATCGGGTGATTAATCAGGAAGTTCAGGAATTTGATTATTATGGTTACACTACGAGATTACGATGGAAAATGACTTAGAAACACTTTATTAACAATTATTGATTATCAGATTACCTAAAAACGTGATTTAACCTAAAAACGCGCGTTTGAGTATAAAATAAACGCGAATGCGCAAATAAAAAAGAGAAGCGGGAGTAAACAAAATCCTACGAACGTGAAAATTATATTTTTACAATCCTAGTGTTATAAGAAAATTTTTAGAAAATTAAAATTATTTTCACAACTATTTAATTAATTACTATTAATTAATTACTAATTATTAATTACTTTTTAATTAACTAAATTATCCTAAATTACAAATAATTATGAAAATTAACTAGAAAAATGAAAATTAAATTTAGAAAAATCTAAGATATTATAAAACTAATTTTAAAACAGAAAAACTATTTTTCCTACTTTTTAATTAATTATTAATAATTAAAAATTAATTATTTAATTGATATAAATTAAACTAAATTATAAAAAATACTAAATGATTAAGGAAAAATCTGAAAAAATTACTAAAAATCTATTATGATTACAGAAGCCTAAGAAAAATTTAAAAACAGTTGTTGCTTATAAATAAGCTGAAAAAAAAGCCAAAAGGGCTTAAATAGAAGCTATCACTTTCTATTTTTTTTGTCTTTTTCTAATTTTTATTTTACACACTACTTTAGATACTGGATTTAGACAACTTTTGTAAAGACAAGTTTGATGAAACTTACAAATAAGCCATTGATGAGCTTATTTTCTTGACAACTTATTGATTATGGACTTTTGATGAAGCACAAGATGCAAACGAGCTACACTACTGGCCTAAGGTACAAATTAAGCGAAACAAGATTGGAATAAACTTGAATTGAACAAGAAAATCAAGAAGTATCAACTGAATAAGCTTAATCTAACCAATAAGCAATCCTAAGTACCCACAGATCCAAAAAGGCTTCAAGGGCTCACTTGCAGCCCCCTGTGGGGTCCACAAAACTGATCAAAGGTCTAAAATAAGCTTGGAGCATATTAGTCCACCCAGTGGGCTTTCCAAAATGCCCACAAGCTCAGGCTGATGATTACTAGGGAGATTTCTATGAGCTTATGAAAAGGGCTATGTAACTGAGTTCTCAGCACACAGACCCAAAATGGTCAGGCAAAAAAGCAACAAGCAGCCTGGGTGAATAAGCTTGAACAAGTGAAATAAGCACAAGGACCATTAGTTTGATAGTTAGGCTATACTAGAAAACACATGACCTAAGCTGAAATACACTAGAGAGCTTTTGACAAGCTTGAGAAATCTCACTTGTGCACACTGATGAATCAGTATGCAGTCCCAAACAGTCCAAAAGAGTGCTTATATATAAGCACTTAATAAGCAGCTACTTCTAAACTAAAGGCAGACTTTTAAACTACACCTAAGGGGCTTCCTAAAGCAACAAGAATCAAACCCTAACACTAGCTAAGGAACAATCTACAAGTAATCGAAATCTCCAACAATCTGAGAAGCAGGGGAGGACTCAGTCAGACCACCAACTTTGCAACCAAATTTCCATGAGAAAATCAATTCCAAACTCCAATGTTATTTCTGAAATAGATTAACAAGCTGACTAAGTATCCAATTCAACAAAAACTTTTGATTTTCAATCACTAACAAACCCTAAGAATTGATTTGAATTGTTCTAAAAAAAAACTCAATACACCATTCCTTTGACTTTTGAATAAACTTGCACTTTGACTTATATGAAATTGGACTGACAACAATTGATTGGTTTATGTTTATTAGAACCAAAAGAAGCTATTTCAAGCAACTATAAAAGCTTTTGAGTTGATTTTAATGATTTGACTCACCAATACACCAACAGTAAACTGCCAATGGAAATTAGAAGAAAATTTGACTTTTTTTGTAAACAAGTAACGAATTGATTGGTCAATTTGGACTATGTTAAACTTAAGAGCAAAGAACCAATGACCCTTAACAACTAATAACCATAATAACACTGAAATATAGCTTGATCCAAACACTCCTATTCTAACTGATTTTGTATTTTAATGACACAGTTGAGTAACTAAGGCTAGGAAACTACAAGATAGGGTTAAACTAACATGTATTGAACATATTGGAACACAAATAAACCACAACTTACAACTACAACAGGTTAACACTAATTGTGCAAAAAAGAAAATATATTATGAATGGATCTTACAAGCTATCCAAAGAGCAAGCTAAAGTGAACCAGGAACCTTATCCTATGCTCCCCTGAGCTCTAAACCCATTCCAACTTCCATGCCCTTTCTATATCAGCAATCCAACACCTTCATTTTCTCTTCTGTTTTTCTCTTTTCCTTATTTAACCTCTTTTTTTATTTTTTATTTATTTATTTTTTTTTTATTTTTTTTAACTACTGAGAACAGAAGTGAATTTATGAAACCTCAAAACAACAATAACAACTTTTAAAAAAATTATAAAACTGAAAGTAATTGAGTTGGAATTTTGAGAAACTAGACTTGCATTAATATTAAAAAGATTACAAACTATTTTTACTGAATTGGAAAGTTACAGAGAAAACTACTTTTCTAAATTAAAAACTACTAAGAAAACTACATGCCTCCACAGGCTTACAATGATTTCTTATAAATACTAAAAAATAAAGAAAAACTTAAACCATGCCTTTTGTCTTCTTTTGTGCTTTTGTGCTCCCTACTTTACTTTTTGTTGTCTGGTGTGAGACAGCTTTGTATTTGTCCCCTTATATCAATTTAGGTACCAATTGTATTGGTTTTCTGAGTTGGAGAGGAGGGGGTAATAATTAGTTGGGTTGACTTTGGTTGAGGAAGGGAAGTAGAGTGGTTAGTAGGATGGTGGAGGGGACAAAAGTGTTGGGAGTTGCAGGTTATTGGGGGTTGGGGTGTTTGGTAATGGCGGCAAAGATGGGGGAAGGGGGAGGTTGACCTGAGCTTTGACCCCGTCTATTTTTATTAATAATAAGTGGGTGGGCTTGGGTAATATTTGGGCCAAAGGGAATGGTGGGCTGGGGTTTATGTTTGTGTGGATTGGTTTGGTTTTGGTTTAGGAAATTACAAAGGGTCCGTTTGGTATGTATGTTAACAAGGACCAAAATTGTAATTTCTGATTTTTGTGAGGACTAAACTTGCCAACTGCTCAAAGTTAATCCAGGGACCAGAATTGCCACATTTCAAAATCATAAGGGCCACAAAATATGTTTTCCATTTTAAAATTCCCAAGGACTGATTTCGCCAATTTTCCAAATTGCAGGGACCAAATATGTCATTTTTCCAAAACTTTCACCTAAGGGTTAAATTTGACTTTTAAATGCCTTAGGTTGACTTTCCTTTCAAAACAAATGCTCAGGGACTAGTTTTGTAAATTTTTGAGAGTTGGGGGACTGAAACTACCAATTGTGTAAACTTTGTTCGTTTTTCATTGTTTTTGCTCATTTTGCATCTGAAACGTATAAAATACAATCCCTGGGATATTTTTAGTATTTTGATGCATTTTTTAGCATTTTCGGATGTTTTGGCAGTTTAAATACGATAAAAATGATGAGTGTTTGAGCACTCATCACTATACTATACTACAACGATCATGTATACTGCCTGGCAGGGATTGCAAGCTTCTCAAGATCCTTTAAGAGGTAAAACCTGTCGCGAGGGCGCAATCCCGCGTATCAAGTTTTTGGTGCCGCAGCCCGGGGAATAGTTATTGTCTAGGTTAGAATTTCTTTTTATTAGGTCTACTTGCTAGATTCCTTTCTAGTAAGATTTTTATTTTTATTCTTAGGTTTTCTTTAGTCTATCTTATTTCTTCATTCCTTTGTTCGTAATCTTTGCCATCCGACATCATGGAAGGTGGTAATATCTTTGATCCCATCAACCCACCACAACAAAACCACCCACAAAACCCACCACTAGCCAACCAACCTCCTAGACCCCGAACTTTAGGAGAGTATTCCCGTCCTAGCCACCAAGGCTATCGAAACACAATTGAGCTCACTCAAGGAGCCAATGTGTCCCCCTTGTGATCCGACACCATCCGGTTGGTGCAAAGCGGATGTGCATTCCATGGACTTCATTCCGAAGATCCTAATCAACATCTCAAGGATTTCCTAAAAATCGTAGATTCCATAGACCTTGATGTTGAAACTAGAGAGACAACCCGATTGCGTCTATTCCAATTCTCTCTACGTGACCAAGCTAGTCAATGGCTTGAACGTTTACCCGCGGGATCCATCACCTCTTGGGATGATCTCACTTCTCATTTCCTTGCTCAATTTTTCCCACCGGGGAGAACTACCAAGCTTAAAAATGATATCTTGATGTTCCAACAACGTCAAGGTGAAACTCTCTATGAAGCATGGACTCGTTTCAAGGACTTACTCCAAAAAGTCCCTCATCATGGCACAGATCTTTGGCTCCAAGTCCAAATCTTCTATGACCATATCGATCTCTCCACAAGGCGAACCATTGACCAATCGACCGGTGGCAAGCAACGTGATCTAAGTGCGGAAGAATCATGGGAACTCATAGAAGATCTTACTCTCTATGACAACGAAAGTTGGAATGATCCCCGTGATTTGAACAAAACGGTCAAGGCAATATCTTTGCCTTCGAACAATTCTAGCACTCCCGACCGTAGGATCATGGAACTTGAGGACTAAGTCAAGTTTCTCATGAAATCCTACGAAGCTCCTAAGCCTTCAATCCAAGTGAACAAAATCACTTCTTCATGCGAATTTTGTAGTGGTCCCATGACACTCGTGATTGCGTGGAACTCCCCGGACAAGCTTTTGCGGATTACGCATCCTCGTGTACCGACTAAGCGGGAGACAAGTGGTACACTTTCAAACCCGAGCCAAACCCTTACGGTGATTCCTACAATCCTTCTTGGAAAAAATCACCCGAACCTTAGGTGGAAACAAAACAAAAATATGCCCCAAAAGAAGTCTTCTAATCCACCTAATCGTTACCAACCAAACGGTCCACCCTCTAACCGTACTTTCAACAACAATCCTTCCAATAACTATGGTAGTACCAATAATCTTGAAGGATTGATGTCCAAGTTTATGGCATCTCAAGAAGCTCGCATAGCTAAGTTTGAAACCGAATTCAATTAACAACAAACGGAGATGACCAATAAAATTGACAACTTGTTGAAAGCCCTCAACAACCAAGTGCTAACTACACTAGGAAGGACACTAGGGACACTAGTAGCGGAATCCAAATTAAAGACCCCTCATCATCTAAACACGTCCACTTTGTCAATGTTGTCACCATTAAGCCAATAGATAAGAATATAGAAGAAAGTGACAAGGATGAAGTTGGAATAGAAATTGGACATAAGGATGAGATTAAGGAAGTTGAGGATATAAAGGAAGAAAAGTTAGAGGAAGTAGAAAATGTAGAGAAATACATTGATAAGTTACCCACCAAGGAAGAACAGGAATACCATAACGATCTATACGATGACCCCGAGACACCATACGTCCTTGGTTCTCCACTCATCAAAGCGGGTGATCCCTCTAACATCAACATACCATGCAATATTGGGCATATGCATGTGTGGAAAGCCTACATAGATCTTAGGTCTCCCATAAACATTATGACTAGGACCTATTATAATTGGGTAATGAAGAAGCAACTTGGATATAGGATGATTCCTAACACGGGTTGGATGAGCAACTTTGTAGGAAGCGTGAAAGGATTACACGTCTTTGTAGGAAACTTCACTTATGTTACCGACTTTGTGATTGTAGAGGATATTCGTCCGGTAATAGATGGTTGCGTAAGTCAAGTAGTGTTCGGAAAACCGTTTGTTGGAGCCTCTAAGATGAATTATAACCCGTCCCTAGGGATAGTTAGATTCAAGGATGAGAACGATGAAATTGCTTACCAAATGCCCAATAAGATTGAACAATTCCGTCTTCTATCAAACCTTGAAAAGGAATACAAGCAAGCAGTTTACTATAGGAATGATGAGGATAGAAGTAGAGGAGTAGATTATGTCATGAGTAGAATATTCGATTTCTACAAGGAA
This sequence comes from Artemisia argyi, assembly GCA_030686995.1. NCBI lineage: Eukaryota > Viridiplantae > Streptophyta > Magnoliopsida > Asterales > Asteraceae > Artemisia > Artemisia argyi. The sequence continues at coordinate 110,337,495 of CM060702.1, forward strand.
TGTTTGCAACTAGGTCCGGAATACAAAACTAAGATTGAAGATGTCCTAGAGAATGTGACCGATGACGAAGTCACGTAATAGCCCATGACCTTGAGTCTAGCTACAAGACTCGTAAATAAAGAAAAGCGCTTCTTGGGAGGCAATCCATGTTTTATGTGTTTTTATTTGTTTCATTTGTTTTGTTTGTTTGATTTTATTTGTTTCCGTATGCATGCTTTATTTTTATTGTTGGTAAATCATGTTTCAAAGTAAATTGTGAAAATGCGTTATTTTGTTTTTAACTTCGTCTTAATTACATATAAAGGTATTTTGCAAAAGTTAAGTGTAAGGGAAATCCAAATTTGTTTCTTCCAGAAATTTTCCGGAAACTTAACATAAGATTTTTCCAGGAACATTCTAACGTCCTCAGGAGTTACAACCAACGGCGTCAGGTAATAAAATTCTGAAAAATTTTGCGAGTTTTGTTTAAAGCGGAGCCTTAAAGGTTTTGTTGATTCTTTAGCTTCACAAACTCCAGGAAATCTGCAAACATTCATTCCACAAATATTATATCTTAATTTGCTTTCTAGGACTTGTTAATATATATAGATTGTAGCCGATTTTACGCAAAGTTTGCCTGGATTGTTTTCTCAGGTTTAACAGGTTATATATGACAAGAAGATGATTTATATTTCTGGAGGGAAGCTTTCAACGTTCATTTTCTTGGAGGAAGATCTAACCTTGTTGACACACTATCCACACCGAACAAATCATGGGATTATTTTTTTTTCATTCTTTTACCCGTTTTACTTTTACATCCCTTAATTGAACATTGGGGACAATGTTCATCCTAAGTGTAAGGGGAATGCAAATTCCCTATGATATTATTTTGGATGGTAGAGTAAGAGTGTATGCAATAAAAAAATAAAATAAAATAAAATAAAATAAAAATCAAAAAATCAAAAAATCAAGAAAAGAAAAAAAAATAGAAAAAGGAAAAAGGAGAAAAAAAACATACGGACTACCATCCCGTTTCATTATATGTTTATTTTTAAGTTTTTGTTATTTTGATTTATTAGATTAAGTCGAGTCGAGTCTTGGCTTAGCAACGCCATATTGTACATGTAATTAACCAAGTTGATTACCTCGCCACCAGTAAATATTGCATTTATCCAACAAAACCGTGTTTTCCATATCCCTACACCTAACGTTATAACCCTTTAAAAGACCTCTTTGATAGTTTATCCTAGGTGCTTACGCCAAGTGGTGGAGGTTTGATCCTTTCCCAAGCCTATGGTAATCTATTTGCTATGACAGGTAGTGAGAGATGTTTTCCATTTCCTTATTGTGATATATACTTTATTACACCCGAGAGATGTGAGTATCTAAACACTATTTGTGAGGTGCTAGTGTATGACCTCCGTTCTTGTTTTTGGTTTTTAGTGGAATGATTATTTGTTGTAGTTACTTTTATATTAGTGTTAAATGACCCCTAACTTGTATTTTGATTAGAATAAAAATGCATTTGCTTGAGGACAAGCAAATCTCAAGTGTAAGGGTATTTGATGAGGCAAAAAGTGTATCGCTTTTAAGGGGTCATTTAAGCTCGAATTCGTGATTATTTGATTAATTATTTCCCTAAATCGTTCATTTTGTCATTTTAGGTACTTTTGAGGAGAAATCTGGAAAAGGAAGTGTTTTGGACGTTTTTGGAGCATAAAAGTGAGGAAAACAGCAAAGTCTCAAATTCCTTGCTGGGAACAGTACCTGACGACGTCAAGGATTAACACATGACGGCGTCAAGAGTGACAAAAGAGGTGGAAGTGGATATTATAACGTAACGGGCCAGAGTATTTTCAGTGTTAATGACCTGACTGCGTCACCAAGGCCGTCAGGGTCAAAATGTAAGTGACGGCCCAGAGTATATTTACACATGAAGGCGTCAAGATTGGTTCTAGGCAATACGACTCTTAACTTGGCGGTGAGTTAACGACGTCAGAAGTTAATACATGACACCGTCAGGATGCTTTGTCTATATATATTTTTCCAATTTTTCATTGTAAAGGTGGAACAAGTTGTGGAATATTAGAGCATAAACCCTAGGTCGAATTTTCTGCTTATTGAAGGGGTTTCAAACCCTTCTTTCTTCCATTTTTGAATAAAGATAAGTCTTCCAATAATCATTCAATATGTCTATGTGTTGTTTGATTCTATCTTATGCTTATCTTTCTTTTAACATGTTAGGCTAGGTTTTTATTGCGTTTGCTTAGATGTAGTGAAACCTAGATGTTGATTATTGGTTAATTGTTTGTTTATAATTGTTACGGATGATTGTATTTGATGTTAGGCTTAAGAAAACTGGCAGACTTCCATTGGTAACTTTCTTGAACGTCTTAAGAAACATGATCGGAGGTGTACTACGATTTTGGGTTGTATTTAATGCATAAGTGAATTCTAATGATCCCATGTTAGGAGCTCTTAGTCGGCTCGACATAGGAGTGAAGTAGGATCTTATAGAGTTAGGGAATATTGTACACGGCCCTACGACTAGTATTAAGGAATATAACCCGTCATCCATGCAATTTTAACAAGCTAATCAACCGGTAAAAGATATCTAGGGAGTAATGAAATATAAGTAAACACATCTTTTCTCATTATTGTTTCCACCACATTAGTTTAATTTCATTTCTTTTATTTTATTTTGATTGCATCTTAGCTAACTGGGTTAGTTGACTTGCAACTAATTCCGCCCACTCCTTCAAAACCCGAGATTTTACTTGCTTTCATAAAATATAAAAAAAAATACAAAAAGAATCATCACTCACCTCTAGACCTTGTTTAGTAGGCTTTCTAATCCTAGCGACACTATTCCTGAGTTGAACGATCAATCCCTCGGTACTTGTCACTATAATATACTACAACGATCAGGTACACTGCCTGGCGGGGATTGCATGCTTCTCAAGATCCCTTGAGAGGTAAAACCTGTTGCGAGGGCGCAATCCCGCTTATCAATGACCTTGGTGAAATAGCTACCATATCAATCTGAACAGGTTCTTCTTCACTTTCCATGCTCCAATCAAAGCTTCCTAGACCATCTCTTGACTCCAAAGCAGCAAATCCTGGTTCCTCATCAAAAGTTGTGCTCCAATCAAATTCTTCCAATGCAACCATAGACTAGGTTACTGGTTCATCATCAAATTCATTACTCTAGTGAACCTCTGATAGATGTTCTTGAGCCACCAAAGCTTGTGATTTTGGTTCAGGAATAGGAACTTCCTTTCTTTCAACCTTGGGTTTTTCAATCATTCTATTTGCCTGATACTTTGCAAACTTGCATTCCCTTGCAAAGTGACCAGTCTTTTGACAATTGAAGCATTCAATCATAGATTTATCAAATGCTATACCCTGCTTGGCTTTAAAATCAATATTTCTTCCTATTTTGTTCATGAACTTCTTGATCCTTGAAGTAATCATGGCAATCTGCCATCTTATGTCAATTTCTTCTAGAGCATCATCATCAATTTGCTAGACATCTTCTTGATATGTAACATGTAAAGTGGCTTGTTGAGCAAAGAAAGAACATAGAACGTCATCTGAGTTGGTATTGTTTGATGGTGATGAAGTGGTAGTAGTCATGGTTATGCAAGTGTGCTATTTATCTTCAACAGTACTTTGTACAGGCTAAGCAGTACTTTTAGTGAAAGTACTGCCTCTGTTTTCAGAAGACACAAAAGCAATGTTATGATTTTTCTGATGAGAACTTGAACCTATGTTACCCTTCATCTCATGCTCATACACCTTTAAATTATTGTAGAGATCATCAAAGTCCATAGAATACAAAACAGGTTGTCCTCTAATCATAGTAGCAACCACATGCCATGCAGATGGAAAATTTATCAAGAACTTCAAGTTTGCATCTTCAACAGATGCCTCTGCTCCATATAACTCTAGCATACTGAGTAGATTTTGATATCTGTCATAGGCAGAGTCAAGGCCTTCTCTTTCACCAACAGTGAATGTTTCAAACTGTTGCTTCAATAGGTTTCTATGCATCTTCTTGGAAGCATCATTACCTACAAATCTTGTCTTAATAGGTTTCAAGACTACAGAGATATGATTTGCAGCTTATTTATATGTGGTGACATGTTCAATAAAATCTTAAGTCAAGGGGAAGCATTGAAGATTGTCTCATTCATGGAGATAGTTTTTTTTAATATCAAATAAGGTAAGATTGTTGGTTATTATAGATTTGATGATTACAAAACTACATGTGCTTATATGAAGAAGAATGAAAGTACTTTGAATGAAAGTACTATCTGCTGAACCAAAGTTGTTTTCATCCTTAGCATCATGAAACTTTAGTAGGTGACCATCAGGAATAGCAGACAACAGTATGTTGAGAGCCTTGTCTTGATTTCTTTTTGTAACTGCTCGCAGGGTTGGCTTAGGTGGTGTAGGTTGTCCTTCAACTGATACAGGTTCTTCAATGACAACATTACCATTAAAAATCACATCCCATAGAGCATGGTCTGTGATAGAAATGTACTGCCTCATCTTCATGCTCCATAGATCATACTCTCCCTTCTTGACAATAGGAATTCTGATTGAGGTGATGGACGGAACTGATGCAACTTCAGTCGACATCTTTTAGGGTTTGTAGTAAAAATCGGTTTTAAGGGTTTCTTCTTAATCAGAGTTTCCACACAAGCTCTGATACCACATGTAAAGAATCGTTTAAGCCCGTCTAGGATATGTTTTACGAATAACATAAATACGCAGCGGAATATAAAACAATATGTTATTCAACAAGGTTTTCATTATTCACTATATCCCCATGATCAAAAGATCCTTGAGGCTAAACTAACTAATACATAGATCGATTTGTTACTAATAAACTAACTAATTAATAAACCCTAGGCGTCCATTGTAGGAACTTGACGCCTAGACACACACCCCCCCCCCCCTTTAAGTCGACTACATCTTTTTTTGTGCACCCCTAACCTAATTACCCATGTCCTCTTTATATACTAGAGGATTAGGGTTTACAAATTACTATGAAGGACTAATAAATAAATCTTCTTTTGCAAGCTAGTCCTTCATGTTTCATACTTTTTCATATACTGCAGTAGAAGTACTTTGATTCAAAGTACTTTTGGTTCCGCAGTACTTTGGTTCAGCATAAAGTACTTTCATTCAAAGTACTTTCATTCTTCTTCATATAAGCCCATGTAGTTTTGTAATCATCAAATCTATAATTCCCAACATCTAGCCAAGCCTCCATCGCGGATATACAAGTTCTGCGATGGTAAACTTGTGTCGCATACAACTATAGTTACACAACATACCCTATACTAAGATAAAGTATAAATAGAAGTCCCTAACTAATGATTTACACTTTTTGTGTTCCAACAATGGGAGACTGTAACAACCCACTAACTTCCCTTTAGGTTAGAAATGCATTACTAACTTAACTTAGGCCCTCACTAAGCACAATCTAGGATTAGAAATTCCTATAGGATTTTCCCGAGCTAAATTTTTGCTTTATTATATCCTTATGACCTAACTAACCTGTAGACAAGCTCACATATCCACACATGCCAACCACTACCATGTGTAATTGATGTAAACATCCTGGTATGTCAAGTCAATGTTACAAACATATTTTCACAAAGAAAACTATCACTCTAATACACCATACTTGCTAGAAAACCCTAAATGCACCTATGTGTTCCCGGTTAGCTTTAAAACCCTAATTGCTTATCTGAACTAACCTGAAAATGTTTAAGCCTTAGGTATGAGTTACATTAGTTACTTTAGGATATATTAGACCCCCTATATCATAGTACAACCGCTTAGAACTTAGGTACAAGTCCCTTAAGCACAAAACCATAATTAGGTCATAACTTCCTGAAACTAGGTCTAAACTATCCCAAATCTTTACCATAAGTTATCATCAGTTAGTATAAGCCTCTTAGGACATTATATTAGTTATTAAACACCCTTAGGACCCTTAATTAATCACTAAACCCTAGGTAAAACCTTAAACTCTTACTAGACAAAACTAGGTTAAAATTTGACCTAAACACCTAAACTAAAATACTTAAGCACCTTAAATTAACCAAGCAACCACCTTAGCACCTACCTAATAGTAAGCAACCACCCTATCACCTCTAACCACCCAAGAAAGTAGGTGGATCACCTACTTGTCACCACCTTCCCCAAACCACCTCTCTCGGCCAAACCATCACCACAACTGACCTATCGCAGCCCCTAGCTACTCCACCTTCTCCACACCTGCTCCTTGTCACCTCCTAGACCTACCACACCACCCTATAGCTCAGCTTAGTCGACCTTCCCCCCTCGACACCTAGCAGCCCTTTACTTGCCCACTACTCCTTAGGCACCTATAAATACCCCTCCCCTCCCCTCCATTTCTCTTTGCACCTTTCTCTCATCACTACCTTAAACCTTTCTATATTCTAAGACCCTTAGAAGCCCTAAAGATCGAGTAGCGAAGCCCTGGCCTTGTCGAGTTGTGGTTTGAGCCGAGAGAAACCCTAGAAACCCTTAAGCCCTGGTTAACCCTTGCACGACCTAGGTACGCCTTAGTTTTTGTTATAGTAGCCTTAGAATAGACCTAGGACACTTAGGATAAGCCTCAGAAACCATAGGATAGCCTTAGATTTTCTCGTTTGCATGCTTTCATTTCGTAGCCCTAGATATAGTTGATTGCATGTTTACGTGTGATATATCTTATTCTCATGATATAATCTGAAAAATATGACTTATTTGAACTCATATGAACTAAACATAAGCTAGGAAACTTAGTTTCTATGTTAAAATATAATTTACATGCATTTAGGACTAGTTTTGCAAAACTTTACATGAATAGGGGTACATCATAAATTCCTGAAACTATAAAGTTTAGGGACTGTTTTTAACATTTCCTAGAAGTTATTAGTGTAAGGACTCATTTTGCAAAGTTTTGAAACCTTTGGATAGAAATTAAAATAAATTATAAACTAAAAAGGACTATTGATGCAAATATTATAATTTAAGAGTCAAAAGGGTAAATAATGAAAGTTAGTATAGTTTAGGGACCATTTTTGTCATTTCTCTAAAATATATAAGTATAGGGATTAAATGTGCAAAAGTTAGAAAGTTATATGCTTAATTGTTATAAGTTTATAAGTATAGGGTAGAAAACATAAATATATAAACTTGAAGGGTAAAAATGGACTATTTCCGTATAAATATAAAACCTATTTAAGTTAGAAGCATAACACAATACTAGAGAGCTTCATGCGAGGAGTACTATGTGGATATTTCGTTTTGACGAGTTTGCTGGGTTTACGAATTAAAGTGCCCTGGCTCCTCAAACGATTATTGCATATATTTCTGAGTTATGATGGCCCGAACGGTGTTATGTTATAACTAAACCTTAATAGCAATTGATGACATCAAATAAGTACATTTTATTTGCATCATTTATCCTATGTTATTCACTTGTTTTATATTATGTTATATGAGAATCGATACTTAATCGCTTACTTTTGTGATTTTCAGTTATAAACAAGCATTTGGTGAAAATTGGCTATTTTGGACGTAAATTGGAGCAAAATGGATCGGTATGGAAAAGTCCACTGAACTAACGAAGGATACGCCGTATTACATTGCAAACATACGGCGTATCAATCTTAAAACTTCACCAAAAGATCATCCAAGACACAAAAGAACATGCGCCACATAAGAGATTGAAGATACGCCGCATCTAAAGGGTGTGTACGAATATTCTGGAATATAATAATCTTGGACCCCACGCGAAGTTACCTTGATACGCTGCGTCGGACCAATCCGATGCCCCGTATTGGCCATATACAATCCTTACCAAGAATTCAAGAGATCAAGTGAAGATTAGAAGCTTAAAGAAGAAGTCAAAGACTACAAGTCGACACTTAAAGATGTTTTAGTATTTTGGCCGTAAAATCTTCATCCGGACTCCGTTTTAGTTGATTCAAGCGGCCACGGAAAGAGAAAAAGGATATCTATCTGATGCTGATGCTCCATGTCAGAATTCTAGATACGTCATATCTTGTCAGTTTCAGACTTGGAGGCTACGTTTACTTATAGATGCGGCGCATCTAAGTCTCTAGATGCGCCGTATCGACCCCGATTTCAGAAACTATAAATAGAATACCCATAAACGAATTAGGGTATCCTTGGGAACCCTTAGGGCCATTCCCAGACGATCAAAGGCTCTCCAAACAGCAGAAGATGAACCTTGAAGACCCAATTATCCTTGAAGAACATCTCTAATCATTGTTATATAACTTAATCATTCGGTTAGCGTATCGTATTCACTATGTTTCATACTCTATTCATTTTAATTATGTTTATGTACTTTGTTATAGAGATTATGGGCTAACACCCTTATGTGTTAGCCAAGTTTATGATTATCTGATGTTTTGATTTGTTTCTAATTCGATTGGTTGCTCAGTCTTTGTTTTAATTACTTATGTTAAGTAGTTTTGTTTTATTGTATTAGTAAGCTTTAATTCATCAGGATAGATGGGCTTGTGACTACGTGACTACGGAACATGGTACACTCCCCTTAATATTGCTTTCCCATTAATTAAAGTTTATATGTTAATTTTTTTGGTGACTTATATTAGTGCATTGATAACCTCTGTGTCTAGCTGAGCCCGTGAGCTGCCATACTTGCCCCTCGACTACTTAAGCTAAAGTCTTTAGATAAGTAGGATAGACATAAATGATCATTAAGGGTTTACTCGCCGATATAATGCGATCCAACGAGAGAGTATTGATTACGATACACTTCATATAAAACTAGCAATAAAACAAGTGACAAGCTACTTAATCATAAACATAGTAATTATTAAGCATCTTAATGCGGGTTCCTATTAATTATGACTGGATTAATTATAATGGAATCTAGACTCTAGGGAAACTAGAGGTAGGATTGATCGCGCCTAGTCTTGAGCACCAACGCTACATGTCTTAGGAACTTATCAGAACTTAATCATATATGACTAAACTTGGTTAACATGGTCTTCTTATATTTGATATCTTTAAGCTTCTATTGTTCGTTAGTTTAATTAGTTTAGCATAAAACCAACTCGTGTCAATCTCTCAGGCTGAACCCCCTTTGCTTTAGTTTAAGTTAATTTAGTAGAGTCGAATACCTTTAGAATTAGTATATTAGAAATCCACTCTTAGTGATCGACACCCTACTTACCAACTAGGCTACATTGATCGGGTACACTGCCCGTTAGTGTTGTTATAGGTTAAGTCGGCAAAATATAAATATTAAAACTTGATAAGGAATAATCACCTATACAACGACACATCAAGTTTTTGGCACCGTTGCCGGGTTGAATTTATCTGTTGACTAGTTTTATTGGTATTTTTAGGTTTTTAGTTTGTTTTAGTTTGTTTGATAGTCTGTTCGCTGTCTGTGTGTCTGTCTCATAAGGGAGATACGACGTATTCTTGTCTGTGAATATGGTGTATTGGCGTTCTATGGGCAAAAGTTTTTTAGTTTGTTTGATTTTCAGTTTTAAAATTTTCTAAAAAAAATTAAAAAAAAAACAAAAAACAAAAAACAAACTTACAGGAAGCTAATACGACGTATCCATTGTCTGTTGGATACGGCGTATTAACTTGTATCGATACGGCGTACCTATTGTCTGTTAGATACGGCGCATCAATCTTCTGTGACCCAAAAGTATCTTTTCATTTTTTTTATTTTCTGCGTTTATTTAATTTTTATTAGTTTAGTTTTTAATTTTGTTTTGGTTATTTCTGTTCTTGGTTGTTTGTCTTTCTGGTAATAATGATGATAGACAATCCATACATTAATATGGAAGAATATATCCACAATGCAAGATACGGTGAAGAAAAGTGGTACACAAGATTCAAGAAAGAAATCGGATTTGAGTTGAAAGAGCACTTTCTAAAGGAGCTACGCGACAATGCTTTAAGTGGTGCAGAAAATGAGGATGCTAATGAGCATTTTGAAAAAGTGCCCGAGATCGTTGATTTGTTTCATATACCTCATGTAGGGAAAGACCATATCATGTTGCGAGTATTCCCGATTTCACTAACTGGAAAAGCATATCGACGGGTTAAGACTATTCCTGCCAGATGCATCACTACATGGGCCGATCTGAAGGCTAAATTTTTGAACAAGTATTGTCCACCCTTAAAGACTGCAAAGAAGGTCCAAGAAATCATCAATTTTAAGCAAAGACCAGAATAAATGCTTTATTTGGCATGGGACAGGTTTAAAGAATTACTTTATAAATGTCCTCAACATTATTTAACTGACATGCAGGTTGTGATTGCTTTCTATATGGGTTTGGATGTTGCTACTAGGATGATTTTAGATTCTCAGAGTTTTATTCCTAAAATGAGTGCTAAAGACGCCTTAACTGCTATACAAGAAAGAGTTGACCACTATGAAAATTGGTATGATAGGGCATTCAAAAGACATACAGGTGATGATGATTCTAAAATTTTAGCTACAACTACTGTTCAAATAAGTAACCTTGGCAGGGAAATAGAAAAGATGAATGAAAGGATATATGTCATCGATAATCGCTACAAGGGATGCTACGGACCTCACTCACCTTACCCACCAACTCCACCACTACAAAAAGAAGTCTATGACTTTGAAGAAGCCATTTCTAAATTTATAAAAGATGGTGAACTATCAAGAGAAGAGTTGGTAGACACAACTTATCAAGAAGCACTTAAGAAGCATAATGAAGATACTACGGATTTGGTACATCATATTGAAGAACATTGCCATAATATTATAAGTATACTTAGTGTCACACCAAAAGAAAAGAGTATGGTGGAAAGATGTGATGAGATTGATGCTATTATATGTGATGAGATACAACCACAACATGAAGAGATAAGTGATTCCGGAGTTAAATATGATGACAAGGAACCAACGGATAACATTCCTGTGATGGACATTCAGGAAGAAAAAAGGAATTTAGATCTCACGGATAGAGAAAGGCTAGACAGGTTTTAGGCATTAGTTTTGGGCATGTATCCACATAACCTACCCATCCCTTTCCCTAGGTTAAAATAGCTGGTTAAACCATGTAAACCCGTCCCTTTCCCTAGGACAACACCGGTGGTCCAGTATCAATGGAAAAATGATGGAAGACATCACTATAGTAGCAATCCACCACTCGTTCCTTTCCCTGAACGCTCTAAGGTAACTGAACCGAATATCCCACCCGACCCTTTCCCTAGACAAATAAAGAATGGATGCATACCTATCCCTTTCACTGGACAACCAAAGGTGGAAAACAAAAAGAAACCATACAAGAAGAAAATAAAGAAGATGAAAGCTAAGAATCAACGGTTGAAAGAATAAAAAACACAAGCTCATGTGGAATCTACGACACAAATAGGTAACACCCTCGATTCTCGTTTTATTTTTACTAATGCTCCATATCAGAATTCTAGATATGCCATATCTTGTCAGTTTCAGACTTGGAGGCTACGTTTACTTATAGATGCGGCACATCTAAGTCTCTAGATGCACCGTATCGACCCCGATTTCAGAAACTAAAAATAGAAGACCCATACACGAATTAGGGTATCCTTGGGAACCCATAGGGCCTTTCCCAGACGATCAAAGGCTCTCCAAACAGCAGAAGATCAACCTTGAAGACTCAAATATCCTTGAAGAATATCTCTAATCATTGTTATATAACTTAATCATTCGGTTAGCGTATCGTATTCACTATGTTTCATACTATATTCATTTTAATTATGTTTATGTACTTTGTTAAAGAGATTATGGGCTAACACCCTTATGTGTTAGCCAAGTTTATGATTATTTGATGTTTTCATTTGTTTCTAATTCGATTGGTTACTCAGTCTTCGTTTTAATTACTTATTTTAAGTAATTTTGTTTTTTTGTATTAGTAAGCTTTAATTCATCAGGATAGATGGGCTTGTGACTAGGTGACTACGGAACATCGTACACTCCCCTTAATATTGCTTTTCCATGAATTAAAGTTTTTATCATGATGTTTTTGGTGACTTATATTAGTGCATTGATAACCTCTGTGTCTAGCTGAGCCCGTGAGCTGCCATACTTGCCCCTCGCCTACTTAAGCTAACGTCTTTAGATAAGTAGGATATACATAAGTGATCATTAAGGGTTTACTCACCGATATAATGAGATCCAACGAGAGAGAATTGATTACGATACACTTCATATCAAACTAGCAATAAAACAAGTGACAAGCTACTTAATCATAAACATAGTAATTATTAAGCAGCTTTATGTTGGTTCCTATTAATTGTGACAAGATTAATTATAATGGAATCTAGACTCTAGGGAAACTAGAGGTAGGATTGACCGCGCCTAGTCTTGAGCACCATCGCTACATGTCTTAGGAACTTATCAGAACTTAATCATATATGACTAAACTTGGTTAACACGTTCTTATTATAGTTGATATCTTCAAGCTTCTATTGTTTTTTAATTTAATTAGTTTAGCATAAAACCAACTCGTGCCAGTCTCTCAGGCTGAACCCCCCTTTGCTTTAGTTTAGGTTAATTTAGTAGAGTCGAATACCTTTAGAATTAGTATATTAGAAATCCACTCTTAGTGAGTGACACCCTACTTACCAACTAGGCTACATTGATCGGGTACACTGCCCGTTAGTGTTGTTATAGGTTAAGTCGGCAAAATATAAATACTAAAATGATGAGGCAGAAAATGAACCACTTTTAGGGGGTCATTTAAGCCCGGAATTGAATTTATTTGATCAAATATTGCCCTAAATCGTTCCTTTTGTGATTTTAGCTACTTTGGGAGTGAAATCTGGAAAAGGAAGCAATTCGGACGTTTTTGGAGCATAAAAGTGAAGAAAACGCCAAAGTCTTAATTTTCCTAGCTGGGAACAGTAGGTGACGGCGACAAGAGCAACACCCTGACGGCGTCAAGAGCAATTTCCATGACGATCCAGTACAGATTTGACGGCGTCACGAAGTAGGGCGTCAAGAGTAAAATGCATGACGGCCTGGAAATGCACAACACATGACGGCGTCAAAAGTAGATCAAGGCAGTCCGAGAAGAGTTTTGGCAGCGAGGTGACGGCGTCACACACTTTGTCTTGACACCGTCAGACCCTATTTCCTATATATAGTTTTCTTATTTTCACATTAAAAGAGAGAGAAGTTTTGGAGAAACCCTAAGTACGAACTTGGTGCAAATTTTACAGGTTTTTCAAGGGTTCTAAGCCCTTGATACCTTTCATGTGTAATTGAGATAAGTATTCTTCTAATTCAATCAATATGTCTATGTGTTGGTTGTCTATATCTTGTTCTTGTCTTAATTCCATCATGCTAGGCTAGATCTATCTTGTGTTTGCTTAGATCTAATGAAACCTAGATGTTAATTATGTGTTGATTACTTGTTTATATTTGTTTTGGATGAATGAACTTTATGTTAGGCTTAAGAAAACTGGCAGATCTCCAAATGGTAACATGCTTGAACGTCTTAGGAAACATGAACCGATGTGCACTAGGTCTTTATTGGTTGTATTTAATGCATGAGCCACTGTTTATAATCCCTGTGGTTGTGCTGGGCATGGCATAGGAGGAGATAAGAGCTCATAGAATTGGGGAGTTAAGTGCGCCACCCCATGAATGATATTAAGGAATACAATCCGTCATCCATGCAACTATAACAAGTAATTAACGTGTAAAAGATATCTAGGGAGTAGTGAAATCTAAGTAAACACATTTTCTCCACTTACTGCTCGCAACCTTAGTTAATTTAGTTTATTTTCATTTTAATATTTTATTTTGATTGCATCTTTAGTATTGCGTTAGTTGACTAGCAACTAATTCCGCCCAAATCCTTCAAACCCGAGATTTTTACTTGCTTTCTAAAAAATATAAAAATACAAAAATAATCATCCCTCATCTTTAGAACTAGTATTTAGGTTTTCTAATCCTAGCGACACTATTCCTAGCTGAACGATCAATCCCCCGGTACTTGTCACTATACTATACTACAACGATTAGGTACACTGCCTGGTGGGGGTTGTAAGCTTCTCAAGATGCCTTGAGAGGTAAAACCTGGTGCGATTCCCACGTACATCAAGTTTTTGGCGCCGCAGCCCGGGGAATAGTTATTGTCTAGGTTAGAATTTCTTTTTATTAGGTCTACTTGCTAGATTCCTTTCTAGTAAGATTTTATTTTTATTTTTAGGTTTTCTTTAGTCTATCTTATTTCTTTGTGTCCTTTGTTCGTAAACTATATCGATGGATAACAATAACATTGATCGTTTGATTCCTGTTATTCGTGTTTTTTGTCGTAGGATTTTCCAAATGCCTGCCCCACTCCCTTTAGTGGAAAATGAGAACCCACCTAACCTCTCGCCCAACCACCACTTTGACAATAATTCTGAGTTAGAGGAGTCTGATCATGATGATGACCGTAGGGCTAGTCCCTTTTACTATTCAGACTCCGATGAGGATCTTGATGATGGTGATGTGATTAATGAGAATAAGATGGAAGAAGAAATAAATCCTCTTAGGTATGTCGACCCTAGAACCAGGATTGAGTGTGATAGTTCATTTAATATGCAATTCCCTTGTAAGATCGGATTTAGGAGCTTTAACGCCTATCTTAACTCATCTCTCCCAATGAACATAATCTCGCGTAATGAATATAATAAAATCATGGTAGATGAGTTAGAATACAAAGGAGAAAACATTATTGCTAGGGCAATACCATTGCATGTGTTTGTAGGAAGCTTGGTCTATCTTGTTGAGTTCATGGTTATGGAGAATCTAGGAGAGTTTATTGATGATAAGTTGACCCAAGTTGTGTTTGGAAGACCTTTCAAACGGTTGACCAACCTCGATGAAAAACTCATAGAAGGGTTAATTACATTCTCGGATGGGGATGAAGATTTTGTCTATCAAATGCCCCGCACACACCCTAGGTTCAAAGATTTTTCCATGGAAAAGTGTAGCAGATATCCGCCCATAGAAATGTTAAGTGAGAATGATAAGAGAAAAGGACTTAAGTATACTCATGAAAAAAATAAAAGATACTATCGCGGATGCTTAGAGTTAGGAGATGATTATAAGAAAGATGGCTCACACTTGGTTATGTGAGCATAAGCGATACACGTTAACCCATGACCTTGAGTCTAGCTACAAGACTCGTAAATAAAGAAAAGCGCTTCTTGGGAGGCAACCCATGTTTTTGTGTGATTTTGTTTGTTTGTTTATTATTTGCTTCCGTATGCATGCTTAATTTTTATTGTTGGTAGATCATGTTTCTCAATTAAATAGTGGAAATACTTTACTTTGTTGTTTTGGCCTAGTCTTAACTCCACCTAAAAGTATTTTTGCAAAAGATAAGTGTAAGGGGAAACCCCAAATATGTTTTTAAGAAACAAACCGATCATGATTCTCCACAATATTAAATGAACATGTATATTCGTATTTGTTAGAGTCAAATGCTTGTATTGAGTCATAATGAAGTTTTGCAGGATTTTCCAGGAAGTAGGACCAAGTTTTTACAGAAATTTTTTGGAAACTTAACATAAGAATTTCTGCAGGTCACTTCTGACGACGTCACGAGTTAAATCTTGACGGCGTCACGTGTAAAAATCTAGAAATTTTACCGGTTTTGTTTTTCTAACGGAGTCTCATGGTTTTTGTGAATTATTAAGTTTTATAATCTCTAGGAAATCTGCAAACTTCATTCCACAAGCATTATATCTTATCTTGTTTTCTAGGATTTAGTAACTTATATAGGATGCCGCCGATTTTACGCGAGGTTGTTTTGTCTATTTTTTCAGGATTTACAGGTTATGTATGACAAGAAGATGATTTATTATTCTGGAAGGGAAGCTTTGATTGTTCATTTTCTTGGAGGAAGATTTAACCTGGCCACCTTATTATCCATACCGAGCGAATAAGAGGAGTATTTGATTTCATTCTTTTTATTTTTTCACTTTTACATTCTTTACTTGAACATTGGGGACAATGTTCATCTTAAGTGTAAGGGGATGGTAAAAAGATGATACCTTACATATGCACTTTCGCTTGAGTTTGTTTTGTTTAATGGTAGATGTGTAATAAAACTATGAGAAATACTTGTTAGTGTAATTTTAGCGCCAAATTTAAAATTTTTTACAACATTTAGGAGTGAAACTTTAGCCATAGCAAGCATCTCATGGATAGGAGATTGTATGACTAGTACATAACCGTATATTCAGATAAATTTTCCACCCAAATATGTGAGGTTCGCCTTTAGATTTGATAGGAAAAGCATTTACTATTAGTGCTTATGAGTGTACCGGTAGCATTTAGATTCTAGAACTTGCATTAGTGATGCATCCCGAGACCGCTAGTGAGACTACATTCGTGTGGTAGGATTTACTACATGATAAGAGGCATTAGGATCACCCTTGTGTTAAACCCGTATCATAATTACTTGAACATTTAAGTCATATTGCTTGGCTAGTTAAGTCAACTAATTTTTCCCACACCCTTAGCGTTGTACTCATTTTTAGTACACGAAACCCCTAGTACACCCCTCCGAGCCTATCTTTTCGTTTCTAACTTTAAGCATCTTACTTAAAGGAAGAATTTGTTACACCCCACTTAAATGTACACCCAAATCGCCTTAGCCTTCCGTGTATGCGCTCATGTTTGTCACACCCCCAATTTACCTGACTTGCAGCGGAATGGAATGCCTGGGAGTGTAACTGTCATAGCACCATAACAAGGAAATATTGAACGACCTAAAGTGTCGTTTGGAAAATACATATCGTTTGATTTATTGAAAAGCATCAAGTGCTACAAAACATAGGTCCCCAACTGTTGAAACGTTTACAGAAAACAAGTTCTGAAAATGTCAAACGATAATTTACACAAGTGCATGAAAATCCAAAATGTAGTGCATCATCCCTGGCACACCCTAATGACTCCATGCATGTAATATGATGATGATGCCTTAGTTACCTGAAAATACATTGCAAAAACGGTCAACACGAATGTTGGTGAATAATCATAGGTTTATGAAATAACATGTTTGTACGGCCACCACAAGTATAAGTGCATGACAAAAGTCACGTAAAAATATAGTACAATAGCCTTAAGCTCATGACACCGAAGCTATGACTGATGAAATTCTATGCCCCTCCCGAATGTTCTGCCAAACACTCAAATGTAAAAGACATGACATGCATCCGCTTACTGTTGGTACTTACTACCACGGATGGAGGCGTCACCCTCGATAGATCTATCCACTCACTCTCGCTTAGCGGTAAATTAACGGTTCATGATGTTACAGGGGACTTATCACATGGCAGAGAAGCTACTTAAGCTATGTACATAGGTTTTGATACTTGGGCTCGTACTAAAATGGTGCAATGTATTCTCCCCCGTGGGATTTGAAAACAATAAAAATGTATACGGGGCTATGAATACTCACCTCAACTGATGATACTGCGATGATATGCAATGAACAACAATGATCGGTTAACTGCCGCAACCTATAATGAATGATGCATGATCTCGTTAAGATCACCAAATGATGTTTATGAATGACCATGCTCATGTTTCTATACCACTCTACTCTTTGGAAAAACACTTGTGTTATCAAAAATATATATTCCAAGAATTTGGAAAATATTGCTATTAGAAAATATAAATGGCTAGTTATAATATATATACTTATATATATATAACGTAAGTTCTCATGTTGACGTTGAAATACTCGGGTTGTAATCCTTGAAATGATGAAAACATACTCATAATAACTAATACTACGTTAGTTATAAAGCTCGGTACTTGATATTATGTTTAGCTTGAAAATGCACTTCGTAGTTTTTGCGCCAAATTATATTAAAAGCTGTCAATTATAAAAGGGTTTTAGCCGATATTCAAACGAGTATATCTTTGTCGTTACTTGTCCGTTTTACTTGTTCTTTATATCCACGGTTTCGTCTTAGTATGTAGTAATATATTTTGGAAAGCTCGGCTCCTCCGGGTTACGTTTAAAGCCTCTTTTTGACCGACGAAAAATGTCCAACAGCAACTATTTTTCCAGAAAATACTTTTCGTCTATAATCTTGCAAAAATCATAACTCCTTCGTTATAGACTCTTTTTAATCCGTTCTTTCGCCTACGGATTCGTTTTTGAAAGTATTTTCTAAAAATTTTGCCAAAGTTTCCTTGGTGTTTACTGATTTTCCAGATTTTTACAAAACGGGACAGCATGTCTAAAATAGGTTCCAAATCAAGTTTCCAAAGTTAAAAACCAATTTCTACCATCACCAATCCTCTTGTAATCACCACATGACTAATCTAATCTTACCATACACCTTCTTAGGGTGCCATGGACTCCTAACCAAGTTATTAGAGCTAGGGGATTCATAACAAGAAAGTTAGGGTTTGTATGTTTCTTTTTAGCCAAAATAAAGTGTAGTATAGCTACTTATACATGGTTTTTAGCATGATTCTTATGTAATACAAGTAAAAATAGGATGATTCATGAAAAAATAAAGATGAAAACTTACTTGACAAAATGAGATGATTATAGGATGATTATGCTTGATGTTCTTGTGTTTTTGTTGCTAGATTCTTGATTAGACTTGTAAAATGAACAACTTTTGTGTTTTACTTCATGAAAAATGATCACTTGATCTTGGTGATGTTTTTGGGTCGTGGGTTTGAGAAGAGAGCAAGAGATGATGAACTTTTGATCTTTGTTAAAAAAATGAGATTATGATTTAGGTAAATTAGTAAAGTTATGTTTTGTAAGGTTTATTAGTATAATAACTTAGGAGTTAATGCAATAGGTTAAGGGGTGGTCTTGGGGCCGGTTTTCAAAGGGTAGGAGGGGGGGGGGGTTAGGGTACTTGGTAGTTAATTAGAAACCTTGTAAGAAATTTGCACTAGTTAGCGTTTTTAGTTACGATCGGGTATCGGTTTTATTAGAAATAAATGTTCACGAAGTATACCGGGATGAAATTAGTTATAATAATGTTAAAAACATATTAAAAATATGTTGGGTACATTTACTGAGTGATCGGGTGATTATTGTTTAGTTTTAACGAAAACCGTCGTTATATTCATACGCGTACGTTAAAAATAAAATAAATTTCCAAAATACTGGGTAACTGAATGTTATAACTTTTATGATGTTAAAATGGATATAAAAATATGTCGGGACCATCGTGGGAATATTTAGATATATTCATCGTGTATAAACCGGGTGTTAACGTTTACTATAATTACGTATACGTAAAAACGTTAAATGTACTGAATATGGAAATTTGAAAATCCTAAGAGTGGTATAACATGAAAATGCTGTTATGATGATATGCAGACTATCCCCAGTCCGTATGCAGTGTACTCAACACTAATGAAATGAATTCGCACCTAAACCAATCCGGTTACGCGAATTTGAATACCCGTAAACTAAATTTACGATGAAATGATTAATGCAAGCGAATGGTGAAAACTTTTCCGGAAATGAATAGTGTTCGGTGAATAGTAATTTTCCAAAAAGTTTCTCAGAATATCAAACTGACCTCGAAAACGATGAATAGTAAAACGATGAATAGTGTTTTGATGAATAGTGATTTATGAATAGTAAAAAGTCGAAGTTTCGGAAAATGACCTGAAATGGTAAATGACGTGAAATGGTGAGTTGTGACAATGTTTAGTGCATTATTGTTATTTGTTAAACCCTAAGTTAACTATCTAATTGATTACATGGTGGCTAAGTCGAGTCATATCCTTGTACATATTGTTTTGGGACGATTGAGACTCATGGGTAAGTACTTATTTTATGGAGTAATGGGGAAGAACATCATTTTATTACCCCCATATGTGCGTTAATCTTAAAAGTGCTCCAAGTGTTTTGATTTTCTTAATTCGAGTCATTAGATTAGTTTATTGTAAAGTATGTAAAAATTCAAGTGTAAGGGGAATGTTCATTCCCTATGATGTATTATTTTGGATGGTAGGGTAAGAGTGTATGCAAAAAAAAAAAAAAAAAAAAAAAAAAAAAAAAAATTGAAAAATCAAGAAAAAAGAAAAGAAAAAAATAGAAAAAAAAAAAGAGAAAAAACATACGGACTACCATCCCTTTTTATTCTATGTTCATTTTATGTTTTTGTTATTTTTTATTTATTAGCTTAAGTCGAGTCTAGTCTTGGCTTAGCAACGCCATATTGTAAATGTAATTAACCAAGATTGTTAACTCGCCACCAGTAAAACTTCCTTTATCCAACAAAACCGTGTATTTCATATCCCTACACCTAACGTTACAACCCTTTAAAAGACCTCTTTGATAGTTTATCCTAGGTGCTTACGCCATGTTGTGGAGGTTTGATCCTTTCCCAAGCCTATGGTAATCTATTTTGCTATGACAGGTAGTGAGAGATATCTTCCGTTTCCATATTGTAATTTATACTTTATCTAAACACTATTTGTGAGGTGCTAGTGTATGACCTCCATGCTTGTCTTTGGTCTTTATTGGAACGATTATTTGTTGTAATTACTTTTATATTAGTGTTAAATGACAAGCAAATCTCAAGTGTAAGGGTATATGATGAGGCGAAAAATGAACCACTTTTATGGGGTCATTTAAGCCCGGAATTGAATTTATTTGATCAAATATTGCCCTAAATCGTTCCTTTTGTGATTTTAGGTACTTTGGGAGTGAAATCTGGAAAAGGAAGCAATTCGGACGTTTTTGGAGCATAAAAGTGAAGAAAACGCCAAAGTCATAATTTTCCTTGCTGGGAACAGTAGGTGACGGTGTCAAGAGCAACACCCTAACGGCGTCAAGAGCAATTTCCATGACGATCCAGTACAGATTTGACGGCGTCACGAAGTAGGGCGTCAAGAGTAAAATGCATGACGGCCTGGAAATGCACAACACATGACGGCGTCAAAAGTAGATCAAGGCAGTCCGAGAAGAGTTTTGGCGGCGAGGTGACGGCGTCACACACTTTGTCTTGACGCCGTCAGACCCTATTTCCTATATATAGTTTTCTTATTTTCACATTAAAAGAGACAGAAGTTTTGGAGAAACCCTAAGTACGAACTTGGTGCGAATTTTACAGGTTTTTCAAGGGTTCTAAGCCCTTGATACCTTTCATGTGTAATTGAGATAAGTATTCTTCTAATTCAATCAATATGTCTATGTGTTGGTTGTCTATATCTTGTTCTTGTCTTAATTCCATCATGCTAGGCTAAATCTATCTTGTGTTTGCTTAGATCTAATGAAACCTAGATGTTAATTATGTGTTGATTACTTGTTTATATTTGTTTTGGATGAATGAACTTTATGTTAGGCTTAAGAAAACTGGCAGATCTCCAAATGGTAACATGCTTGAACGTCTTAGGAAACATGAACTGATGTGCACTAGGTCTTTATTGGTTGTATTTAATGCATGAGCCACTGTTTATAATCCCTATGGTTGTGCTGGGCATGGCATAGGAGGAGATAATAGCTCATAGAATTGGGGAGTTAAGTGCGCCACCCCATGAATGATATTAAGGAATACAATCCGTCATCCATGCAACTATAACAAGTAATTAACGTGTAAAAGATATTTAGGGAGTAGTGAAATCTAAGTAAACACATTTTCTCCACTTATTGCTCGCAATCTTAGTTAATTTAGTTTATTTTCATTTTTAGTATTTTATTTTGATTGCATCTTTATTATTGGGTTAGTTGACTAGCAACTAATTCCGCCCAAATCCTTCAAACCCGAGATTTTTACTTGCTTTCTAAAAAATATAAAAATACAAAAATAATCATCCCTCATCTTTAGAACTAGTATTTAGGTTTTCTAATCCTAGCGACACTATTCCTAGCTGAACGATCAATCCCCCGGTAGTTGTCACTATACTATACTACAACGATCAGGTACACTGCCTGGTGGGGGTTGTAAGCTTCTCAAGATCCCTTGAGAGGTAAAACCTGGTGCGATTCCCACGTACATCATAAAACTTGATAAGGAATAATCACCTATACAACGACACATCAACAACATAACTCAATAGTAGGGAGCTTTTTGCGAGGAGTATTAACTTCTGAATTATGATGGCCCGAACGGTATTATGTTGATAACATAATACAATAGTAGGGAGCTTCATTTAAGGAGTCATATACTTCTGAATTACGATGGCCTGAACAGTGTTATGTTATATATAAAAACCCTAAGAGTAACTAGTTAAGAAAACCTAGACTAAGACTTGACATACACACACCTATAGTACCCCCAGGATACGTGAGTGAGTCGTCTAAACCCCTACTTTACTTACCTTAAGACCCAAGTAATTTTTCATAGCCTCACTTTTAAATGTTTTACAACCCTGTGAGGGGAATACATGCTTTATACCGAATACAAGTCTTTTTCTTTGGTTGTTGCATGAGTAAACTAACTGCCACCACAACATAACTAAAATTCATGAATCTAATCGTTTGGGATATTTTACCCACGCGAACGCGAATATAGTTGATAGATCTATTGGAGTTTGACAACTCCCATTGATACTGCATCTTTCTGGATGGTATCAATAACTACTATATTTGAACCCACTGAAGGATTAACTTTGGCAAGTTATCCTTCCTGTCCCCTAATGGTTTGGTCTGCAGATCCCATGACCCGGACTGTTAACGTGTCGTTCATATGCTTAGTGCAATATACCTTCTATCACTAGAAACCTTTCCACACATAAGGTTTTACCTGAACCCTGTGGAACTTGTATTCATACCCTATCTACTTAAACCTATGACTCTCACTCAACATTCGTATTGACTTTTAAGCATGTTATTCTAGGTAATTAGGCACTATAGGAACCCTGGCACGGAGAAGTACTGGACATGAGGACATCTAGAATAGTTATCATTCATCAGTTTTGTGTCATAAGACGTATCTTAGGGACCTCTCTTTTGGTAAAAGTACATCTTTTACTGTAAAAACTCTTATGAATAAATGAATGATAATATCTTTTTCAAAAACGTTTCTTTTTGAGTCGTTTTCTATTATCTTGTATTTGATTCCATGAGTAATACCCCAAACACTTAATCCACTGTGATCAGTGAAAAATAGGGGTGTTACATAAACATTTTCATTTAATTACCAAAAGTGTTTTTCTAAAATATATAAAATGTTTATAACATTTTATAAAAATTTTAGTGTCTAAATAAAAATCCCTGTTGGGATCAAAGTTTTACTATTTTATCAAGTCTCGGTCAAAAACACAGTTCATCATTGCAAATCCAAACACATTGATCTCCGATATCATTTCATCAAAGAACATGTCGAGAAGGGTACAGTTGAATTATATTTTGTGGGTACTGAGTACCAATTGGCGGACTTACTTACAAAACCCTTAGCTCCATCAAGGTGTGCAAGTTTAGTTCACCAAATTGGTATGCGATGTTTGACACCATTTGATCTGCAAAAGTTTTTAAAAAAAAGTAAAGTGTCAAACATCAACAATTTAACTATCTTTGTAAAATAAATTTTTTTATTTATTTTTCTAAACCCCAAAAACACAAAAATATTTTCTCTATTTTACTTTTAAGAAAAAATGCAAGTATATCACTCTCTTTCAACACCTTGTTATTTTACAAGTGTTGAGGGGGAGACTCGCCTAAATTTTATTAATTTTTTCAAAAACGGTATACTTGCATATTACCTTTGATGCGTGGTTTCGG
Source organism: Artemisia argyi (assembly GCA_030686995.1). Lineage (NCBI taxonomy): Eukaryota > Viridiplantae > Streptophyta > Magnoliopsida > Asterales > Asteraceae > Artemisia > Artemisia argyi. The sequence goes on from CM060702.1 coordinate 110,361,248, forward strand.
GATTTCATATGCTATTTTAAAATCTCGTTTCCTTTTCTCATAATGGTGTCGTATGGTAGTATATTTCATTAAGTTGCCATTGTTTCATTCCTAATGTATCTAAATCTAGGACTTATCTTGTACTAATTGTAGTTAAGGGACCAAATGTGACAATTTTTTCAAAAGTTTCAAAAAATAATACAAACCTACACCCCCCGTTTCTAAAACCTCACATTAACTTTCTAAAACCCTAAACCCTCTCTAGATATCCATGGCTCAAATTCAAACGAATAATCCGTGCTACCAATCTCTAATCGGTAAGTTTCTATGCATTCTTTAAACAATTTCAAACTATGGTTTTCGTTTAATCGCTTAACTAACGGTTAGATTTCACGATTTTTCGATTTGAAAACCTAGGGTTTATATAATTTTGGAATTATTCAAAATGTGTTTGGGGGGTTAATTCTTGATAGGGGTTTTGTGCTAAAACATGTTTCTAACTTTCCTATAACGTTTAATCTCTCTAAAACACATGTTTGTGTGATTCTCGATACCTAGGGTTTTGGTACGAATTGGGTTTTGTTGATTTGTTGATGTTTTTTGTTATTTTTCTTGGTGGGTTATGGTCTCATGTGTATATGAATCATGTTTATGCCTCTTAATTTGAACAATTTCCATGTATGCATGATTCTCGATTCTTAGGGTTTCTTCGTTCATAGTGGTACTCTCGTTTTCTGTTTATGTGAGCTGACTTATTGTGCTTATATGCTTCTATTGTATGTTTGTGATATACTAGAACATGTCATCCTCTGTTGAATCAAGATTTGGTTTTTTTATCGAGAATTTGTTCTTGTACAATTTCGAAATTACGATTCACGTGTGATTTTCGTGATTCTAATTGTTGAATGTCATTCTTTAAAACAGGTTTCATCACTTGGAATTCATATTATCACAAAGAAACGTACGTTGGCATAGTTTCGAAATTCTTGTATAAGAATTTTTCGAGAACCTGTTCCTTCGCAATCACCAGCTTTGGTGCATTTTTCGAAAACACACTAATCAAAGGTTTTCGAAAAGATCTCAAGGTCTTGTATTTTTTTCGAAAAATACACCTTGATTTCTTTTCGAAAATAGTTAAACATGTGTTTGCGAAATATTCACATAACTGGTCATTTTTCGAGATTACATCTGAAGACAAAAATTTTCGCAATCACATATTGAATGTTTTCGAAAATAATTTAAAGACGTTTGTTCTCGATAAACTATTTATCGAAAACACTCCCGAAAATATTTTCGAAAAACTTCATTATGTGTTGATTGATGCTAAACAGTCAGATATTAGTGACCAAGGTAAATGGTCAAAAAGTCAAAAACAGCTTAGACCAATGCTCCGTGGAAGTATAGTGTTTCCCCGGGTCGTTATGCCCAGCGAGGCGTGCAAAGGTATTAAAACGGGCTTGTGATCGGGTGAATTTGGACAGAAAGGGGTTTGAGATTGGTTATACTAAGGAGTCTACAAGGAAATAGCTTAAATAAGCTATATAGATGATTACGTGAAAGTTAGATACCTAAAAACGTTTAATAACTAAAAACGTGTACGTTCAGATTAAATTTACGCGAACGTACAAAATAAAAAGTGAAATCTGAAATCTGAAATCTGAAATCCCACAGGGGGTGAAAATGACTTTTTTACAAACCTAAGGATAAAAGAAAATTTTTAGAAAAAGAAAATTATTTTTTACACTATTTAATAAATTATTATTAATTAATTACTAATTAAAGATTACTTAACTAATTTAACTAATTTAAATTATTAAAAATAACAAACTAACTTAGAAAATTAAGAAAAATTTTACAAATCTAATTAACCATCACAGGAATCCTAAAAAAATATAAAAAGTTTATAAAAATTATATTTAGACTATTTTACTAATTATTATATTAAATATTAATTAATTACTAATTAAACTATTTTAATTATAAAAACTAGAAGATGAACAGTATAAATTATAAGAAAATTTCTAAAATTATTTTATAACTTATAAAAGCTAGGAAAAATATAAAAACTAGGGTTTACTTTATAAAAACTAATTATGCTATTTAATACTTAATTATTAATAAAAATAATATTAAATCTAATTAATACTAAATAACCATATAAAAATCTTAAAAAAGTTACTGAAAGTACTTAAAGATAAAAGGAATTTAATAAAAATATAAAATTGCAAGGTGCTTAATAAAAATCTAAAATGGAAAATTAAAAATTTAAATTACATTAAATAGAAACTATCACTTGAAATTAAATTTGGTTTTTCTGGATTTTTATTTTGGAAATCTATTTTACATATAAAAACATGAAACTTTTGTAAAAACAAATTTTCCAAAGCTTAAAATTGAGAAAAATGGACACATTAAGGCATGACAGTTGACTTTGGTTGACCAAGTAAGGAAATAAGCTCAAATTAGCTTATGAGCGGTCCACAGTGATGGATTATGGTTCAAATAAGTTAAGTGGATATGAATAAAGAAGAATTCATCAAATAAACTCACAGAATAAGCCAAAAAGCAAGAATTAAGCACTTGAAGTGCTTATCTAAACACAGAAATGGGACAAATATTATGGATGAATTCAAGTGGGTCCAAGGGAGATTAAGCTCAGTGGCTTGCTCAAACCTTTAAGGTGGCTAGGAGGGGAGTTGAAAGAACCTAACTTGGGCTTGTGGGACCCACTGTGGTGGCCAGAAACAACCACCAACGTGGTGGTGGTGGTGCACAGACCTGCTGCACAGGGGAGGTGATGCCTCCTGCAGGTGTGTTTCTTGGCTTGTGGGGACCACACAAAAAAATGGAAAAATTAAGGTGAATGTAGGACTTCTAAGATTAGCTTGGAAACTACTAATTCTGAAAAGATCAAGTTCTAAAAGCTAACACATAATTCCATAAAATTCTTGCAATATTTGGTTTTTCTGACTACTATGCAATTTTGACTTTTGAAGTTAAACACCTAAGTTGACTTTATTGAGATTCTACGGATCCTAGATGATTAGATAAGTTAAACTAAGCTATAATGAGACTAATGTGAGCAAGAAAAACAAGTTTTTACCCTACATGAAGATTATGCTAGTCCTAGTTTCAAACAGTTAAACATATAAAAGAGATTACAACTTGTTTTGACTTTTTATCATATGAGCATTGATTTCTAAGCTTAACCTCTCCTAAACTTACCTAATATGATCTACTCATGCCAACTAAACATCAAAACAACAACAAGAGCACACGTTACACCCATGTGCCAAACACCCCCTTATAGTATTTGCTGATTTCAAGTTTTGCAGCCCTAAAAAGGGTGATTTACCCCTATAAAAAAAAATCTAAAAATTAAAATAAAAATACCACTAAGTAAATAAGCAAACGAATAAGCTGCAAACCAAATTTTAGGTGAAACAGACCTATAACGAAGAAATGAAAAATCAAAAACTAAATGGTTGGAATTTCGGAAAAATAGCCCTGGTGGGGCTACTTTGAGGGCTTGTGGGGCCCACAGAAAAATTCACAAAAATACAATGAAGGTAGGACTTCAAAGATGAGGTGGGGGACTACCAATCCTAAAAGTTTCAAGGCTTGAATCCTTATACAAAATTCTAAACAAATCCCACCATTTTTGGTTTTTCTGCTCAAAATAAATTTTTACTTTTGAAAGAAAACATGAAAAGTTGACTAATGTGAGATTTAAACCTTCATAGACTACTGAATATGTTGTATTATGATAAAATGAGATGAAATGAAGCAAACTTAACAAGTATAGAACCTAATGACATGGATTACCCTCCTAAATTTCCATCAGTGGACTGTCATAAGGAGGTATACATGTGATTTTGACTTTCCACCAAACAAGACCTAGATTTTATGCATTACCTAGACTAAATATGTATAACATAAACTCTATGAACCAAATGTAGCAACTAAAACAGGCCTGCACACATAGCAATGCACAAAACCAAACACTCCTTTAGAGTTATCAAAATGAGATTTTCAAAGGATTGAACTGATTTAGATCATATTACTGGTTCCTAAGGTTACATTATGATGACAAAAAGTAATTTAAGCACATAAACACCATAGTAAACAACTTTTAACCATGATAACCCATTATGCCATATTTGGCAGTGAAAATGAAAGACATGAGCATATGTGAAAACCAATGAACAAACAAGCTGTTTAAGGCAAGACTACAACTTTTATATCCCTAAGAAACATAAACAAACATAAATAAGCAGTTAAAGAGCTATAGCACAGTAAATTGCTAAAAGGTGGAAATAGCTTACAAATGAAGTTTGACTGAGAAACATGAAACCAAGAACTGTGAACCACCCTAACAGCTTCCAACTAAGCTACTAAACCCATAGGAATCCATAATGAACATGCTTCAAACCTGAATCACCTTCTTTATTGATTTTCTGAATTTAATTTCCTATTTTTGAGCTATTTTTGTGATTTTTGAGAATTTGAGCTAATTTGATGATCACCACTTAGAAACTTAAGAAAGCTTTGAAATGAACATAAATAAGCTGAAAGAAACACTGAATAGCAACTTTAGACAAGGTTAAGTTAAATTGTCAATTTAACTTAAAATTGTCGAAACTGAAATTAATAAGGTAAACTGAAATTGATTGCTTGAAATAAGTTTAAGGTACACTGAAATTGATTAAAACAAACTTTCAAACTAAAGATTACAACTGGTAAATGAAATTACACTACCTACGTTAACTAAATTATACTAATCCTAGATATCCTTCCACTTCTACTTCAAACTTGATATATAGAGATATTTTTTGTTCCTTGCAGCTTCCCAAGACCTTCCCACCACATCTGAGCCATTGGATTGGCTTGAAATCATCTCAGCCATCAAATGAAATTTGGCGGGAAAAAAAGTCCAATTGGCAGGTTTAGGTAACTTGGAGGGATTTAGGGCATTTAATGAAGTTTGGAAGTTAGTATTTGGAGGGGGAACAAAGTATGGGGATGGCTGATGTGGAGGAGGGGGGATGTGGAGTGTGGCAGGGTGTTATCAGGATCAAGTGGGGAAGGAGGAGGTCAAGTGGTTTGACCTGTTCATTGGAGGGAGTAATAAACGGTTTGGGTTTATTATATTTTGGTGTGGGATGGGCTTGGTAAGGGAAATTGGGCCAGGGTGGTTAGTGGATCAGGGAAGTGGGATGGGATGGTGTTTAGATTTGGTTTTGTTTGTTTATTTTCAAGTTAAAAATCACAAGGACCTTTCATGTAAAAACTGAAAATGGAGGGGGCTGTTTTGCCATTTTCTAAATTTGATTCAAGGGTCCATTTCTGACACCTATCAATAGCCCAAGGATAAACTTTGCAATTTTTCACTTTTGGAATTCCCAGGGACTAAAATTGCCAATTTCCAAAGTTAAAGGACCAAACTTGCAATTTCACCAAACTTTCCACCAAAGGACCGTTTCTGCCAACTTTTGAATTTCCAAAGACCTTTATTGACTTTTCCATCCAAAAATATTTCCCAGGGACCAATTCTGTCAATTTCTGAAACTCCAGGGACCAAATGTGTAAATTCTCAAAACTTTTCGAATTTTTCACCAAAGGACAAAATATGACAACTTATGATTTGAAAAGGACCTTTGGTGATTTTTCTTTTAAAATAAGTACTCAGGGACTATTTTTGCCAATTTTTGAAAGTTGGGGGACTGAAACTGCCAATTTTGCTAACTTTGTACGTTTTTCAACAGTTTTTAATCTTTTTGCATCTGAAACACATAAAACACAATCCTGAGATATTTTCACTATTTTGATGCATTTTTGAGTGTTTTTGTATGTTTTGCAGTTCAGATTTGACCAAAAATGATGAGTGTTTTAGCACTCATCAATCCCCCACACTAAACTATTGCTAGTCCCTAGCAATAAACTATTTTGAAAACTTAATGGATTTTAATCTCTTTACCAAAAGCCATTACTTCTGGAGTAGCCAAATGTATCAGTTCAAGTAAGAACTATGGTCCACTTGATAACCATGTGATTTTGAGCAAACCACCAGCTGTCAACGGATTTGATTTGTCTTTACCAAAAGTCGTTTGTTTCTGGACTAGCCAACTCTTGATGAATAGTCAACATCTTGGTGAGCTGATTACCAATTTTGGTTTTTTCACTGCCTTTACCACAAGCCATAATCTTGCGGGCTAGCCAACTCTTTCACTTTTTAGGATATGGCGAGTTGAGATACCATACAAATTTGGGCAAATTGCAAGCCGTCAACGGATTTGATATATCTTTACCAAGAGCCGTTTGCTCCTTGATTAGCCAATCCTTTTTTCGTTTAGACATGCCAGACTGATAACCACAAAAATTTTGAAACTCAAGTGAAATTTTTTTTAAATTTTTAAAATTTTGGCTAAAAACGGGGGTACTAGATGGTAAAATGTGATCAAATTCGCTAGAATACCCCCCCCCCCCCCCGACACACTTAGAATGAATATTGTCCTCAATATTGAAAGTCCCGGCTATTATGCCGACTCTTTGAACGTAAAAGGGCAACATTACAAGCTAAATGTGGAAAAATCATTTTTTCACTTTATTTGTAACCATAGCAGGGGTGACTCCCCCACACTTAGGGTGAAAACCCTATAAGCATGCTACTGTTTTTTGTTTACCAAGTCGTTAGCTTAACTCGACCCCGAATTCATTTGTTCATGGGGAAGCATGATGTGGAAGAGACAATCTCCATCGGACTTTCATTCAAGATGTTTGGACAAACATTTGAAGCACGTGAAAGTTCCACACCGATGAGATATAATCCCGGCTCAAGATAATGGTAAATGAAAATGCCGGGGTCAAAGATAATGTCTTCATTCCTGAAGGAGTGAAGAACAGGAGACGTCACCCTATAGGTGAAGAAAAGGAAGAAAACCATGATGAAAATCATGATAAGATCTTCTTCCTCAAGAGCATGCTCATTAGCCTGAATTTGGATTGCAAGGTTTAAGCTCATAAACATCCCGGGAGGGAGGGTGGGAATTTGCAAATCCTCATGATTGAGTATATCTCCCCCCGGGTCATCATACTCCGGAGGAGTCATGATATGATGAGTGAGTTCATCGGAGAACTCCTCATGAAGAGAATCATTCACATGATGTGAATCTGTGAACTCATGTTCCGGAATAGACTCATCACAATCCTCATTCCGAATACCAAAGATTGGATTATCAGAAATCAAAGTAAAGTCAGATTCGAATTCAAATAAAGGATTGGTGAGAGTAGTATTGAATGCTTCAGGAACAAAGTGATTATTATTCTCTATTTGACTGCTGGAATAAGAACTGAGTGGTGGATCATGATATAGGAGACTTTCAATTTCTCCCAGACCGGCTTCGAAATCGAGGAGACCATCATCACTTTCCGATGAAAGTGGATTGATGTGAGTAAGTTCATCGGCGAACTCCTCAAGAAGAGGATCAGCATCAGACTGTGGGAGTGATGCCTCAATATACTCAATGTCTCCATGAGATGTACAATCATCATTAAAATCTGAGAAAGTCTCAAAATGATCGTTTGAACACTCAAGAGGGGAAGGAATATCACACATGTGATCAAAAGTTCCCTGTGACTCCCTTGGGATTGGGACAAGGATCTCAACACTAGACTTTATGAATTCGTCCGATTCCTTATTAGGAACAGTGCTAAGATGCTCATCCCCCATGTCTAGAGAGTGAGTGTAAACTTCGGGTGTGATAACAACAGACTGAGGGAGTGGAGAGGAGCTAGCATTCATGGATTGTACAAGTTCCATTTGATCTTCTGCTAGTAATTTCTCCGTCTCATTATTTTCTCCCTGATTTTCCATGGAAGGAATCACAAATGATGAATTTGATGAACCCTTACAAAAGTGAGAAATATCAAGGGTAACTTCATCATCATCATCATCGTCGAGAAGAGCAACACGGCGAAATATGGCACGTGTTTTATCTGCTTGTTCTAAGACTAGCAATTCTTCCTTGCTCAATTCGTTTCTAGCATCTCGTTCTTCAGCAAGTAATTCTGCCATAGATTTCTCACGAGAATCTTGAAACGATGTAGTAGCTAACTCCTCCTTAAGTTCTTTCAATATCTCAAGAGCCTCTAGTAAAAGGTCTTGCTCAGTATCATGAGGAGTTGCTTGGGTTATTTGGTACTGTGGAGGTGGGTCTGAAAATGAATAGTCGTAATTGTTACAAGGAAATGGATTCCTTGTTTGATAATCCGAGCTAGAGTGTGGACCTCCATAGTACTTACAACAGTAAAACTGATGTGACTGTGGGTGGTATGTGCTAGAGTCATAATTGTTATCAGGAAACTGCTCATAGACAAGCGTGTTTCCCGATTGACAATCAGAACTGTAATGTGAACCACCACAGTACTCACAACAGTAAAACTGCTGAGACTGATGGTGTGGTAACTGATGGAATGAATCAGTTGTACCATGGTAGGAATAGGGATTCTGGTTATAGACAGACCCGTTTCCTGACTCTACCATGACACAACTAGGGCAATTACTATCATTATATGAATTACCACACCACTGGCAAATCAGAAAGTGTGGATGAGACATAGAAAGAATCAAAAGGTTTGGGAGGGGTAGGGATGAAGAATCAAAGATGTGAGATGGTAAAGGTGAATATTTTTGGATTTTTGGATAGACATTTTGTACAAATAAGAAACAAAATGTTTTTGTGTTTTTGTGTTCGTTGAAAACTGAGTTTAAAAAGTTTTCGTGAACGGTTTTGTTTTTATATGAAAATAAGAAGATAATATGAACAAGGGTGGTAAATATACAATGGATGTATATCCCGATTCACTAATACGCAAAACCGTTTAGAATAGCGCGCACACCTCCCCGGCAGCGGCGCCAAATTTTGATTGATGCTAAACAGTCAGATATTATTGACCAAGGTAAATGGTCAACAAGTCAAAAACAACTTATACCAATGCTCCATGGAAGTATAGTGTTTCCCCGGGTTGTTATGTCCCAGTGAGACGTGCAAAGGTATTAAAACGGGCTTGTGATCGGGTGAATTTGGACAGAAAGGGGTTTGAGATTGGTTATACTAAGGAGTCTACAAGGAAATAGCTTAAATAAGCTATATAGATGATTACGTGAAAGTTAGATACCTAAAAACGTTTAATAACTAAAAACGTGTACGTTTAGATTAAATTTACGCGAACGTACAAAAAGTGAAATCTGAAATCTGAAAACCCACAGGGGGTGAAAATGACTTTTTTACAAACCTAAGGATAAAATAAAATTTTTAGAAAAAGAAAATTATTTTTTACACTATTTAATTAATTATTAGTAATTAATTACTAATTAAAGATTACTTAACTAATTTAACTAATTTAAATTATTAAAAATAACAAACTAACTTAGAAAATTAAGAAAAATTTTACAAATCTAATTAACCATCACAGGAATCCTAGAAAAAATTAAAAAGTTTATAAAAATTACATTTAGACTATTTTACTAATTATTATATTAAATATTAATTAATTACCAATTAAACTATTTTACTTATAAAAACTAGAAGATGAACAGTATAAATTGTAAGAAAATTTCTAAAATTATTTTATAACTTATAAAAGCTAGGAAAAATATAAAAACTAGGGTTTACTTTATAAAAACTAATTATGCTATTTAATACTTAATTATTAATAAAAATAATATTAAATCTAATTAATACTAAATAACCATATAAAAATTTTTAAAAAATTACTGAAAGTACTTAAAGATAAAAGGAATTCAATAAAAATATAAAATTGCAAGTTGCTTAATAAAAATCTAAAAAGGAAAATTAAAAATTTAAATTACATTAAATAGAAACTATCACTTGAAATTAAATTTGGTTTTTCTGGATTTTTCTTTTGGAAATCTATTTTACATCTAAAAACATGAAACTTTTGTAAAAACAAATTTTCCAAAGCTTAAAATTGAGCAAAATGGACACATTAAGGCATGACAGTTGACTTTGGTTGACCAAGTAAGGAAATAAGCTCAAATTAGCTTATGAGGGGTCCACAGTGATGGATTATGGTTCAAATAAGTTAAGTGGACATGAATAAACAAGAATTCATCAAATAAACTCACAGAATAAGCCAAAAAGCAAGAATTAAGCACTTGAAGTGCTTATCTAAACACAGAAATGGGACAAATATTATGGATGAATTCAAGTGGGTCCCAGGGAGATTTAGCTCAGTGGCTTTCTCAAACCTTTAAGGTGGCTAGGAGGGGAGTTGAAAGAACCTAACTTGGGCTTGTGGGACCCACTGTGGTGGCCAGAAACAACCACCAACGTGGTGGTGGTGGTGCATAGACTTGCTGCACAGGGGAGGTGATGCCTCCTGCAGGTGTGTTTCTTGGCTTGTGGGGACCACACAAAAAAATGGAAAAATTAAGGTGAATGTAGGACTTCAAAGATTAGCTAGTAAACTACTAATTCTGAAAAGATCAAGTTCTAAAAGCTAACACATAATTCCGTAAAATTCTTGCAATATTTGGTTTTTCTGACTAGTATGCAATTTTGACTTTTGAAGTTAAACACCTAATTTGACTTTATTGAGATTATACGGATCCTAGATGATTAGATAAGTTAAACTAAGCTATAATGAGACTAATGTGAGCAAGAGAAACAAGTTTTTACCCTACATGAAGATTATGCTAGTCCTAGTTTCAAACAGTTAAACATATAAAAGAGATTACAACTTGTTTTGACTTTTTATCATATGAGCATTGATTTCTAAGCTTAACCTCTCCTAAAATTACCTAATATGATCTACTCATTCCAACTAAACATCAAAACAACAACAAGAGCACACGTTACACCCATGTGCCAAACACCCCCTTATAGTATTTGCTGATTTCAAGTTTTGCAGCCCTAAAAAGGGTGATTTACCCCTGTAAAAAAAATCTAAAAATTAAAATAAAAATACCACTAAGTAAATAAGCAAACGAATAAGCTGCAAACCAAATTTCAGGTGAAACAGACCTATAACGAAGAAATGAAAAATCAAAAACTAAATGGTTGGAATTTCGGAAAAATAGCCCTGGTGGGGCTACTTTGAGGGCTTGTGGGGCCCACAGAAAAATTCACAAAAATACAATGAAGGTAGGACTTCAAAGATGAGGTGGGGGACTACCAATCCTAAAAGTTTCAAGGCTTGAATCCTTATACAAAATTCTAAACAAATCCCACCATTTTTGGTTTTTCTGCTCAAAATAAATTTTTACTTTTGAAAGAAAACATGAAAAGTTGACTAATGTGAGATTTAAACCTTCATAAACTACTGAATATGTTGTATTATGATAAAATGAGATGAAATGAAGCAAACTTAACAAGTATAGAACCTAATGACATGGATTACCCTCCTAAATTTCCATCAGTGGACTGTCATAAGGAGGTATACATGTGATTTTGACTTTCCACCAAACAAGACCTAGATTTTATGCATTACCTAGACTAAATATGTATAACATAAACTCTATGAACCAAATGTAGCAACTAAAACAGGCCTGCACACATAGCAATGCACAAAACCAAACACTCCTTTAGAGTTATCAAAATGAGATTTTCAAAGGATTGAACTGATTTAGATCATATTACTGGTTCCTAAGGTTACATTATGATGACAAAAAATAATTTAAGCACAGAAACACCATAGTAAACAACTTTTAACCATGATAACCCACTATGCCATATTTAGCAGTGATAATGAAAGACATGAGCATATGTGAAAACTAAAGACTACAACTTAAATATCCCTAAGAAACATAAACAAACATAAATAAGCAGTTAAAGAGCTATAGCACAGTAAATTGCTAAAAGGTGGAAATAGCTTACAAATGAAGTTTGACTGAGAAACATGAAACCAAGAACTGTGAACCATCCTAACAGCTTCCAACTAAGCTACTAAACCCATAGGAATCCATAATGTACATGCTTCAAACCTGAACCACCTTCTTTATTGATTTTCTGAATTTAATTTCCTATTTTTGAGCTATTTTTGTGATTTTTGAGAATTTGAGCTAATTTGATGATCACCACTTAGAAACTTAAGAAAGCTTTGAAATGAACATAAATAAGCTGAAAGAAACACTGAATAGCAACTTTAGACAAGGTTAAGTTAAATTGTCAATTTAACTTAAAATTGTCAAAACTGAAATTAATAAGGTAAACTGAAATTGATTGCTTGAAATAAGTTTAAGGTACACTGAAATTGATTAAAACAAACTTTCAAACTTAAGATTACAACTAGTAAATGAAATTACACTACCTACGTTAACTAAATTATACTAATCCTAGATATCTTTCCACTTCTACTTCAAACTTGATATATAGAGATATTTTTTGTTCCTTGCAGCTTCCCAAGACTTTCCCACCACATCTGAGCCATTGGATTGGCTTGAAATCATCTCAGCCATCAAATGAAATTTGGCGGGAAAAAAAGTCCAATTGGCAGGTTTAGGTAACTTGGAGGGATTTAGGGCATTTAATGAAGTTTGGAAGTTAGTATTTGGAGGGGGAACAAAGTATGGGGATGGCTGATGTGGAGGAGGGGGGATGTGGAGTGTGGCAGGGTGTTATCAGGATCAAGTGGGGAAGGAGGAGGTCAAGTGGTTTGACCTGTTCACTAGAGGGAGTAATAAACGGTTTGGGTTTATTATATTTTGGTGTGGGATGGGCTTGGTAAGGGAAATTGGGCCAGGGTGGTTAGTGGATCAGGGAAGTGGGATGGGATGGTGTTTAGATTTGGTTCTGTTTGTTTATTTTCAAGTTAAAAATCACAAGGACCTTTCATGTAAAAACTGAAAATGGAGGGGGGCTGTTTTGCCATTTTCCAAACTTGATTCAAGGGTCCATTTCTGACACCTATCAATAGCCCAAGGATAAACTTTGCAATTTTTCTCTTTTGGAATTCCCAAGGACTAAAATTGCCAATTTCCAATGTTAAAGGACCAAACTTGCAATTTCACCAAACTTTCCACCAAAGGACCATTTCTGCCAACTTTTGAATTTCCAAAGACCTTTATTGACGTTTCCATCCAAAAATATTTCCCAGGGACCAATTATGTCAATTTTTGAAACTCCAGGGACCAAATGTGTAAATTCTCAAAACTTTTCGAATTTTTCACTAAAGGACAAAATATGACAACTTATGATTTCAAAAGGACCTTTGGTGATTTTTCTTTTAAAATAAGTACTCATGGACTATTTTTGCCAATTTTTGAAAGTTGGGGGACTGAAACTGCCAATTTTGCAAACTTTGTACGTTTTTCAACTATTTTTAATCTTTTTGCATCTGAAACACATAAAACACAATCCTGGGATATTTTCACTATTTTGATGCATTTTTGAGTGTTTTTGTATGTTTTGCAGTTCAGATTTGACCAAAAATGATGAGTGTTTGAGCACTCATCATGTGTGTTTGCGAAAATCTTCTTTTATGTCTGTTTTTATCGAGAACAGGCTATATGTAATTTTTCGAGATGATGAGTTCCTTATGTTTGCGATAAATTGACAGTTTCATAACTGTGTTGTCTTGTAATTTCGAAAACATGTAATATGTGATAATGGATTCTTGTCGACGTATAATGTGATGTGATGTATAATGTGATGTATAATTCATTGTGCATGTGTGATTCATAATTACAATAGACTTTCTAAGTATACGTCACTTATCAAATTACATGCAATAATCGAACCATACGTGTTTACATGATTCTAAATGCTTATCTATAATCAAACCTTGCAATCGTGCTAACTCGTAACAAATCTCGATGTTTGGTTTATGATAATGCTTTTCAGAAGAACATGGCTGAACACAACGAGAATGTCCCTGAACAAACTCTTCCACTACTCACCATGGATGACATCACTCCCGCTAACTACAACATTAAAATTGGCAACAACAATCCTCGAGTTGATTTCGACAAGCTGAGAATTCCTGAGAACTCGTGCAGGATTGTCAAAGATATTCTACTTGCACATCCATGCAAACATCTGCTCAACAAATCTACTTAAGTTCCTCTGTTTTACCTTCATCAGTTCTGGCTTACTGCTAAGGCGAATTTGGGTGATGAGTCTTTCAAAGTTACGTTGGATCGACAAGTCTACAATGTAGATCACGATGTCCTCCGTACTGTCTTCAACCTGCCTCAAACTGACAATGAATTTGCTCCAATATTGCCTCAACTGGATCTCCTTGATTTCTTCATTGAATTAGGATACGAAGTTGATGATGACTTACCTCTGATCAAACATTCCAGATTCAATGCAAAGCATATACCTCAGCCTTGGAGAACATTCTGTCTGTTAGTTGTAAGATCTATATCAAGAAGAAAAAGTGGTCACGAACATCCTAGGCTTGAGCATTTACAAACATTCTGGGGAATGGTGACTTTGACACCTATTGACTTTGCAGTTCCAATCATGAACGATATAGTCTACAGCATCCAAACCGAACGTGTAAAGACTATGATCCCGTTCACAAGATTTACCAAGCTTCTCATTGAATATTTCTGCAAAGACACTCCATAATTCATCAAAAGGATGGCAGACCCTAATGAGCCAAAGCACCTCTTCGAGGACGACTTCACCACCTCCTTCATTAAGACGACCACTTCCTCTACCAAAATCAAAGGAATGAGGCTTCCTGAATATCTTCTTGATGACAATATCAAGAAAAGTCTGAACTACAAATTCTATGATAATGCTTACAAAGGGGTATAGGAAGAAGCTACTATACAGACTCTCAGCAAAGGAAGTGTGAAATCTGGGAGTACTACAAGTACCACTGGCTCACCTCAGACTAAGTCTAAGGCTGCTCCCATGACAAAATCATCTGCTAAACCCAAGACTTTCGCCGAACCTAAACCGATACCCAAACCTAAGCCTGCAACAAAGCCTAAGAAGAAGGTAACTCCTGAATACGCTCTTCAAGATGAACCTACACCTCCACCTTCTGAAAGCGATTCTGAGTTCGACACGGAATCTGAAGAAGAAGAACAAGACTTTGAACGAAGAGTTAGAGCACCTGAAGAAGCATTTCCTGCAACGGAGATCGCTATACAACAAAGTCTTGAAACTTTTGAAGCAGAGTCAAGAAAGAGAAAAGGGATCATGATTAATGAGCCAAATAATGATGAAGAAGAAGAACAAATCGTTGAACAATTGGTCGATAAACGAAAACTGAAAAGTATAATTGTCGATACAAGAGCTGAAGAAAAGCAACTTCTCAAAGAACAAAGGAAAGCGGCACTCGAAAGCCGAATTCAGTCTCAACCATCACCACCACCACCTGTCGATCAATCAGAACATGAAGGAGCAACAAGAAGCATGATTCCTCCCACTGTGTCCACCACTTTTGAATCAACTTCACAACCTGATGACATAGTCAAAGACACAGATTACACAGGAGACATCAATATGACTGAGACTGCAAATGTAGAGGAGAATGTTGGCGGACAGGAGAACATTGCTACGGATCAGGAACATGAATACCTCATTACTCCAGAGTTTCTTGCACGAGAAGCAGAGGAAGCTGAGGAACGTAGAAGAAAAGAAAATGAAGAGAAGAACGCTTTCGACACCAACATATTTCTTAAATCGTCTTCTCAGCAGACTTTCTCAGTGCAAACTCCACCTCCTCAAGACTCTCCACCAAAGGATCCGACTCCTCCTGCTTCTTCTTCAAACTCTCACAACGAGTCTTCATCTGAATCATCACCTGAGCATTCATCTCCCACACCTTCTGAAACAGCATCAAAGCAACATTCAATCAATGAACCGTCTAAACCAGATGATCTTCAGGAGCAAGTCAACAAACTTACTACCATGGTTACCGGTCTTGCCAAACAAGTTGAAGATTTTCAAGAGTCAAAGCAGCTGATCGATAAGTTCTTGAACTTTGATTTCTTAGGATTTATTAAGACAGTCACATTAGATTATCTTACTGAAAATCTAGTTGAGATTGTCACTCCTGAAGTCAAAGACCTCATTGAACCAATCAAGGACAACTTGGATCACAAAATCAGAAGTGTCGTTAGGAAAATGTTGTCAACCACACCATTCACGCTTCACACTGCAAAAGCTTCTACTGCAACTCCAACCGTCCCTGAATTATCCTTCGATGAACTGGTTGCTAAACACTTCGACAAAGTTGCCTACAAAACCACACAGTCTACTGATGAAAAAGCACTTGTTGATGCTATATCGGCTTACTTGTCCAAAGAGTCATGCAAAGATGCAGCTGGAACCCTGAAAAGGTCAAGGAAAGATGACGACCCAAACCCGAACTCAAAAGGTAAGAAACATAAGTCTGGAACCGGTCCCTCATCTTCTCAACAACCACGAAAGGATTCTACTCCTCCTGGTAATCAACAACACACCTCAACTACCGGTCAAGGTTCAACAGAAGAGGAAGAAACCTTCATGCAACCAACGGATGACTACTGTGATTAACCCTATATAGAGCACCGTGTCTCACCTATTTCCGATTCTCAAGCTGGACCATCGTCACCATCCAAGGCTAAAGACAAGGATGCTACATCTAAGTCTAAGAAATCAAAGAAGAGAAGGCGTCATTCATGGCTCGACAATGACGACACACCTTAGAATGATTGGTTGACAGAATTGGTACAAGCTCAACCTCCTCTCGAAGATGAAGAACCCCTTCCTGGTAATACATTACAATTTACTCAAGTCATAATGAAGGATCTTCAGATTGAGAAACTTACAAAGGCGGAGCTCAGAAGAATCAATAGGGATGCACAGGAATTCCTTAAGTCCAGATCTGGAAACAAAATGGAATACGAATATCACATGCAGAATATAGCTAGTGCAATGTCTGTCGAGTTTGACTGGCTAAATCCTGAAATGAATATTGACTTCAGTTCAAAAAACCATGAAAAGCCTTACTTCACTGACTGGACTAAACCATTACCTTTGACAGGATTTCCAGATAAACCCAAGCTACCTTACAGCTACTTCTTCAACAAAGATATTTGTAACATCCAACTCACCCAAGAGATATCCAAGAAGAAATATGCTTCCTCACTCACAATTTCAGTACCAGCCGCAAGATACGAAGTTCCTGCAATTGAAGAGTCTACTCCAGTATTCAGCAACTCCATCGTAGCTTATGACAGAGATGCTTTACACGGGATTCAAAACTGGACAGAACGTCGTCGTCTCGGTTATACTAGCAGATTAGGAGAGAAATCATTGGAAAATGTGAAGCATAAATCTAAGATCATTGCTATCTTGGAGATTAAAATAGTCGAAACGGTTTAACTACATGTTCATGCGTGAGATTATGGTTAAATGACAATATGAAAAGAAGTATAAATTCTCTAAAGCAGACTTTCCAGACCTTAATCTCAATGATATCGAAGACATGTATCTCGAAAAGGTTCAAGGAAGAATGCGTGGATTCGAAAGAGAAACTCAGTACAACTTCATGGCATCACTACTTCTATTCATCCGACGATTGATAGTTCAAGAAAGAGTGGAAAATCTTCAGCTTGGAGTGGAAAGTTACCAACAGAAGATCAATTTGACAAAGCCGCAATTCCGATTTGATGGAATCTATCAAACATCACAGTTCACTCTCATCCAAGAACCTTCATTTGGTTTCACCTACATCAACAGCAAGAAACTACAAAGCTTCATGCGGTTTGATGAGATACACAAGTTTTGTGATGTTACGCTAAAGACCGTTCGTGATGGGCTTGTCAAAAGGTTGAACGATGATCGCAGAAAGATAGCTAAAGGTGAACCACCAAGATGGAAATCCAACTCCAGAAGACAAGTTCGTAACTTTGTCCTAAAAATCGAAGAAAGGTTATTTCGACGGGAACAGATCAGACGACTGGAAAGCTATATCGGTGTTAGACCATCATTTCCTATCCGCCTCTTCGAAAGACCCGAACCAAAGTTCACTGACTTTGATGCTCCACTTCCTGATGAAGATTAACTTGGTACATTTGTTTATTAACTTTTCAATATTAATTGTTTCATTTGATTGAACTGTTTTCATTATGGCTGGTGGACACATTACAGTGTACAACCCGTTCTTGTAAAGAAAGGACCCTGAGGTACGCATCAGTGCCTCAATCCTAATATAAGGAGAGAAGGCTTCTTACTTTTGAGTAGAATTAATCAAACATTTTCTGATTTTCACAACTCTGCTCAAAAGACAAGTATTTCACCTCAATGAGTATTCACTTGTTGAGGGGGAGCACTTGAAAAATTCATCGTTTTAAAAACCAAAAGTTCTTGTTGATATCTCCCCATAAGACTCAAAAAGTATATTTTAATCAAAAGTTTATCAAAAACAACATCTCATATGCTATTTTTGAGGGGGAGAAAAAGTGAATGTGATTAAAATATGAAAGTTCAAAGTTGCTTTAAGTTGTATCTTGTGCGAGCTAGACTCAGATTCACCGAAGAATTGACGAAACATAAAAGTTAGCAATCTCGAAAAGACTTATCCTCGACGGGTAATAACATCAAGTTAGTTACTAGAGCTAGTTGTCACCTAAAAGCCGACAATGGAACTCTTTAACTAGCCACGTAAGCGTGTCTCGAAAAGGATATGTCTGAGTAGAAATGTACCGTTTCGAGAAACTTTCTGTGGATTTGACCAGGCCGGGTAATAACTTCAATCTAGTCTAACTAGTGATGTAAGCGTGTCTCGAACCGGTCGGGTTCACTGAAAGTGGATCAATTCAAAAAGTGCTTGTTCCTCCCGCATGTGAAAATTTATTTAAACAATTATGAGCACATGTGAAGGGGGAGCCCTTCAAAAGTAAACACAAAACTCTCAAAGTGTTAAACAAAATGTTTAATAATCACAAACACTTTGAGAGATTTTTCAAAGGTTTCTTGGCTACTGTCGGATAATCATGGAGTTACAAGGTGATTAAGATAGGGAAAATAGTCCTATGATCCGCCAGGGCCGGAGGGATCTACCCAAGGACATCTCCAATAGTTATAATTAGAAGTCCTTAGGTATGATACGATAAAAGGAGAAAAGAATGAAAAGGGAAAGAAGGGGTTGAAGAATTAAAAAGAAAAGTAAAGAAAAGGGTGAAAAGAAATAGCCCTCCAAATGTCCAACCTTAGGGCAGACACCGGGTTCAATTCATATGCTACTGGTTGTTGCTAAGACGACACTGGTATTGAAGATAAAGCCGTCATGGACCCAGTGACGCACTGCACTAAACCTTCTAAACCACTCAAGTTCTCTTAAAAGAGCTTGTTTCATTTTCACGGGGAACCGATGTAATCTATCGACTTATCTCTTAGAGATGGTTGATATTGAAGCAGGAGACCCCTCCCTAGTCTCCGCATAGGAAACCTAAGTGTGCACTTTTCGAGTCTAGAGCCATGAGATACATCAAAGATCTCTTAGGAACACTTAGTATTTCTACAACTGGTATTCTACATCAATGGACACCAGCTGTAAAATTATCGAGTCCTTCGCAGATCTTAGCAATCTGCCGAGAACGTTTATGAGAGAATTAACATAAGTATTTCTCAATGATTGAACGGAAATCCTGCCAGGGTCAACATCAAACAGCCCTGATAGCAGGTCACTTCGGTAACTCCTTGTGGGTTACGCTTAGTGTTTGCGGTGGTTTCTTAGCGGTCTACAGTCGTGGAGTGATCCCCAGCGACTCACCCAGTCATTGAGCTACTTAGTAGGTCTTGTAAGCTCCTTCGGGAGTATCTGACATGGGAACGGCCTTGATAAGGGTTAGAAGGAGTCTTCACAATATGCTGTTGACGATCTCTAATTCCTTATCTGTAAGTACCGGATGTTTTATTGCTAACTGTTTACATGCAGGGATACATCATCTCCATGGCAACGGATTCCACATGCTCATACATGCATCTTGAAGTCACCAAAAGCTCCCTCAAAGATCAAAGCAACATAAAGTTCAAAGAAAGATTCTATGCCAAAAAGAAGAATCTACAAAGTATTAAGACTAAAGATCTAAAGTGAAAGAAAGGGACTACGTGCATGTATAAGTCAGAATTCAAAGATGTATGAGCATGTTGGAATGGCGGACTACCACCACAGACGCAGAAGTGACGAGAGGCAGACAACTTCATTACTTGATCACTATCACAACAACAATGAACAAAGAACAAAGAACGATGAATGATTATTATCTCAAAATTATTGAAAGACGTCTAAAGCTATGAAAGTCAAAGATGAAGAAATGACAAAGACGTCAAGCAACCGTAATGACTGACCCTTAGGGGGAGATTGTTGGGATCAAAGTTTTACTATTTTATCAAGTCTCGGTCATTTGTAATAATAGGTTGCTTAAGTTATTATTTACTTACATTTACATGTTTACTAGACTTAAGGTGTTTTGGTCCATGGGCTTAGAAGCCCACACGAATTACTAAAGGAAGGAGAGGGAGTGTTGCCCTAGCTCCTTCCCTATATATAGAAGCCTTAGGTCTCATGTAATATTAGGTTGTTTATTTAAAATCTTAAGGAAACTCTTGCACTTACATTTCTCTCATTCAAATATTCACCCAACTCCTTATATCTATCTCATTCTTGTTTGTGTGAAATCAATATGGTGACCTAACAATCCCTTTGATCATAAAATGTATTAGGCATTTGTTTATTCATACCTTAAGTGATTTAGCCGGATGGAATGATATTTGTAACTAAATACTTGTTTACGTAATGATTTTATGTTTAATGATTTTACATTTTTTGATCGTCAAAACATAGGGATATTGAGAAATATTAATAACGTTTTTATACATTATTTATATCAATAATCTCCCCCTTTTTGATGATTACAAAATCTAAACTCATTAAATCAAAAATTAATATATATACAAGTATTTGGCGAATTTATATCATTTCTCCCCCATTTTGTTAGCATCAAAAAGGTTATCCTGACGATATTAGAGCTCCCCCTCGACGTGTACTCCCCCTTGTTTTAAGGTTATAAGACAAATCGAGATATGGAATGCTTGCAAAAATATTTAGAACACACGCAATATATATGATGCATAAAACAAGAATATATATAAGTATAACAAGCAATTAGAGCATGAGAATATTAAGACCCAAGAAACATCATTAATTATTGAAAATAGATTATGTCAAAACATAATCATCGGAACAAAAGCATACATATATGATTTTCTAGCATACTACAATAGATAATATTAAGTTGCCAACTTGAGGTCTCTAGGACTTGCATGGAGATGTGGAGCATGGTGGTTGGATTTTGGAAATGTTGTTTGGAGAGTTTGGAGTGTTTGGTGGTGGTGAGTTTGGAGCGGAAGGGTTGGGCTGTTGTGTTTGTGATGGCGGTGGAGAAGACCTTGTGAGGAGATACTCAATCCAAGTGAAGTGTTCATTGAGTGCAATGGTTTGTTTTTGGAGAAAAATGCAACAAGGACATTTGTTAACATGATTCTCAAGTTGGACCAAGTTATTGGGTGGTGAGGAGTGAGTGGAGGAAGGTTGTTGATCCAAATTGCGTTGAGCAAGGTGTAAGGCAAGAAGAGCACTAAGCTCATGAGCTTCTTTGAGCTCCTCAACGAACTTTTTATGTTCAGAGGAAGGTGATGATGGTGGAGTTGGATTGTGACTAGGGATTGAGGTTTGAACATGGAACATAGGATTCATGTTTTGATGAGAGTGATGGTTGTTGTTTTGAGATTGAGTATGTTCCTCAAAAGGATCATTTGGAAGAAGTAAGTGAGATGGATGTGGAATTTTGTTGGAAAGGGAAGTTGTGAGGTTGTCATGTGGAGGTAAAAGAGAGGTTTCATTTGGGTGAGTTTGATGTTTAGTCGTTGGTTGGTTGGAGACAACATCATTGATTGAGGTAGACTTTTGACAAGTATCAAGTTTTCTTCTCCACACGGGTTTGACGGAGATCTTTGCAACTCTTGAAGGCTTAGATCTTGGGTGGTTGGGAGATGACATGATGGGTTGAGTAATGATTTTTTATGAAGAAGGGTATTTATAGTGTGATGATTGTGTGTTTATGGAAGGATAATACGTGGTGGATTTGTTAGACAAAATATGTTTGTGAATTTTAAGGAAGAAGAGAATCAATAGGGTGAAATGGGCTAAAAAGCAGAAAGCAAACAGGGAACCTCGACCTTCAGGTGGCCTGCCCCCTTAATTAACGGCCAACCCCTTTAATTTTAAGGGGGCCGCCCTTTATAATTATGGGGGCCGCCCAGATCCTGGTTCCCAGATTGCCAAAAAAGGGTTTTTGGCATAAATTCTTCCAGAAAGATATTTGTTTTGAGGTTTGGTTTTGGGCAAGTCCATCTCTTTAGGCAACTATGCATGCATTATCTTAATGAAATATGCATGGAAAGTATATATGTAGGCAAATAAGCATATAATATAATTTCAACTAAGCATGCATGCAAAAACAATAATGTAATAGAGCAAATAAGCAAGTCATTCTTCCTAAGACACTTAACTTAGTGTCAGGGCAAAGGCAACTAGAGAGTGAGAAACTAGTGATGGAACAAATGTGACAATGTAATTCTTCACTTTGTTATAGTGTGTGCCTATATGCAACAAATGTGGAGATGTGATTGCTTCGACTCCTAATGCAAAGATGAAGATATCCTAAGAAGCAATCCAAATTCTCCTTGATTTAATTAGCTTAACCCATGAATGTCAAGGATATATATTAGATTATATATTTTGACAACATGCATGATTTAAAGAACGTTTTTAGCATTATTCAACAATGCAAGAAAAAATGATTTTCATGTGTTTCTTAGAAGTGAGAATCGTTTAAATAAAATAGATTGGGTTTTATAAAAATGTTTATGCAATGTAGAATTTCCAATCTTTAATTTTGTGTGAAATAGATTCCTAGACTCAGAAAATAAGAAAAGAAAATAAAGAAATTTTATGCAATAAGTGGTTAATGAAAATGCAATAGAATTTAGTCAATTTGCTCCATCATTCCTAATACTAAACGCAAGTGGTTAAATAGTTCACGCTTAAGGGGTTTAGTGAATATATCCGCAATATTATCTTCCGATGCAACCTTTTCTATATATATGTTACCTTTTTGTACATTATCCCTAAGGAAATGGTGACGCATTTCTATATGTTTAGTCCTAGAGTGTTGAATGGGATTCTTAGTTAAATCTATATCACCTTTATTGTCGCACATTATAGGAATATTTTATAACCTAACGCCATAGTCTACGAGAGCTTATTTCATCCATAGTGCTTGTTGACATGCCTTTCCAGCGCTTACATATTCAACTTCGGTGGTCGAAATAGCAAGAGCGGTTTACTTCTTGGAAAACCAAGATGATACGCAACATCGCAAGAACGTGCAAATACCGCTAGTGCTCTCTCGGTCCACGTAGTCTCCCGCATGATCCGAATCCGCATAGACAATGGTTTCTATACCGGATCCCTTAGGATACCATAATCCTAAGTGTATAGTGCCTTTAATGTATCGGAAGATACGCTTAACCGCTTCTAGGTGAGAGGTTTTGGGATCCTCTTGAAAGAGAGCACAAAGGCAAACACTAAACATGATATCGGGTCTACTTGTCGTTAAGTATAGTAAACTACCTATCGTTCCTCTATACTTATTATTATCTACAGACACACCTTCTTCATCTCTTGTGAGTTTCACTTCCATAGACATAGGTGTTTTTAAGGGTTTTGAGTCTTCTAGGCCAAATTTCTTAAGCATTTCCTTAATATATTTAGATTGGTTGAAAAATATTCCATCTTTTACTTGTTTTATTTGTAATCCTAGGAAGAAGTTTAGTTCACCCATCATACTCATTTCGAACTCATAATGCATGATTTTGGCAAAATCATCACACATTTCTTGACAAGTCAATCCAAATACAATATCATCGACATATATTTGAACAATGATGAGATTCAGGTTTTTATTTTTAGTGAAAAGAGTGTTGTCTACCATTCCCATGGAATAATCATGTTTAATAAGAAATGCTTTTAATCGATCATTCCAAGCCTTGGGGGCTTGTTTGAGTCCATATACAGTCTTTTTGAGTTTATAAACATAATCAGGTTTTGCGAAGTCAATGAATCCTGGAGGTTGTGCCACATAAACCTCCTCATTGATAAAACCGTTGAGGAATGCACTCTTCACATCCATTTGGTATAACTTAAAGTCTAGAGTGCTGGCGTAAGCTAGGAGTATTCTAATAGATTCTAGTCTAGCTATCTGGGCATAGGTTTCGTCATAATCAATTCCTTCTTATTGATTATAACCTTGGGCTACTAACCTAGCTTTATTTCTAGTTACTATTCCATTCTCCTCTAGTTTATTCCTAAATACCCATTTGGTTCCTATTATGGTCACATTTCTAGGATTTGGGACTAGTTCCCAAATATCATTTGTTTTAAATTGATTTAATTCTTCTTGCATAGCCATAATCCAACTTTCATCCTTTAAGGCTTCATTTACATTCCTAGGTTCTATTTTTGACACAAAGCAAAAGAAGTTACTTTCGTCTTGAGCTTGTGTTCTAAGGGTTCTTTGATTCAAACTTCCTATGATGTTACCTAATGGATGTGATTTTGATTCTTTAATATTTACAACCTCATTTTCTCTAATGTTTCTACTTCATTATCATTTCCTAAGGGCTTATTTTTACTAACCTCAATAGCTTCTTCTTCAATCACATCATCATCTTCTAAAGGTAATGTTTTAGGTGGTGGAGGAGTTTCATCAAATGTTACATTTACGGATTCCTCAACTTTCATAGTATGTTTGTTTAAAAATTATATATGCGTTAGTATTTGTATTAAGGATAAAGCGTTTACTTCCGAATACTCTAAAGTAGCCTATATTTGGTTTTCTACCTCTTAATAACTCATAAGGAGTTTTTCCTAAAATTCGTCTAATAGAAACCCTATTAAGTATATACGTTGATGTATCTACGGTGTGACACCAAAACTTTTGTGGGATAGATTGTTCATTTTGCATTGTTCTACTCATTTCTTTTAAAGACCTATTTTTCCTTTCTAGTACCCCATTAGATTGAGGAGTACGAGGAGCGGAAAAGTTGTGAGATATTCCATTTAAATCACAATCTTTTCTGAATTGTACTTTGTTGTCAAATTCCCTACCATGATCTGTCCTAATTGAAACTATTGAGCATCCTAATTTATTTTGAATCATTTTGCTGAATTTCTCAAATTTCTCAAAGGCTTCGGTTTTATCACTTAAGAATCTAGTCCACGTGTATCGTGAATAATCGTCTACTATGACTAAGGTGTAACGGTTGCCACCATAGCTCCGCACTGCGGATGGACCAAAAAGATCCATGTGAAGTAATTCTAAGCACCTAGTAGTGGATGCCATATTTTTAGCTTTGTGACTAGCATGTGTTTGTTTTCCAATTTTACAAGCATCACAAAAATGTTGATCATATCTTAGACTAGGCAAGTTTCTAACTAGTTCCTTAGACACTAAAGATTGTAATTGTTGCATGTTAGCGTGACCTAATCTCCTATGCCACAAAGTGGAATTTTCATCTAGAGTTGCTAAGCATATCCTATCTTCCGGGTTGTCTCCTAATTTCATAACATATATACCTCATTTCCTAATTCCTCTACCTATGACTTTCTCATCCTTAATTATTTCACTATCTTTGTCGGTAAAGGTAACCCTACATTTATTATCACATACTTGACCTATACTAAGTGTTAGGTCACCATATTGATTTCACACAAACAAGAATGAGATAGATATAAGGATGCGATGAATATTTGAATGAGAGAAATGTAATTGCAAGAGTTTCTTTGTGATTTCAAATAAACAACCAAGTTTTACAATTGCCTAAGACTAGTATATATAGGTGAGGAGCTAGGGCAACACTCCTAGTCCTTCCCTTCATGTCATACATGTGGACTTTAAGGCCCATGGGCTAGTCTAGTATCCATGTAAACATAACAAAAATGTAAGTAACTAATAACTTAAGCAACCTATTATTACAAATGACCGAGACTTGATAAAATTGTAAAACTATGATCCCAACAATCTCCCCCTAAGGGTCGGTCATCACCGTTGCTTGACGTCTTTGTCATTTCTTCATCTTTGACCTTCATGGCTTTAGACGTCTTTCAATAATCATGAGATAAGAATCATTCATCGTTCTTTGTTCTTTGTTCTTTGTTGTTGTGATAGTGATCATGTTACGAAGTTGTCTGCCTTTTCTCACTTCTGCGTCTGTGGTGGTAGTCCGCCATTCCAGCATGCTCATACATCTTCGAATACTGGCTTATACATGCACGTAGTTCCCTTTCTTTCACATAAAATCTTTAGTCTTTATTCTTTGTAGATTCTTCATTTTGGCGTAGAATCTTTCTTTGAACTTTGTGTTGCTTTGATCTTTGAGGGAGCTTTTGATGACTTCAAGATGTATGTATGAGCATGTGGAATACGTCGCCATGGAGATGATGTAATCCTGCATGTAAGCAGTTAGCAATAAAACATCCGGTACTTACAGATAAGGAATTAGATATCATCAACAGCATATTGTGAAGACTCCTTCTAACCCTTATCAAGGCCATTCCCATGTCAGATACTCCCGAAGGAGCTTACAAGACCTACTAAGTAGCTCAATGACTGGGTGAGTCGCTGGGGATCACTCCACGACTGTAGACCGCTAACAAACCACCGCAAACACTAAGCGTAACCCACAAGGAGTTACCGAAGTGCCCTGCTGTCAGGGTTGTTTGATGTTGACCCTGCCAGGATTTCCGTTCAATCATTGAGAAGTACTTATGTAAATTCTCTCATAAACGTTCTCGGCAGATTGCTAAGATCTGCGAAGGACTCGATAATTTACAGCTAGGGTCCATTGATGTAGAACACCAGTTGTAGAAATACTAAGTGTTCCTAAGAGATCTTTGATGTATCTCATGGCTCTAGACTCGAAAAGTGCACACTTAGGTTTCCTATGCGGAGACTAGGGAGGGGTCTCCTGCTTCAATATCAACCATCTCTAAGAGATAAGTCGATAGATTACATCGGTTCCCCGTGAGAATGAAACAAGCTCTTTTAAGAGAACTTGAGTGGTTAAGAAGGTTTAGTGCATTGCGTCACTGGGCCCATGACGACTTTATCTTCAATACCGGCGTCGCCTTAGCAACAACCAGTAGCATATGAATTGAACCCGGTGTCTGCCCTAAGGTTGAACATATGGAGGGCTATTTCTTTTCACCCTTTTCGTTACTTTTCTTTTCAATTCTTCAACCCCTTCTTTCCCTTTTCATTCTTTTATCCTTTTATCATATCATACCTATGGACTTCTAATTCTAACTATTGGAGATATCCTTGGGTAGATCCCTCCGGCTCTGGCGGATCATAGGACTGTTTTTCCTATCTTAATCACCTTGTAACTCCATGATTATCCGACAGTAGCCAAGAAACCTTTGAAAATCTCTCAAAGTGTTTGTGATTATTAAACATTTTGTTTAACACTTTGAGAGTTTTGTGTTTACTTTTGAAGGGCTCCCCCTTCACATGTGCTCATAAGTGTTAAATAAATTTGCACATGTGGGAGGAGCAAGCATTTTATGAATTGATCCACTTTCAGTGAACCTGACCGATTCGAGGCACGCTTACATCACTAGTTAGACTAGCTTGAAGTTATTACCCGACCTGGTCAAATCCATTGAAAGTTTCTCGAAACGGTACATTTCTACTAAGACAAATCCTTTTCGAGACACGCTTACGTGGCTAGTTAAAGAGTTCCATTGTCAGCTTTTAGGTGACAACTAGCTCTAGTAACTAAGTTGATGTTATTACCCGTCGAGGATAAGTCTTTTCGAGATTATTAACTTTTATGTTTCGTCAATTCTTGGGTCAATTCTGAGTCTAGCTCGCACAAGATACAACTTTAGCAACTTTGAACTTTCATATTTTAATCACATTCACTTTTTCTCCCCCTCAAAAATAGCATATGAGATGTTGTTTTTGTTAAAATTTTGATTAAAATATGCTTTTTGAGTCTTATGGGGAGATATCAACAAGAACTTTTTGGTTTTTCAAACGATGAATTTTTCCAAGTGCTCCCCCTCAACAAGTGAATACTCATTGAGGTGAAATACTTGTCTTTTGAGCAGAGTTATGAAAATCAAAAAATGTTTGATTAACTCTACTCAAAAGTAAGAAGCCTTCGCTCCTTATATAAGAATTGAGGCACTGATGCGCACCTCAGGGTCCTTTCAATACAAGAACGGGTTATACACTGTTATATGTACACAAGCCATAAAAGTAATTCAATCAAATGAAACAATTGATATTGAAAAGTTAATAACCAAATGTATCAATTTAATCTTTGTCGGGAAGTGGAGCATCAAA
This sequence comes from Artemisia argyi, assembly GCA_030686995.1. Taxonomy (NCBI): domain Eukaryota; kingdom Viridiplantae; phylum Streptophyta; class Magnoliopsida; order Asterales; family Asteraceae; genus Artemisia; species Artemisia argyi. The sequence continues at coordinate 110,389,668 of CM060702.1, forward strand.
GTCAGTGAACTTGGGTTCGGGTCTTTCGAAGAGCCTGATAGGAAATGATGGTCTGACACCTATATAGCTTTCCAGTCGTCTGATCTGTTCCCGTCTAAATAACCGTTTTTCAATCTTCAAGACAAAATTACGAACTTGTCTTCTTGAGTTGGATTTCCATCTAGGTTGTTCCCCTTTTGCTATCTTTCGCCGATCATCATTCAACCTTTTGACAAGCCCATCATGATCGGATTTAAGTGTAACATCACAGAATTTATGTATTTCATCGAACCGCATGAAGCTTTGTAGCTTTTTGCTATTGATGTAGGTGAAACCAAATGCAGGTTCTTGGATGAGAGTGAACTGTGACGTTTGATAGATTCCATCAAATTTGAATTGCGGCTTCGTCAAATTGATCTTCTGTTGGTAACTTTCCACTCCAAGCTGAAGATCTTCCACTCTTTCTTGAACTATCAATCGTTGGATGAATAGAAGTAGTGATGCCATGAAGTTGTACTGAATATCTCTATCGAATCCACGCATTCTTCCTTGAACCTTTTCGAGATACATGTCTTCGATGTCATTAATATTAAGGTCTGGAAAGTCTGCTTCAGAGAATTTGTACTTCTTTTCATCTTGTCGTTTAACCACAATCTCATGCATGAACATGTAGTTAAATCGTTTCGACTCTTGAATCTCCAAGATAGCAATGATCTTAGATTTATGCTTCACATTTTCCAATGATTTCTCTGCTAATCTGCTGGTATAACCGAGACGACGACGTTCTGGCCAGTGTTGAATCCCATGTAGAGCATCTCTTTCGTAAGCTACGATGGAGTTGCTGAAAACGCGAGTAGTCTCTTCAATTGCAGGAACTTCGTATCTTGCGGCTGGTACTGAGATTGTGAGTGAGGAAGCATATTTCTTCTTGGATGTCTCTTGGGTGAGTTGGATGTTACGAAGATCTTTGTTGAAGAAGTAGCTGTAGGGTAACTTGGGTTTATCTGGAAATCCTGTCAAAGGTAATGGTTTAGTCCAGTCAGTGAAGTAAGGCTTTTCATGGTTTTTGGAACTGAGGGCGATATTCATTTCAGGATTTAGCCAGTCAAACTCGACAGACATTGCACTAGCTATGTTCTGCATGTGATACTCGTATTCCACTTTGTTTCCAGATCTGGACTTGAGGAATTCCTGTGCATCCCTATTGATTCTTCTGAGCTCCATCTTCGTGAGTTTATTAATATAAAGATCCTTCATTATGACTTGAGTGAATTGTAGAGTATTACCAGGAAGGGGTTCTTCATCTTCGAGAGGAGGTTGAGCTTGAACCATTTCTGTCAACCAATCATTCTGAGGTGTGTCATCATTGTCGAGCCATGAATGACGTCTTCTCTTCTTTGATTTCTTAGACTTAGATGTAGCATCCTTGTCTTTAGCCTTGGATGGTGATGATGGTCCAGCATGAGAATCAGGAATAGGTAAGGCACGGTAATCGGTGTCAGGTTGACCTAGGTAGTCATCAGTAGGTTCCATGAAAGTTTCTTCCTCTTCAGTTGGACCTTGACCGGTGGCCGAGGTGTGTTGTTGATTACCATGAGGAGTGGAGTCCTTTTGTGGTTGTTGAGAAGATGAGGGACCGGTTCCAGACTTATGTTTCTTGCCTTTTGAATTCGGGTCCGGGTCGTCATCTTTCCTTGACCTATTTAAGGTTCCAGCAGCATCTTTGCATGACTCCTTTGACAAGTTAGCAGATATAGCATCAACTAGTGCCTTTTCTTCTGTAGTCTGTGTGGTTTTGTAGGCAACTTTGTCGTAGAGTTGAGCAAGCAAGTCATCGAAGGATAATTCAGGGACGGTTGGAGTTTCAGTAGAAGCTTTTGCAGTGTGAAGCGTGAATGGTGTTGTTGACAACATTTTCCTAACGACACTTCTGATTCTATGATCCAACTTGTCCTTGATTGGTTCAATGAGGTTTGCGACTTCAGGAGTGACAATCTCAACTAGATTTTCAGTAAGATAATCTTGTGTGACAGTCTTAATAAATCCTGTGTAATCAGAGTTCAAGAACTTATCGATCAGCTGCTTTGACTCCTAAAAATCTTCAACTTGTTTCGCAAGACCGGTAACCATGGTGGTAAGTTTGTTGACTTGCTCCTGAAGATCAACTGGCTGTTTCGGTTCATTGATTGAATGTTGCTTTGATGCGGTTTCAGAAGGTGTGGGAGATGAGTGCTCAGGTGATGATTCGGATGATGACTCGTTGTGAGAGTTTGAAGAAGAAGCATTAGGAGTCGGATCCTTTGGTGGAGAGTCTTGAGGAGGTGGAGGTTGTACTGAGGAAGTCTTCTGAGAAGATGATTTAAGAAATATATTGGTGTCGAATGCGTTCTTTTCTTCATTTTCTTTTCTTCGGCGTTCCTCAGCTTCCTCTGCTTCTCGTGCAAGAAACTCTGGAGTAATGAGGTATTCATGTTCCTGATCCGTAGCAATATTCTCCTTTCCGCCAACATTCTCTTTTACATTTGCAGTCTTAGTCATATTGATGTCTCCTGTGTGATCTGTGTCTTTGACTATGTCATCAGGTTGTGAAGCTGATTCTAAGGTGGTGGACACAGTGGGAGGAATCATGTTGCTTGTTGCTCCTTCATGTTCTGACTAATCGACAGGTGGTGGTGTTGAAGGTTGAGACATAAGTCGGCTTTCGAGAGCTGCTTTCCTTTGTTCTTTGAGAAGTTGCTTTTCTTCAGCTCTTGTATCGACAATTATACTTTTCAATTTTCATTTATCGACCAACTGTTCAACGATTTGTTTGTCTTCTTCATCATCATTTGGCTCATTAATTGTGATCCCTTTTCTCTTTCTTGATTCTTCTTCAAAAGTTTCAAGACTTTGTTGTATAGCGATCTCTGTTGCAGGAAATCCTTCTTCAGGTGCCCTAACTCTTAGTTCAAAGTCTGGTTCTTCTTCTTCAGATTCCGTGTCGAACTCAGAATCGCTTTCAGAAGGTGGAGGTGTAGGTTCATCTTGAAGAGCGTATTCAGGAGTTACCTTCTTCTTTGGCTTGGTTGCAGGCTTGGGTTTGGATGTCGGTTTAGGTTTGGCGAAAGTCTTAGGTTTAGCAGATGGCTTAGTCTTTGGAGCAGTCTTAGACTTAGTCTGAGGTGAGCCAGTGGTGCTTGTAGTACTCCCAGATTTGACACTTCCTTTGCTGCGAGTCTGTATAGTAGCTTCTTCCTGTACTCCTTTGTAAGCATTATCATAAAATTTGTAGTTCAGACTTTTCTTGATATTGTCATCAAGAAGATATTCGGGAAGCCTCATTCCTTTGATCTTGGTAGAGGAAGTTGTCGTTTTGATGAAGGAGGTGGTGAAGTCGTCCTCGAAGAGGTGCTTCGGCTCATTAGGGTCTGCCATCCTTTTGATAAATTCTGGAGTGTCTTTGCAGAAATGTTCAATGAGAAGCTTGGTGAATCTTGTGAATGGGATCATAGTCTTTACACGTTCGGTTTGAATGCTGTAGACTATATCGTTCATGATTGGAACTGCAAAGTCAATCGGTGTCAAAGTCACCATTCCCCAGAATGTTTGTAAATGCTCAAGCCTAGGATGTTCATGACCACTTTTTCTTCCTAATATAGATCTTACAACCGACAAACAGAATTTTCTCCAGGGCTGAGGTATATTCTTGGCATTGAATTGGGAATGTTTGACCAGAGGTAAGTCATCATCAACATCATATCCCAACTCAATAAAGAAATCAAGAAGATCCAGTTCAGGTAGTATTGGAGCAAATTCGTTGTCAGTTTGAGGCAGGAGAAGGACTGTATGAAGGACGTCGTGATCTACAGTGTAGACTTGCCGATCTAACGTGACAGTGAAAGACTCATCATCCAAATTTGCCTTAGCAGTAAGCCAAAACTGGTGAAGGTAAAACATAGGAACTGAAGTAGATCTGTTGAGCAGGTGTTTGCATGGATGTGCAAGTAGAATATCTTTAACAATCCTGCACGAGTTTTCAGTAATTCTCAATTTGTCGAAATCAACTCGTGGATTGTTGTTGCCAATCATAATGTTGTAGTTAGCGGGAGTGATATCATCCATGGTGAGTAATGGAAGAGCTTGTTCTGGGACATTCTCGTTGTGTTCAGCCATGTTATACTGAAAACATTATCATAAAACAAACATCAAGATTTGTTACAAGTTAGTACGATTGCAATGTTTGATTATGGATAAGCATTTAGAATCATGTAAGCACGTATGGTTCAATTACTGCATGTATATTGATAAATGACGTATACTTAGAAAGTCACATGCACAACGAATTAAACAAATCACATCACATTGTACATAGACTAGAATCCATTATCACATTGTCACATATAACATGTTTTCGAAATTACATAACCACAATGTTCTCGAAATGATACAAGTGAAGTACAAGATACAACATTATAAGTAATTTCGAAAAAGTGCACTTCTGAAAATATTTCGCAAACCCATAATAAAGACATTTGCGAAAAACTCCATAATTGATGTTCTCGAAAGAAAACAGGATTTATGAGAGTTTATCGCAAACCCTCCATTGTGGGTTCTCGAAAAATTTTCAAAGTATGTGTTTTCGAAAAGAGCCAGAATATGGTGGAAAATTTCGCAAACATCCAAGTCTGGGTTTCTCGAAAAGTATCAAAGTGTATTTGCGAAATAAGGATTTCGAAAAATACAGTTCTTTGAAAAAATTTTCGAGAAGACAGAGACTTGAATGATCTCGAAATTTTACCAAGACTGGTGATTGCGAAAAAAATCTGTTTTTCGAAAATTCTTATACAAGAATTTCGAAACTATGCCAACGTACGTTTCTTTGTGATAATATGAATTCCAAGTGATATAACCTGTTGCAAGTGATGATATTCAACAATTAGAAACAAACTAATCAATCGAATATAGTGATTTCGAAAAATAATTCAAGAACACTTTCTCGATAAGAAGCAAAATCATGATACAATTAATGATGACAGGTACTTGCATATCACAAACGTGCATTAGAAGCATTTAGGCACAATAAGCATCACATTTGAACACAATACGAGAGAAACCCACATTGAACGAAACTCTATCTATCGAGAATCATGCATTCATGTAAATTATTTAAATTAAAAAAGCATAAACATGATTCATTTACACATGAGACTATATCCCACCAAGAACAATAACAAAAACATCAACAAATTAACAAAACCCAATTCGTACCAAACCCTAGGTTTCGAAAATCACATAAATATGTGTATAAATGAGATTAATCGTTATAGGAAGGATAGAAACAAGTATATGCATAAAACCCCTATCAAGAATTAACCTCCTAAACATGAATAGATATTTTTTGAAACATCATAAACCCTAGCTTTTCAAAACAAAAATTCGTGAAATCTAACTGTTAACTTTGTGATTAAACGAAAACCTTTGTTAGAAATCATCTAAGGATCATATAAAAACTTACGTTTTGATGATAGGTAGCACGGATTATTCTTTTGAATTTAAGCCGTAGATATGCAGGAGAGGGTTTAAGAGGTTTTAGAAATGTTTTTGTGGGGTTTATGAAAAAAAACGGGGGGTGTTTGTTTTTGTTATTTTTTTGGAACTTTTGAAATTTGTCACATATGGTCCCCTAACTATCCATATAGCAAGATAAGTCCTAAACTTAGAAATAAGTAAAGACAAAGATATACTAACTTACGTCACCATTTTGAGAAAAGGAAACGAGATATGAGATTCTTATGAAATCCCTAAACGACGCATCAAAGGTAATATGCAAGTATATCGTTTTTGAAAAATTTATAAAATTTAGGCGAGTCTCCCCCTTAACACTTGTAAAAAGACAAGGTGTTGAAAGAGAGCGATATACTTGCCTTTTTTTTTTTTTTTTTTGAATGAGAAAAATATTTTTGTGTTTTTGAGATTTAATAAAAAATAAAGAAAAACATTTATGTTACAAAGATAGTAAAATAGTTGATGTTTGACACTTCTTTTGTTTTAAAAACTTTTGTAAATCAAATGGTGTCAAACATCGCATACCAATTTGGTGAACTAAACTTGCAAACCTTGATGGAGCTAAGGGTTTTGTAAGTAAGTCCGCTAATTGGTACTCAGTACCCACAAAATATAATTCAACTGTACCCTTCTCGACATGCTCTTTGATGAAATGGTATCGGAGATCAATGTGTTTGGATTTGCAATGATGAACTGTGTTGCAGGAGATTGCAATGGCACTTTTAGAATCGCAGTAAACCGGAATCTTGTTGAATAAGTAGCCATAGTCTTTAAGTTGTGATCTCATCCAAATGACTTGAGCGCAACAAGCAGACATAGCTACGTATTCAGATTCTGTAGATGACAGTGATGTGCATTCCTGCTTCTTTGATTGCCAAGACACAAGTTTATCTCCAAGAAACTGTAAGCCACCTGATGTACTTTTTCGCGAGTCTAAGAATCCTGCATGGTCAGCGTCTGAAAAAGCTATTAGTTCAAAACCAGAATCCTTCGGATACCAGATCCCCAAGTGGATGGTTCCCTTTATGTATCGAATTTTGCCTCATTGAGGTGTTTTTCAGTAGGATTAGCCTGATAGCGAGAACACATAAAGACAGCAAATACAATATCATGTCTACTGGATGTGAGATACATGAGGGACCCAATAATACTACGGTATTTGGTAGGGTCAACTGGAGTCCCATGTATATCAGCATCTAGTTTAGTAGAATTGGCCATCGGTGTATTCATAGTATCACTACTTTGCATACCATGTTTCTTTAAAATCTCAAGAACATATTTGGACTGATTTAGAAAAATTCCACGGGGTGATTGATGAACTTGTAGTCCTAGAAAGAACGTAAGTTCACCCATCATGGACATTTCAAAATTATCTGTCATTAATTTTGCAAAATCCATTGAGTAATTTTTGTTGGTTGAAGCAAAAATAATGTCATCGACATAAATTTGAACGATTAATAAGTCCATCCCATATGTTTTTGTAAATAGTGTTGGATCCACCGAGCCTAGAGTAATATCATTAGCCAACAGGAATTTAGAAAGCTTGTCATACCACGCCCTGGGGGATTGCTTAAGACCGTAGAGAGACTTCTTAAGCTTGTAGACATGATTTGGACGTTCTGGGTCAACGAATCCGTCAGGTTGACTGACATAAACCACTTCTCAGAGTTGACCGTTCAGAAAAGCCGTTTTCACGTCCATTTGGTAAATAATCATATTCCGATGAGCAGCAAATGCTAAGAATATCCGTACAGCTTCAAGTCTAGCAACATGAGTAAATGATTCTTCAAAATCAATACCTTCTTCTTGAGAGTAACCTTTTGCTACCAAGCATGATTTGTTGCGTATGACTGTGCCTTCTGCATCCAGTTTGTTTTTCCAGATCCATTTTAAACCAATGACGATGATGCCTTCAGGTTTTTCAACCAATTCCTATACTTCTAATCTTTGAAAGGTTTCGAATTCTTCTTGCATAGACTCAATCCAGTTTTCATAAGTCATTGCTTCCTTGACGTGTTTAGGTACGGTTTCACAAACTGTGAGTGCATAAATGCAAGTTTCACCGTCTGTGTGAAGGCGTTGTCTTGTCATAATTGGTGCATCTGGATGGCCAATAATTTGAACTAAGGGGTGATCTCTTGTCCATTTGTGTGTTGAAGGATGAAGTTGATAAGTATCTTGCAAGTGAGCAGGACCCAAATTACGTGTAGATGACTCAGCAATGTCAGGGACAGGTTGAGCATTTTCAAATGGGTTAATAAATGGTTCTGGGTCATGCTCTGCGGGTTGTGGAACTGATAAAGGTATGGAATCTCCAGCTGATTTTCGTGAGTTGGACCCGGTTTGTTCTGTTGTTGTAGGTGATATGACTGGAGGACCGTCTCTTCCAACAGTAGTTGTTTGTTGAGGTGTATCAGGTACTTGATGTTGATCAAGATGTGCAGTGGAATTTGGTGTGGCCTCAGGTGGACGGTTAATAGGCGTATCATCAAACAATGGAGCAAACATGGTTTCCACTTCTTTACGAGAAAGTGACAATGGTTCAGCCGAAGAGACCGGAAAGTTAGGACGGTTGGTTGCGGGTCCTAAGCCATTTTGCTCAGAAGCCATTTGAGTGAGTTCATCGAAATTAGCATGAATAGTTTCTTGAATTTCCCGAGTACGACGATTCCATATCCGATAGCCTTTTGAATTTTCACAGTATCCTATGAATACTCCAATGTCAGCCTTTGCTTTAAGTTTACCTAGATCATCACGATCATTGACTGGGTAGCATAAAGCTCCGAATACATGAAAGTGACTGATGTTTGGTTTTCTTTTGTGAACAATCTGATATGGGGTTTTGTTGTGGTGTTTTGTGATCATGCAACGGTTTTGAGTGTAACAGGCGGTTGAAATAGCTTCTGCCCATAAGTAATCTGGTAATTGAGCATTGATTAACATCGTTCGAGCAGCTTCCACTAACGTTCTGTTGCGTCTTCTGACTACTCCATTCTGTTCGGGAGTACGTGGAATAGATGTTTGATGTTCAATTCCCACTTTCTCAAAATACGACCTTAGAGTCTGATTCTTAAATTCTGTGCCATTGTCAGTTCTTACAATTCTGACTGTGTTGCGTAGCTGAACTTGTATTTTGGTGAGAAAGGTTATGATCATTTGAGGAGCTTGATCTTTACTTCGAAGAAAATAAACCCAAGTCCAGCGAGAGTAATCATCAACAATTACTAATATGTAGCGTTTACCGTTGATTGTTTGAACACGCATCGGACCACACAAATCCATATGAAGCAATTGTAAAACATGATTAGTACTGTGTTCAGGTTTTGAGGGAAAATGAGCACGAGTAAGTTTTCCTTGTTCACAGGCTGGACATAGATGATCTTTGGCATAACGGAATCTTGGAAAGCCTTCAACTAATTTATGACAAGCGAGATCAGTCATCGTTTTGAAATTCAAATCAGAAAGGCGTTTGTGCCATAACCAGGATTTAGTCGTTTCAGCTTTAGATAGAAGACATATTGGAGATGAAGTGATCATGTCAGACATTGAAATTGTGTAAAGGTTAGTGCCACGTTTGCCAAACATTAAATCATTGCCTTGTAGATCACGAACAAAACAGGTTTTCTCGCGAAATGCTACTTCTAAATCTCCATCACAAAATTGACCAACTGAAAAGAGGTTGTGACCCAAGCCTTCAACATAATAAACTCTGCTAATTTCAATATTCCCATGCATGTAGTCTCCGTAACCCATGATTAAAGCGTATTGATCATTCCCGAATCTGACAGTTCCAATAAACTTTGAGACAAAGTTTTTTAGCAGTTTGAGATTGCCTGTCATATGTCGGGTGCAAACGCTATCAACAATCCAGAGAACGATCTGAACCACCTGCATCAAAAGAAGACGACAGAGATGGGACAAAAGTAAGGGTGGAACCCGAGGAAATTGTGGGTTCCTGTTGGTTAGAAACACAAATATTTAGCAATTTAGGAATCCATTTAAAATTTGGTTTGTATTGTAACAAACGTTGCCAGTTCCAGCTAGTTTTTGCTTTGTTCTTGGTGAATGCACTAGCATTTGGCGTGTTTCTAGAATTGCTGGTTGCTGCTTTTGGGTTGACTACAACATCATTTGAAACTGTAGTAGGCGTTTTTCTTAAGGTAGACTTAGAGGCATTAGTGGACCTAGAAGAAGAGCCGTATCTACGTTTCTTTTTATGGTGTAAGAGATTATTAGCTACACATTTGGTATGATCACCAGATAACACACTTTTACGACAAAACACACAAGATGCATTAATATTCAAAACATCAGAAGGTTCAGCATTCGTTACATTAAGATGTGGATTACAATTTTCCAGATTAGAATCTAAATCAGATGCAACATGAGTATTATTCGAGTTCCTAAACTTTTACGTTGCGAGAGCCTAGTCTTTTTAGTCTTCTTAACGTTTTTTGGCTTTGGGCTTCCAACGCTCTTAGGGGAAACTAGACCTGTAGAAGTGGAAGAGCTAACATTAGAACTCGTAGCATGCTTATCCTTATTTGTTCTGTCTATTAGAAACATTCCTGGTGCTATCACAGTGGTGTCAATAAACTTTCCTTTTTGAAGTAGCTTAATTTTCTCTTTCAAATCAATGATGATGTGTTTTTTGTCCTGAATATCAGACTCAAGTAAACCATTGCAATAACGAATGTCATCGCGGTTTTGTTGCCATTCGGCGTTTTCAATTTTTAACTCCGCAATTTCAATTTTTAACTCCGCAATTTCATTATTAAGTAGACGACATTTGTTTTTACGAGACTCAATCTCGGTACATAGTTGCAATTCAGTTTCAATACTTTGAGCTTGACACCAATCACTTTTTTGTTTGAGTTGACAAATTTCGTTTGAAAGTTTGTTTATCACATCATCACTGTTTTGACGCAACGTATCATATTGATGTCTCAATGTTTCGTTTTGTGATTTTACCAAAACAATTTCAGCACAGTATTCTGCAAATAATTGAGCATTGGTGGAATAATAGAGTTCATTCATGAAAAAAGTATGAATATCAGCTTGAAGAAGTTGTTCCAAGAGTCGATCAGAATCTGTTTTCAAAAAATGGTTTTTGCGTTGTTGAACCAAAATTGCATTTTCATTAAGAGCGAAAATTTCTTTCATATCTTTAACTTCTTTTTGGAGTTCCTGTTCCCAACGAGTAGCACAATAACGTAAATTTTGAACTAAAGGCAGAATTTGTTTTTGAAAAATGTCTCGTTTTTCCCGCTCGTAAGCTGATTGAAAAGTGAGAATTTTAATTTGCGAATGATGTTCAATTTCGTTTTCCAAATTCTCGATGCCTTTCATGAATGTTTGAAAATAGTCTAAAATTTTACATTGTGTAGGTAATGGTGTCACATGACCAGAAGATGGTAATGGACCATTAACCTGTGCCACGGGTTTGACAGGAGCTCCATCAGAAGATGAAACATATGACTCAGTAACATACCATGATTTCTCAGTTATTTCTCTTGACGGAACAAAAGATTTTGAAATGTGAGGAGCTTTTGAGTAATCATATGGTTTGCAATATTCAACTTTACTCATTTTTGATCGACTCTTCTCTTCAAGTTCGTATTCTTCCTCAGTATTATGTACAATAACGCGCACAACATTATTATCCATCAATTGGTCCATACTGTACAGCTTAGGATTTGTTTTGAACGCAGTGCGAAGAAAAGAGGATCTGTAATCGCCGAGGCCAAAACCTTTATCTGGTCTTGGTTTTAAAGAAAACTTTTGAATTGTCGTTACAGATTCCCCGTGTTTATAAACGATATTTTGAAAAGCTTTAATTTGATGTTCGAGAGTGATATTTTCATCAACTAAAGATTTTTCTTTTTCTCGTTTTTGCACTTTATGTTCATAAAATTCCTGTTTGCAAGTTATCACCTCTTTTTGTGTTTTTGAAAGTTCCTGTTGGAGTTGAACAACTTGTTTTTGAAGCTCATGTTTTTCATCTTCCAGTTTGGAAACCAATTTACCATTTGACTCAACTATGTCATATATTTGCTTTTGAAGATTTTGTTCTTTGACATATAAATCCTGAAATGATTTTTCAAAGCTTTTTTCACGATGAACTTCATTTTGAAGGTTTGAAAGTTGTATTTTATAACATTCAATGTCCTTTTTTAAAATGGCATTTTCTTTCAAAACTTTAGTTTGCTCGTCCATTATGTGATTAGAAAGAAGTTGATTAGCCGTAACTGTACAGTCAGGAGCTGGATCAGAAGGAGGTTCATGTTGTTCAATAAAGTCATTTTCGTCTTGCTCAATAGGATCATCAAATGAGACGACAGTGTCATCATCAAATATAACAACTGTGTCTAATTGTTCATCCTCTTGAGAAGAGAAAAATGGTTCAGAAGGAACAACTTGCGCCTGATCTGATTTAGAAACAGAGGGTGATGTATTAAATTATATGGAGCTTGAGATTAGGTCATTTACCTAAGACAAGCCATCAGTTGAGAACACTGGGCCTGAATCATTCAACTGATGTTCCTGCATGTTGGCCATAAGCATCACAGCTGCATTGGCTTCAAGATCTTCCATTTCATCATCATTGTAAGCATTAGCAAAGAAACTGTTCTCATGAGCATTGAAAGTTCCTTCCTTTTCATCTTTGAGAGCCATAAGTAATGCCTGCTTGTGAAACTGACTACCTTTTCTTGGGTGAGGGCATGCAGTTGCAATATGACCTTTCTCGTTGCAGTTGTAGCACCATATCGCATTCCCAGAAACTGTGTTGTTACTTGCAGCATTGTCATTACTTCGCTGAGGAGCACCTGGATTGTTTTTGAATCCCCCATTGTTGTTGACTTTTGTCCATACCCAGAATTTCCAGTATACCCACCTGAACGTCCTGAATTATGATTCTGAATCTCAACTCGACCATCTTGAATGACAGCTTGGTTTCTTGTATTTGATGAAGAACGAAGACGGTTGTTTGTTTTGTTAGAGAATTTGATAAAAGCACGAGCAACAAGAGCAAGTCCTTGATTCAACGTATTAACGTCATCATCATCATCTTCAATCTTATTAGAGTAATACATGCTATCATTGTTGTCATATGGAGCAAGTTGAGTAGAAACGTGTTGAGAAGTAGGAGGTTGCTGGTGACTGAAATAATTTTGTTCCTGATCATAAGCATGATTAGACATCGGAGGATGTGAAGCAGGAGTTTGAGCAACGAGTGCAAGGGGATTAGAAGTAGGTGGTGATGTATATCCTCCTCGGGCGAGTTTGTCTTTTTCAACTTCAGACTCATAGTGCTTGAGATAGTCGTACAAAAAACCATATGGATCTCTGTGAAGATTCTTAGCTTGTCTCACAAATGTCACATACTTTTGCCACTCAGGACCCAGACTACTAACAAACTTTGTATTGACAGCGATTCTTGGAAGAGGTATATCATGTCTCTCTAAATCATTGACGACATTAGTGAAACGATGAAAGTAAGACTCAAGAGATTCCCCTGGTTCGATCATGATATTAGTGTATTCCAAGTAAAGTTTAGATTCCATGTCTTCCTTGTTCAGTTGTGTGCCTTGCTTCAGTAGATGGACGTGTTCCCACATAGCTTTTGCAGTTGTTTGAGTATCAACACTTCTGAATATGATATTTGGTATCCCTTGAAGTATGTAAGACATAGCATACTCATCTGCTTCACGATGGTGATTTTGTTCAGTAGTAAGTTGAGACTCAGGAACACGCACAGCAGTTGGAGCTACTGGAGAATCAGCCGATGGGTCACCGCCAACGTAGTTAACAGGCCAAGGAAACGGTCCTTCAAGGATAACTTGTTTCATGTACTTACCATTGGGTTTTTTGAGTTCAATAACCCTTAAGAATCGACTTGCCCATTGAACATAATTACCCGGTGTTAGCATTGGTGGGGTGTCAGGAGAGCCTACTTCGTGTCTGGATTGTTGAGTTGAAATGACTTCACACATCCTGTCAAACCAGTGAGTAGGTTTTGGTGGAAGTTGGCTTTGTTGTTGTGACATCGGATAAGATTGTTGTATCGGAACCATTTGTTACATGAAGTTATGTTGTTGTGCGTAAACCGGTTGATGATAATATTGTGGTGATTGTTGATACTATTGCTGTTGCTGATGATACTGTTGACACTGATGTTGCTGAGGATTGTTAAAGTTGTAGTACGGTGGTTGAGACATTATGAAATACTTGTGTGAAAAGATGGATCTTGTAGAAGGTATAGGTTTGCCAAATCTCGAAAAGTTTGCCCAAGTATAAGATTTCAAAACTTAGTCAATGAACTTAAGGGATTTCGAAAACTGAGCTAAAGGGATTGCGAAATTGATAACTTTAAAAGATTTCGAAAATTATGGGATTTCGAAATAAAGTTTCTCGAAAATAAGTGTAATTTTAAAAACCTTTAGATTTCGAAAACTAAAGAAGTTTTTCGAAAAAACTTGTGATTTCGAAAATATACAATTTCGAAAACACAAACACACTTTCGAAATTATACAATTTCGAAAGTTAACCAAAAGTCGAAGTACTTTTCTTCCTTATACAAGAGAGAAAAGACTGAGTCCGCAATACGTAAGGCGATTAGAGGCACAAGAACACGATCTCGAAACTTGGTCAATAAGGTGTTTTCGAAATTTTGCAAAACTTTGTTTTTCAAGGAAAGCAATCCAAAAACGAGTTTTTAGTGCAAGATTTTTGTACTTCAAGTTGTAAAATGATGAAATCTTGAAGAAAGTAATAAACTTGACAAACTTTTTCAAAAATTTAACAAATTTTGAAAAAGGTACAAAAAATCCAACTCGTGATTTTGATGAAAAGATTGATACTTTTGTGTTTGAAATGATTTGTAGCACAAATTTGTAAGCAAATATGTGATAAAAACCAAAAGAACAAACAAGAAAGTACAAATTTTGACACAAAATAATGATTTAAAAAACGGTTTGAGGATAGATTTCAAAGAAGAAAAACAATAACTACACCTTTATATGGCGAATGATACCACTTGTTAGGTCACCATATTGATTTCACACAAACAAGAATGAGATAGATATAAGTTGGGATGAATATTTGAATGAGAAATGTAATTGCAAGAGTTTCTTTGTGATTTCAAATAAACAACCAAGTTTTACAATGGCCTAAGACTAGTATATATAGGTGAGGAGCTAGGGCAACACTCCTAGTCCTTCCCTTCATGTCATACGTGTGGGCTTTAAGGCCCATGGGCTAGTCTAGTATCCATGTAAATATAACATAAATGTAAGTAACTAATAACTTAAGCAACCTATTATTACAAATGACCGAGACTTGATAAAATAGTTAAACTATGATCCCAACACTAAGCAAGTTATACGTTAGATTATCTACATGTTCAACATTTTCAATAGTTAGAGAGTCTTGAGAGATCGTACCTTTGCCTATGATTTTTCCACGATGATCAGTACCAAAAACAACGTTACCTCCGTTATACGCCTTGTGTGTAGAAAATAGCTTGCGATTCCCCGTCATATGTCTTGAGCATCCATTATCCTTTATCCATTCATCGGGCTCCAAATCTACTCCTAGACATACTTCATTAGATGCTTAAGCTACGAAACATTTGTGCTTCATCGTTTCGTCTTCGTCACTAGATCTTCTTCTTGGAGTTGTTTTTCTTTAATCTTGTGCTTTTAGTCGCTTTTTAATAATATTCATGAATTCTTTAATGACCTTTGCATATTCTTCGTCTTCACTTTCGGAACTAGAATCGCCATCAGCACTAAGTTCCTTTTCGATCGTTATCTTTATACAACCTTCTTGTTTACTCTTGACACGACTCATGGAATTTTCGCCATCATTACCTTCACACAAACAATTTGAACTAGTAGCAGTTGTACTCATTTCAACTGAATATTTATCTACTATACTTTCATTTTCAATTATTTTGTATGCAAAATTTTCTTTGGCTTGACACTTCTCTTGATGAAAATTTAAAAGGCCTTTCCGCATAGCATTTTCCGTTTGACAAAAAAATATTCTTTCTTATTCAATTCTTGGTAAAGCTTTGTATATAATTATTTTAGCTATATTATTCTTATCTAGCAATATTTTGAAACAATTATCTTGTTTTTCAAAAATAGTTTTTATTGGTTGAAAATTGCCAATTGAAATGACATGCCAAAGATCATAATCTATTGAATTCACATAACTTTCGAATCGATTTTTCCATTCAAGAAAACTTATGTTTTCGAGAAATGGTGGCCTGAATGTCACGTTCCCTTCTAAATATTTTTCCGATTCCATAGATCGATATCAAGTTTTAAAATAAAATTTCTTATAAAAATCTTGTTTAACGTAGCTCTGATGCCAATTGTGGAAAACTAGAAGGGGGTTGAATAGTTTTACGTCATTTTTATTTTTATAAAAACTTGTTTACAAAATCTTCGATTCTAGTTTTATGTGAGATCAATACTTGCACACTTGTGAATACTAATATATAAGAAAGTAAGCAATAACAATATAGATAAGTAAATAAAGAGATAGAGATGGAAAGATCGCACCACAAGACAAAGGATTTATAGTGGTTCTGCTACGAAGCTCCTCTTCGCCCTACTCCACTCCCCGAGCACCTAACTCGAGAGTTTTCTTCACTATGTCAACAAGATCAATTATGGCAGAGAAACCTTACACAACTTTTGCTTACACCAATTAACGACACTAAGCTAAATGTCGAGTTCTAATAGTACCTAGAACTAATCTCATGAATCTTCACAACTTCTCACGACTTCTACACGACCTATACACACCACTACAACTTCACACCTTCACACTACTTCTTCTTCACAACACTACTTCAATTTCACTACTTCTCTTCACTACTAACACACCTAGATCTACCTATTATAAGTACTCTACACCTTTACAAATAATTTACACAACTACAAGACTATATACACAATCTACAATACTTCTTAACTTGATGTTGAAGGAGTATTCTTCTCTTTCACTTTGAATGGTGAGAGATTGAATCACTTGAAACAAATACTAATAATCTTATTATCAAAGGATTTAGAAGTGTGTTTGGAAAGGATTGGGACTGAAAATTTTCATGCAAAAGGTGAGGAAAAATTACAGAAATGAACCAGTATTTATAGGCAAAAGATATTGGCCACAGGAGCGTGCCGTCCCCCTTAATTGGTAGCCGGCCCCCTTAAAATTAAAGGGGCCGCCCCTTATAATTAAGGGGGCCGCCCTCGTGTAACGGCCATATCTTTTGTCTTTTTCTGGTGAAAATTTATTTGGTGAAAATCTAACTGATTTTGGTTGAAAATTTGAATTCATATATTTATTATGAATTAAACATTTTCTTTTAATTACCAAAAGTGTTTTTCTAAAATATATAAAATGTTTATAACATTTTATAAAATTTGAAGTGTCTAAATAAAAAACCCTTTGATCATTAAATGTATTAGGCATTTGTTTATTCATACCTTAAGTGATTTAGTTGGATGGAATGATATTTGTAACTAAATACTTGTTTACGTAATGATTTTATATTTTGTGATAGTCAAAACATAGGGATATCGATAAATATTAATAACGTTTTTATGCATTATATATATATATATATATATATATATATATATATATATATATATATATATATATATATATATATATATATATATATATATATATATATATATATGACAGGAGGCGTACGACTAGATAATGCCACATCATCAGCACTAAGTCCATGTCATCACGTGAAAAGGCCATGTCATCACAATTAAGTCCACGTAGGCAATAATTCGGATGTAAAATTTCTAAATTAATTTGGTCCAAAAATGCATGAAGCTGGATTCGAACCCGGGTCTTTTACTACAAAAGCAAGCACCTCAACCAATGGAGCCAAGTCATCAGTTGTGATACACAATATAAACTAAAATTGATATCTATATATATATTTATATATATATATATATATATATATATATATATATATATATATATATATATATATATATATATATATATATATATATATATATATATATATAACAGGAGGCGTACGACTAGATAATGCCACATCATCAGCACTAAGTCCATGTCATCACGTGAAAAGGCCATGTCATCACAATTAAGTCCACGTAGGCAATAATTCGGATGTAAAATTTCTAAATTAATTTGGTCCAAAAATGCATGAAGCTGGATTCGAACCCGGGTCTTTTACTACAAAAGCAAGCACCTCAACCAATGGAGCCAAGTCATCAGTTGTGATACACAATATAAACTAAAATTGATATCTAGCAAAAACCTTAATGCAGGATGTGACATTACGTGAAAATAAAACATCGGGGTCATAAATAAACCCTTATGAGTGTCCTACCAATATTTGTACCCTTCCCAAAACCCTATATCGACAACAAAGTACAACAATCACCAAGCCTGCACAATCTCTATGATTATAAGTTTGATTGTGTTTTACTATGATGTGTTTTTCTATCCTATGATTATAAGTTTTTTGTGTTTTATTTGTGTTTTCATTTGTTTTAAAGGTTTACAGGTTTTATGATTTCAAAAAAACACGCCTGCACAATCTCTAAGGTAAGTTCTTTTCCGATCCTATGATTATAAGTTTGATTGTGTTTTGATCCTATGATTATAAGTTTGTTTGTTTTTTATTTGTGTTTTCATTTGTTTTAAAGGTTTAAAGGTTTTATGATTCCAAAAAAACACGACTGGACAATCTCTAAGGTAAGTTCTTTATATTGCTTTCCATGTTTGTAAATATTGTGGTCTGAATTTGATTATCGAGTACGGATATAACCACTAAACATATATACATATAAATTTAGCATATATACAATAAGAAACTGGGATTAACCACCACTAATAGTGAATCTTACTATATGTTTAAACATATATACAGAGAATGAAGGGTGTGCAACCATAATAGTCGGACAAGGTCATTAGCCACAGGCAAGTGCACACACAAATTTGTTCCTGTTGAAAGAACACATCCTTGATATTCACTCTCTCCTTTTTTTTAATACCATCTGATTTATGAATCATCCTATATTATTTTACTAATGGATTTACCATTTTAGGTTGGAGCAGTCGAGTGCTACCAAACAGTTTCACTGCACATGGTACCAACACGCGCGGAACTGTAACCACACCAGGTCACCCAAATACTTATTTCTACCACGGTTTAGAAAACACGTTATAACTCTTATATAATAGCCTTTTTTTCATTTTTTTACCTGTATATTGTCTAATAATCTTTTTTACAAAAATATGCATACCTCATTAAGTTGAGAAGAAATTAATGTATAGGAAATGCATATTTGTTGGTACTCTAATTACTTTTTGAGCTAACGGACTGATGTATGTAAATATGTATGTAGTTGTTCATGACGAAAAAGACGCTCATCACTTTATCTATTTGTGAACATCAATAGAATTTTAATCAACTTTAGAATCCAAGTTTGTAATTGTAATTATGTCATTTTATCAATAATAAGAACTTTAACTGGCAGGTATGCGATTGTCGAAATTATAGTATGTCTGATAAGCACATTTATGGCTTTCGCAGGCATCATGTGGATACTATTATTACACGCTAATTTGTTAGTCCCGGTTGACTAATTTTTCAAAATCACAAGTTTCCGCAACTATACTTGCCAATAGATACATAACAGAGCACTTTTTGCCTGATAAAGGTTAGAACAACATCATTATGTTCAATTAATTGTATGCAAAATGAAATTGTAATAATTGAACATATTAATGTTTGTTTATTATTGCAGCAATTGACTTCGTGAATGATCAGCGCAAGACTATAAATGGGGTTGAAGAAGATCACAGGAAAGATGAAGCACTCCAGGGTTCTCAAGGTGATTCTGTTACTATACCAAGAATAAAAGAATAGAGCAAGGATGGTGCCTTAGATCATTCTCTTGGTGGGAATCGAGTCAAAATAGAACAGATGAAAGGGGCGTTGCCACCACAGACTCTGTGAAACACGGGGAAGCACGTGTGAATTTTAAGGGTTCATCTGAGAATGATAATGGATCACTTACTTCTCATGGTTCTCTTAATGGCAAAGACCGTATGCAACATGAAACTAAAAAATCTCCACACCCTCCTGTGCCTTATGCGGCTTCTGGGCAGCAAGGACCTGGCAACCTCCAAGCCATTTGAGGCCTCCCGGACATGCTTATTTGGCTGATGACCCTCATTCAGGTGAGTATTTGAAGCCACCTGATCCAAATCAATGTTAATTGTTATGAAAGGTTAGTAAACTTAATTTTTGAGTTATTCTTCTAGTGTTCTATATGAGTCTAACTTCCACTTTAGTACTAAGCTCCACAATTCAAGTTGTAAGTATCCTATTTTCATCAAATTATTTGGATAAGGGGTGTTTGGCAGAGGTACTCACATGTAATTATGAGAAATAAAACATTATCTTTTTAGGGAAGTTGCAATTACATGTTTGTTAATGTCTAAACAAGTGTATCCCATTTGGGTTTGTCCACACAGACCGTACATGAACCCATAGAAGACAATGGTGTATCTAGAACCAAGGTTCGAGCAACAGTGCAACCAGGGTGACACTACATATGCCCAGATGTACATAGATAGTAGACTCTAATATAGATCAGTTTTAAGAGGTGAAGTATTTGATAGATCTTGTGCAGTTAGTCGAATGCAGTAGTGGCTGATCAAGAACCATGGGTTTGAGATGTACACGCTACACAGTATGCTGTCAGTGAACTTAGTGAGAAATACTTTTCGAAGATCTTTGATGGCGAGCTTTATGAAAAGTGTCGAAGAAAGTATAAAGATGTGGGGAACTTTATGAGAGTGTTCTACAAAAGCAATAAAGGTTATAAGAAGATAGATAAGGAGGTTCAAGAAGCTGAAAATGTATGGTCCGAAACTCCATATGCTCAAGTTGATTGCTCATGAGTCCCTGCCATGTGGTTCAATCTATAGTCTACAGCACATTTAGATGACCAATCTCTAAAGCTTGATAGTTGTGGCATTGATTGGGCATATGTTGATGGTTAGACTAAGGAAAAAAGTTATATGGCTGTAGTCAAACTATCATTAGGTATATTGTTTTAAACTACAAGGCAAGCCCTCTTTTACCATTTTTCATGTTATTCCTGTTTGCAGCATGGTACTAGCCTCCATCATGTCTAAACAATAAGAACACGTTTCCTTCACGTACCCTTTTCCAAAAAGTGCCTGAATCCAAATCGTCCAAGCATAAAAGTTAGGCTCACACCCCATATTAATAATACAATTCGAGCTTTTCAATAGTGAATTTAAAAGATCTATTAAAAGTCCATACTGAGGGGTAGAAAGAAGACCCCTTCCAACCATTCTTTAAGATACTCAAAAGCTTCAACTAAACATTCTTGATCAATAAGCCTGTGAATCATATTCACAAAATTGTCAAGAGCCAGACTAAGTCCACTTGCTTCCATCTCATACCAGACACAAATACCTTATTTAGACTCCCCTAACTTGAAGGCCAACCGAATAATTGTATTGTAAATGTTAAGCTCATGATAAGAGATTAACATCCAATATTCTTCATCTCATTCACAAGCTCTCTAAACATCCCTCTAATTCATTTTTCTTTTCATGAGAGTTTAATATATCTAAATATATTAACTGATTTGGAGTGCCTTCTTTGTATCATGTGATCTAATAGCTCATAACCCTTTTAGGTTTTCCCCCATTTACAAAAAGCGCTTATTAACGAGGTGTAAGTAATTAACAACATCCGCTTCACATCCATGTTTTTCCATGTCTAAATAAAACACCTGCATCGTGGGCGGAAGGGGTGCTGAATGTTCGAAAGGTGGAAAGAAAAAAAACTAAATGATCTCTACCTGTGTATAAACGAGATAACTCTTTATGGGCATATTATTCTCATTGTTTATTCCATTGTCTTATAACAGTGCCAAACTTTTAACTACATGTACTATCCAACATTCTTCCAATCATGTATAATCTTGGTTATAAATTTAGTGTTTATGTAGGTTTCATATATTAAAAAGATTGCAATTGACATATTATGAACCCTAGAGTAAGGTTGAAAGAAGAGTGAACAGTGATCCTAGCACAAGGATTGAAGAAGTATATAAAGGTTCAGGAATTTTAAGTGTTTGTTTTATTAGATGATGTCATAAGAATCTAACCACCAATGCATATAAATTCCAAATCAAAGTGTTAACTGTTATAACATGAATTGCTAATTGTGAGTAAAAGTTAATGGAAATAGACGTAGTTATTAGTATGGTGATAGAGTATAATGAAATAAACAAAGCTTAGTATTTAATTTGCGATCCACGGGTTAAAGAAACTAATATTACCTAGACCAGCCCTGAGACAACGGGTTGGATCCGAATAATCTTTTGTTAAAAGGGTGTTTGGAATTGTGTTTTAATAATGATGAAAATGCTTTTTTTTAGTTCACATGTTTTTCTTGAATGCATAAAATATGTAATTTTTTGGAAAGCATATTATTTGAGCGCCAGGTTTATGTTAGGTACATATACAAGCGCACAAGAGGCTACTTTCTTGCTACTCTATATGTTGAGGATATGAATGCTTTCAAAACTCCAGGACCTACACTCGAGGATGGAAGTACTGCTAGGAGAGATTGCCCACGTTTCAAGGTTATATTTCCTTTTACATTACATCAAATTCGTTTGAACTAAGTGGTCGAACTAGTTATATAATTTGCGGTTGCGGTATGGCTAAAAATTCAATAACTGTATCAACTTTGGTATTCATTTTTAGAGGAAGTAATGTATTCAGCATTCTAATATTAGAATAGTTGTATATTGATTTTCTTAAGTGTGACACAATGAGTTATCTTTAAGCTTATACATTTAGCAAGATGCATTTTCCTGTATTTAACATAAGCGGATAGATTTGGCTAATTCGGAGTTGAAAAACAAAGAAGTTGATATTAGTACCAGGATCAACAACCTAGATTTGAAAGAAAAGGTTTGTCATCGTTAGGCTTTTGGTTGATTGATATCTTAAAGTTGTCTTCAGATCAACTGAATGACTAATCTGCGTTCTTTGGCAGGAAGTTATTGTGATTAGCAATAACTTAGAGGTTAGAGAGAACGAATTACTAGAGCTAGAGGAGAAGTTTAATGCAAGAGAACAAGTAAGTCCATTTAATATCATCACTAGAAATTCTTCCGCATGATAGTATGTCCAACTACTCACCCTCACGGCACTTTTGCTCACACCAAAACTTATAATTACAATTACAGGTACATTCCTTTTTTTCTGTACTCGAGAAATTTTGTAAAGTAATGATTGTTTTTTACACCGCTAAGTTTGTTATATTATGGCCAGAGGCTGTGATATGGGTCAACCACTTGACATGCATGATGACAGTAGTTGGCGACTTGCGTCATGACACTTTTGAGAAGAAGGTTATCGACATTCACTCTGAGATGAAAACAGAATAAAGCATCAAACAACCAACAAAGGGTTAGCTTTAATTCTTTATTAGCGACTTTTATTCTATATTGTTATGTTATGTATGAGGAAATTGAAGCTTTTATATCTAATCAATCAAATCATTAGGTCATTACTTTTTATAAAAATTCTGCAGATGAGCAATTCGTTGGATCCTAATTTCACTGATTTTCGTAAATTTTTTTAAAATCAACTATAAGTAGTTTTTTGCTTTTGTTATAATTTTGACTAAAAGATTAACTTTTTAAGTATACGTCCAAGCCAAGAGGATTGTGAAATTCATCACTGATGTCAGTGTCACTATAAACCATGATCCTGATGTTTGTTATATTTTGAAGGTATATATTGAATGATTCCTTAATCAACTCCATTTTAACTAACTAATATCCATTTTTTTCTTTTCTGTAAGGTCGTTTTCCTAGTTTTTCCTACTGAAAAAGATATTAACCAGTATAGAGTGAGTGTCAAGATGAGGTCGATAAAGCATACAAAGACCAAAAGGTGAATATCATTCTCTTTAACCATAGAAGTTGCATTTCATACTATAATTAACAGTATTATAAAAAGGAATGGAAATTGCTTATAACATGATGTAGATGCACCGTTTGGACCCGGAACCTAATAAACCAACCTCTTATATGATCAAGTCAAGTCTTTAAGTTACAATAATTAGTTTAGATTTGCTATGTTACTGGATATTTTTTTATGTATACATAGAACTGAAATCAATGGGAGTTTATGCATGAAAATTTGCTATGTTCCTGAATTTATAAGGTACTTCTTTTTATAATGTAACATCAGTTGGAGTATGCTCGTGTCATAATAAATAATTATATGGCTAGACATATGTGAGCCTATGGGGTCACACACTTATACACAAAGACACCATTTTATAGATTGTATTTATCATATTTACAATATATAAACGACTACGTAACTCGGGATCAATAATGGGCCATTAAACACGAAGTTAGACTTAGTGTTTTTGGACTGGGCCAACAATGGGCAAGCCCATTGTGGGCCCTTATCATGGCCAGCCTATGAGGGTCTAGAGGGGCTTATGAGAGCTTTTGAGGGACTAATGTGTAACATCAAAATATGATGAGACTAAATTGATTTAGTCTTTAATTTGATTAACACACATTAAGGACTTACCAAAATCCTCTCCAACTTTCTCTCCTCCTTCCCCTCCCTAATAGCCACGAAATTAAAACACCCCCAATGAGGGTTTGGTGTTTTTGATCCATCTAACCTTATTATAGTGTAGTTCAAGGCTAGATCGATTGTTACGAGGTCAAGACTAGCATCTAATTGGTGATCAAGGATGTGTAGTTTGGACATAACATAGAGGTGATCTCCTTTTATCACTTGGTTTCATCAGTGATTCGTGTACGTTGGTGACATCTCCATACGATTCAACCGATCACGCTACAAAGGTATAAACTTGTTGTTGTTTATTATTTGATTGATCATATGGCTATATGGATCCTTGTTAGGTGATGTTTTCCGCTGCGTTTGATTTATTCATTTATTTTTTTATATTCATCATCACCTATAGTGGTATCACGAGCCATTATATGTGCCATATGATTATCGGGTATGCATAAAAATGGCTAAAACGGGTGTTTTTTTGATGATTTTTGAATTTATGATTAAAAAAGCCCTAGGGCTCCATTTTTTTCACATTGAACGACCCTTTAGGGGTCTTATGAACTGCACTTTTTGGTCCCATGGCCATTTGTTATGCATATGTTAATTGGTTACTTGTCAGGTACGTGTAAAATGGCCTAAAATGCTTGTTTTTGATCGGTTTTTGAAACGGTTTTGATTCAGCCCCATAGCCTAATTTTTCAATGATAAAATGGTATTTTAAAGGTCCTAATATCAGTGGGTTTTGATCCTTGAGCCATTTGACACGCGTACCAATCGGGGTTTTAATTATTGTTAATTAATTTTTTCGATTTCGTTGGCGAACAATTTCATTCTTGTCATTTAATTTGTTTCCATGGCAAATACATGCATGTTTGTCCATGGAGTTAGCCAAAACCTTGTCTTGATCATTATTTTATGGTATTATTTTGTGTATATTCAAAGCCGATGAAAACCTTGACCACTTGTGCCTTGGATTGTTGTAAATGTTGTTTAAATTTCGTGTTTGGGGTTTTTGCCATTGTTTCGGCATTTATGTAATGATATTCTTTTTTGTTGTAGATCTTTTTTGGCACTTTTACAGTAGGTAGAAATTATATTAGTTGTATTTTACTTTCAATATCATGTAATCGTGGCTTGGTGGTGAAAGGCGAAAGAGTTAAAGACATTTTGTCGAAAATAACTGCTGGAACACCAATTGGCAAAACGGAGTTTCCCGATGATTGGTAAATAGTTTTTGGCTAACACTTTTTTTTATAGGTACACAAGACATGGGTCTACAACTTTCTAGTTTTGAGCTAAGCCCGGGGAAGCCTCCTTCTAGGTCGTTTGGGCCCTCTAACACAGAAATTCTAGAAGGACAGCAACTACTTTTCATGTGCATAATGGGGTTTCTACTTGCTCTTGATTGTCTTGAAGCAAGTGGGAGTCCTCCGTGTGGTTGTGTGGTTTGTACCTAGTTGACTCTTGGTTCTCATGATGGCTCATGAGACCGAGCATAGGTTTTTTCATCGGTTGAGGCTTTGGATATTGTGGTTGTGTGTTTGTGATTTTGCTTTTTATATATCTTATGATCATATGTAAATTGCAAATAGTTTTCTAAAAACTTAAAACGAAACACAAAACATTTTCAAAACTAAGTCTTTTGATTTAGTTTTACAAAGTTTTTGAAACTTGAAATCATTGTTTTTAAAATAACGCTTAAACTTGTTATGTATGTTATTTCATTTATGTATTGTCCGAATTTATTACCCATGTAGGATGAATATTAATCTTGAAAATGGACAACTCGACACAACATAAATTAAAACAGTGATTAGACTTAAGTTAAGAAAAGTTTTTAACTTGTGCTACGAAGGATGAATGCATGTTTCTTTCGTACACTTTTTGACCCACATCAAAACTTTTACCCGTCAAAATTTAAGTCATGCCGTCCAATGTTGAGAACACTTACAATTACCTTTTGCCTATGCGTGGGACCTAGGTTGAATTGTAACCCAAGGTAACTATTCTCTATGCATGAGACCTAGATATATTCTCGCACGTCCTCAAATTGGACGACTTAATCGAGTTAAGCGGTGAGACCTTGACCCGAGGTAAAGATGAGACTAAACATGCCTACATGACACTAGTCGTTTGACACTAGATGCCATAAGTCCTATAAGGATCTAAGAGTTGCACTTGTAATGCAATTGGTGATTGTTGCCTACCAATTGAATCTACTATTGCTAGCAGATCAACTGATGTGATAGTAGAAGCACAATGTGGATCTTAGCCTTTTTCGTAAATTAGTTGTTTTAAATTGTAAACATGAGGTAGTTAACAAACTACCCCATTTGAAACAATTTATTGTTAATCAAGATGCTAAGTAAGTAATTAACAAACTAGAGTCAAGAACTAACGATGTATTTTGGATGTCCCACTTGAAACAATTTATTGTTAATCAAGATGCTAAGTACTTGGAGATTAGTCTCCACTTACAAAAGCAAGTGGGAGCACCTTTAGATCTTGAAGTCATTCAAGAGCTAAATACACAACCTTCTGAGTACACTTGCTAATGTCATACTAAGGTTGAACATGCATATGTTAAACCATAGATTGATATCTCTTATTTATAAATCCACAAGGATACCCCTAACACCTGAATGATATAGTTTTTATCAATGTCAAGGGACATAAGTTGGAGGATCATAGTGAACCTGCTAACTAAAGAGATGCATTATCAGATCTTGAATCTGATGAATAGCTCAAAACTATGAATGTTAAGATGCAGTCCTTGAAAGACAATCACTCATGGAGCTTGATTGATCTCTTACTAAATCAGTTACACTGTGAGGTTAAAACTGAGTTTCTTGAAATAGAAGACTCATAAGGACAAACTTGTACACACATTTAATGCATGCGTAGTAGGAGTTTACTCGTACTCAAGAAATTGACTATGATTAAATCTTCATACCTACAAACATTAAATGTATAAAGATGATTAATTGTCATACTTGTTTTCATGTAAATGAAATATGACAATAGGATTTCAAAACACTTTTTGATTACTTTTGCGAGGACAATGAGTAATCAAAAGGGTTTATGAATCT
Organism: Artemisia argyi; assembly: GCA_030686995.1. Classification (NCBI taxonomy): domain Eukaryota; kingdom Viridiplantae; phylum Streptophyta; class Magnoliopsida; order Asterales; family Asteraceae; genus Artemisia; species Artemisia argyi. The sequence continues at coordinate 110,416,964 of CM060702.1, forward strand.
ATATAATCTTTATTATGTATACAAGACATAAGAATCCAGGTATGGATTAGATCATGCATCTAGGAGCAAAGATCTTAATTTAATTATAAAATCATTAATTTAATTTTTATTAAATAAGATTACTCCTGAGAACTCAGAGAGCAAGTAGGATAAATGAATTTATTTCTTAAATCTCATATATTAGCCTAGAATGAAGTTTCACTTAAGGAATTTAGGAATTAAAACATACAACTTTGTTGCATGTGTTTATTAGAATAAACATAAGCGGTTAATAACCTAAACACGATATGACATGTCATTGAGGGGAGTCTCAATGATCAATCTTACATGATGAGATTGAATGCATGAATGGAAACCTTAAGTTTAACTAAAGGATTCATTATGTAAGTCATATTATGTATTGGATTATTTATATCATTTGCATGAATGCAACATGAGTTGATAACAACAAATATCTAATTGAAAGTCAATAGATAATTGTTAACGAACAACCTAATGGACCTGCAAAGGACCAAAGATTTGTTCAAATGTTTACGGATATTTGAGGAGCTCTGTTATGTTTTCATTCATTGATGCTTATATAACTGAGATGATGCTCAACCCTAGTCGTAGTAGGATGAAATCATGAATGATGACACCTCTAACTAGATGTGCTCGATTGAGAGCATTAATGCATTATACATTAAAAGAGTAAGAATGCTTTACTGTTTTGGAAACTGTTATTATGACTGTCTAAAGTAGGTGTTTTGCTAGCTTCAAATACACTATGGAATGTACTGTTGCAATACTCGTATTGTACTTGAATGCACACATACAAAAGGACAATCATCATTCAAAACATTTTTGAATTTTGAAACAAGTATTCTCAAAGTTTACTCAGATGACTACTTGTTGTCTTGTACAACAAAATTAATCATGGTGGAAACATCAGATTCCGATTATGTAGTCTTGTGCATATCTGTTTTCAGTATTTGGATAATGGAACTGTAAGCAATCGTATTATATAATGAATTGATATACCGGGTATAATCGTCTTCATTTATACTACTGTGTTATATATTTGCATGTTTAATCCATGAATAATTTATTTATTCTAAAATAGTCCATTGCCAGTTGACGATATGGGAGTATCATCGAATTAAGGCAAATGTGAGCGTGTTGGTGATTTATTTACTAAACTCACATGTTGTTCATTGTGATGAACATTGGACTGACCCAACCTACGAGTATTCACTGCATGGATCGGTGTCAATAGCGAATCTCGCAAATGGTTGTCTCTTATCCTCAGACTTGAGATGCAAGTAGGTCTTGCATGTGTGGAATTTCATTCTTTGATATGGTTAAACGTTGTCCTGAATAAGGTAGTTATAAAGACCATCCTCAGGAGTGATGTGAAACGCATGAATGACACGTGCAGTCAAAATAGGATTTGTTCCTCCACATGTCATGGAGTTAGATACTATTGGGCCCCTCGATGAATTGAACAGATGTTTGTATGGCTGTACCCAAATGAGCATAAGATGAATCTTAACTCACTTGGTAATCTTGTTCAATATCTAGATCGAGAAACATAATAGTTGAACAAATGGAATGACTTTGATCCATGTCTAGTGTTCAACATAGTATCTGTAACAAAAGGATGGATGATATATAAACCATTTAAATGAGACGTTTGAGAAACTACCCTCACATATTTCTAGGGGCATTGGCGTGTTGCTAGACGCTAACCTTTCCTTGTATAATTACTTGATTATTATGACATCGCAAGTGGGAGCTGTTGGAGTATGCTCGTATCATAATAAATAATTATATGGCTAGACATATGTGAGCCTATGGGGTCACACACTTATACACAGAGACACCATTTTATAGATTGTATTTATCGTATTTACAATATATAAACGACTACGTAACTCGGGATCAATAACGGGCCATTAAACACGAAGTTAGACGTATTTTTTTTGGACTGGGCCAACAATGGGCAAGCCCATTGTGGGCCCTTATCATGGCCGGCCTATGAGGGTCTAGAGGGGCTTATGAGATCTTTTGAGGGACTAATGTGTAACATCAAAATATGATGAGACTAAATTGATTTAGTCTTTAATTTGATTAACACACATTAAGGACTAACCAAAATCCTCTCCAACTTTATCCCCTCCTTCCCCTCCCTAATAGCCACGAAATTAAAACACCCCAAATGAGGGTTTTGGTGTTTTTGCTCCATCTAACCTTATTCTAGTGTAGTTCAAGGCTAGATCGATTGTTACGAGGTCAAGACTAGCATCTAATTGGTGATCAAGGACGTGTAGTGTGGACATAACATAGAGGTGATCTCCTTTGATCACTTGGTTTCATTGGAGATTCGTGTACGACGGTCTCCATACGATTCAACCGATCACGCTACAAAGGTATAAACTTGTTGTTGTTTATTATTTGATTGATCATATGGCTATATGGATCCTTGTTAGGTGATGTTTTCCGCTGCGTTTGATTTATTCATATATGTTTTTATATTCATCATCACCTATAACATTTGTTTAGTTTCTTTTCCTATACCTTTCGGGATTATAATGCACGGCTGTGACATGGCTCTGATTTTCTAAATAGCACATAGTTGCATTAATATTTTCTTATAAACTAAAATTTTAATCACAACCATGATATTAAGTACCAGAACTAATGCAGCATATGTGGAGCTTGCAAATGCAATCCCAGAATGGCAAGGCATGCTTCGTAACTCTGAAAGAGATGGTTAGTGACTTGCATATAACGTTTTCTTATCTTAATCATTATTGGGTTAAACATGATGATATAATATATCTCTTTTAATACCCTAATTAATTGTACATCATATTTCAACCCTTCTATCATAGGTTCATAGATACGGGGGCTGAAATGGTTTCGACAGTAAATGTGCATCCGAATGCCTTACGTTGCAAGTAGATACGTAATATGTAACGAATTATGTCATATAATATCGGTTCTTAACCCTGAGACGGCGAGGAACCACTTGAGATTAAATTTATCTTGAACTGGATATCTTTTGGCACAATAAACAAATATATTTTTATCAATTGTTTCAGCTAAGAAAGAGATGGATTCGAGCACTTAGTCTATATTTGATGCACAAAAAATCTGTTGCCTGTAAGCTTAAACAAACACCCCCTAACCTTAGTAAGCAGATAATAGATTGTGAAAAATAAGCTTATATAAGTTGTTGAAGATTGTTTTGGATTAGTAGACTATAAGAATAAACTATTAAGCTAAGGTGTTTTGGATTAGGCTAGGTTTGGAAAATAAGTAAAATAAGCTTATAAACCTAAAGCCTTGCCAGATGAGCTTACCAAAATACCCTGAATAAGGTCATAGGCCCAAGGGAATTAAAGGTACGCTTTTTAATGTCATCTTTTTTGTCAAGCATCTTTTGTAGCACTATTCCTTTTTTTTATTATTCCGATATTTTCCAGCCCTTTCTTGATCCATGATACACGCACTGAACATGTAGGATAAGGCAGTGTTGATATGGATGGTGCAATAAGGCCACAAGTCGCTCACAACCATTAAGCAACAACGCAGTTTCTTAAAGATGCATAAAAGACAGGTCTGTACTTACAATCCAAAACCGCAACTTATTTTGTATTATTATTAGTTTACACTTATTTGTGGAGGAAATCACGACTCAATGAAAGGGATAGGAGCAGTTTTACTAAACAATCCAGAAGCTCCAACAGAGTGCTTCTTCTGCAACAAGCCTATAGACTGCACCATGAATCAAAATCTCTTTTAGATATTTGTATAACGACAATTTAAAAAGGTTGGATAATTTGTAACTCTTTTGCTCTTAAACAAAATCAGTATGAAAAGAATGATTGCAGGAAGTACAACCGACCTATACGTAAATTCTAGAACTGCTCCTATATAATTGCACCACCAAAGAGCTTTATAATAGCTTTAGGCTTCTAGCCTTTAGGTGGAGGAATAACCAAACATGAATCAAGCCATCTATAAATCATTATCCTTTTTTACCCTATAGGTCTCTCCCAACATAACCATTCAAATACTTCTCGGTTAGAGACCTGAAGTGCCTAGTCTAATAATATAAAATTCAATTTGCTGTAACAAACCTAGCTTAACCTGTAATCTTACCAATCTGTTATCACTCAGAATATAAAACAATTTAGTTAGCTTTTCCGAAGCAGCACCTCACTTGTTGATAAACAATAAATAAGCATACTCAAAAGTCAAAACTGTAATATGTTTTGAGTATTACAATTAGTTTTTCCTGTTCCAGGTAAAACACAGCCAAATTCAACATATACGTCTATTGTGTGAACAAAGTAGATTGTAATCGTTATATTATGTTCTTTATATATATGACCGTTTGTCTTTCGCTTGGTTAACTACTTATATTATAATCAACATTTTTTAATTTTTTAAGGTATCCTAAAGATTGAGGCAAGATTATGCTAGCAAGACAAACAGAAGTCAGGTAAATTACTTCTTCAAACTCTTTTAACAAGACTATACTTTAAATTTCAATTCAAATTTCAAATTTCAATTCTTTTATTCATATTAGGCATGTGCCAAACTGGTTTATAAACGCACGTGTCTGTCTATGGAAGCCAATGGTGGAAGAGATGTACAAAGAGGAAGGCGAAAATGCTATAATAGAGTCCAATTCCTCAACAGAAAATGCACCCAAGAACATAAAAGGTGATATAGTAACATCAGGTGCTCACGAAAACAACATTTTTTACAGCAGGCCCAAACACCACTTAAAATGACTCATAGAACACACTATTAGTGCTATTGCATTAGTAATCTTTTATTATAAAATGGAAGAAGGTAAAACCATTGGCCATATGCAGTCTAATTAATGCATGGCTTAAACTTTAAACATAATATTTCTGGCTTTAAGACCTTCATCAAGAAATAAAAGCATTTGAAGTAGTGATAGATGTAAGATGTTAGATAAATTAGCACAATTAAGCAGCTATGTGTGCCTTTTTCCGATTAAGAATGTTATGGTACATCCTTTTTTAAAGACGATGAGGGTACAAACTCAAATTTATCTGCAATAACCACATAATTTTATATGAGTCTATTTCTATTTTTTTATATAAAACAATTTATTTTTCGTTTAATATAGGCGGAGGCTACTCAGTTACAAAAAGTTGCAGCAGCTCAAACGTAATCCAGTAGACCACATACGACTAAAGAGGTACCAACAAGCATGGCATGTTATGAGTATGAAAATAAAGTGGTAATCAGGCCATGTTAGAGTGTACAAGAATAAAGAACATGCTGAAGTCGAATTCATTGTGAGTAGAGAATTAGCTATAAGCATTTACTTTAAAAAACTAAAATTATTTAAAGCTTTTCTAAATTAGGATGTAAATGTTGTAGAACTTTCATTACACAGGTCCAAGGGAAATAATATCTTAGAATCCATCCGGTTGGGGAGGGCAGTAAGTCGCGCCGATCCTATTGTCAGGAGATCTATTCTCCACTTTTGTTGGCCTTCATTGAGCAGCTAACAGAAAATTTCATTTATGTTGTTGCGTCGAGAATCCTTAAAAAATTCTGAATATGAAGTGGGTCGAATTTTTATAGGAGTACACATTATGTTTTTACTTTAACTTATAGTTATTCCACCAAATACTAAATACATTGAATATTCTTTTTCAGAATTCCTTGATCATCGAGATTTGACTGTTACATGTGTCGCTTGTGGTGCTGTTTTGTGGGCTGCTGAAACAAGATTGAAAAGGAGTTTTCATGGTATGATTTGAAAAAACACATTTACATAACTTGTGGTGTTGTTTTGTGGCTGTAGAAAACACATTTTGGACGACCTCAACATTTGTTTATTATGATTTTGATTTTACACATTGGCTTTTATATATGTATGATATTGGTTCAAGAGTGGTACTCATATGAGGAAAAAAAACGTATTTATATAACTTATACGAAATCTATTTATTCACAAGATATCCAAATAAATTTTGAAATACAAATATCCTGGAATACACAGCAAATTAAATGCAGACTTCTGAACTTCCAATTTATGGTTTTAAATACCGGTTCATGCTATTCCTTTTCATTCTCCACATTCAAATATCAAAACACTTTATTATCTTTGAATACTATTTTCCACCCTTCCAGTTTCCTGTAGATATCTTTGAAATTGAAACGATCAAGAAATAATGATATATGGTAGCCATGACAGATGCCAAAAAATTATTCTAAATATTAAAAAATAATAATAAATAAAATAACAATTAAAATGACTGTCAGCCTCACCTTTCTTCGAAACTATTTAACGTAAACTAATACGATCAAAATAATAATTAACCTCCCTGTGCTTAAATATGAATTTTAGTTTACTAACACCATGGAAATAATAACTATAAATTATGCATGTCTCTTTATTAATACATAAGTTATAACTATAAAAGATAATTGATATTATCCATAAATAAAAAATAATATTCGCAAATACCAACCAAAATAAAATAAAGGACATAAACGACTCCTTATTTATAAATAACTTTTAATTATAAGAGATCAATAACTTTCGTACGTAACTAAATTAAAATGTAAACTTCAAAGTATGCCCGCCCGGGCTTAGAAAGGTAGTATATATATATATATATATATATATATATATATATATATATATATATATATATATATATATATATATATATATATTAAGGACTAAAGGAGTAGAACAAAGCGTAGAGTCGAAACACGTACATCCCTTTATGTGAATGCCAAGCTGTCGTACCAAAGTGGAGCACACGTTCTCATTCTCATTAAAAGATTTTCTCCGTTGATTAAGATGCATGTTTTCGAAACTTACATTCTGTATTGTGAAAAAGACAACATTTGATTTATACGTAATGTAATAACTAAGAAAACAGGTTACACGAACAAAAACCAAGGATGACGATTGACGAATGATTGCTCCTCTTGCATTTACATTTTTATGAATATCCAAAGGACTATATGAATATCAAATATGTAACAAAAGATTCCTTTGGTACTTTTACACAGAACAGCCAAAGGAGTTTCACTGGTTAATGAGCCGTGGTTTTCGGTGACCCTAGGCAATAGCAACAAAGAGATTATATGCAAAACTAATAAAAATGTGACCCTTTTTAAATGAATGTCTTATGCGACGACACCTATGCACACCCCTCCGAGAACCTTCTGCCTGGTTTTCCTTCCTTTGACGAATGCCACTTTTCTCTTCTCTGAAATCTACACACTTATCAGTTAGTGAAAGATTTCTATGCAAATTTATTTGTTTACCATTAAACAAATAAAAATAAAGTTGAAAGTTGAAACTAAAGCTGCTCAATACATCGCTACAAAGAAATGATTTCGAATCAAAAACTAATATAACTGTGATAATTTGTACAGCTCATAATGTGATGAGTTGTGGCCAAGGAGAAAACTAGTCCCTTTTTGGCTAAGGAGGCTCACAGGTGATGAATCAAAGCTATTCAAAAGGGTAGTCACTATAGGATTAGTCGGTCAGATTAGTCGGCAGAGCCGTATATGAGAGTGTGTGAGGTGTGCTAACGCACAGGGCCTCAAAGTTTCAAGGGTCTCAAAATATATTTCTCTTTATATAGTTGTGTCCTCAAAATTCATTTTCAACATCAAAATGTTGTCAACATATGAGATTTTGTCCTAAATATTGGTAAACTTAACTTCAAGCGGGTGAAAGTGATGAAAAATTCATTAAAGTTTATGTTAGATCGTTACAATATATTTTTTAATAGTCGTGTTTAGTTATCATATAAGCGGTTTTGCACAGGACACTGTTAGTAGATTTGCAATACAAGTCAAAAACTCAAATAAATCAAAAAACAATCGATGAGTTGTGATCTTTAACATAATCAATTCTAAAACTGTAATTCAACTAATAAACATATACAGAGATGAGATTAGTAAATTTGTTTTAATGTGTATGTTATGTAAGTATAGTAACTAGTTTTAATCCTTGAGCACGCGGTGGGTTTTGACATAAGTCGCACTAAAAGAGTTTTATAAGTCGTATTAATTGGGTTTGTCACAGTTCGTGTTGTTTTTAGAATCAAATATAAAGTATATAAGACATCTGTTATATAAATTTAAGATTATATATTTTTATAAAGTTTTGAGTTTAAATGTAAATTATATTAACTAAAAATGTAAAGCTATTTAGATCTAACACTTTATGTTTAATTAATTACGTTAATTTGTTCTCAATTTACACCAATTCTTTATATTTATTTTTTCTGCATCAAATTACAGAATCGAATTTATTAATATTTAATCTTGACCACTAAATTTTTAGAAATAACCCACTCTTTTTTTAACTTTTTATTTTACAACTTTGACAAATGTTCTTTTATGCAATTTTTTAACTATACGAAAAATTAAGAAATGTTATCTAAAAAAACTCAATTTAGACTTTTCAGTTGACAGATAAAGGCTTTGATTTTGTAAGTGAGCTCTCCTATTAGTTAATGCGAAACATCTATTTTCAAAAATTTTCTTTTCCCTTATATAGTAAGACATGTTTGTATATATCATTTTTCCGACGAAAAAATAGCACATAATGATACATATTATGTGACAACGTAAGACTCAATGTAACTTAATGCTTTAAAAACCAATATTTTACGATCTGACAAATCAAAGTTCATACGTTGATCTATTGTTTTTCTCTCATGATCGGCTCAACGACTATAGATATGAGGGTTTAATAGTTAGAGCATGGGGAATCATAACGCCTAACCGGCGTTATTCTTATGCGGCATTGTTTCAACGTGGTAATGCAAGTTATCATGATTTCCTGGGTTGCAACGTTGCCTTTGCGTTTTAACGTGAGTTGGTAGAGCAACTTGCGTTGCAACGCCAACATTCAACATAAATATATATATATATATATATATATATATATATATATATATATATATATATATATATATATATATATATATATAAATTGTAAGTTACCGTTTGTATTCAAACGGTTATATTTTTCAAAATAAATTTTTTTTTAAACCCTTATAAATACCACTAATATACTTATGTTATTAAAAAAAAATGGCTTGTAAACTCCCACATACCGTCGAACAATTACAACGATTTATAAAAAAGAAACTGAGAAAGGCGACGCGGATCGCCAAAATGCTAGTGTGGAAGTCATCAAGAAGTTTGAGCTTGCAAAACAATTGAAACAATGACTTAGAGAACGCTACGCATCGTGCACTGATATCTCAGATGATAGGAAATATGTGATCGACACGTTCTTGTACGATGAATATCGTAAAGACGCTGCTGTTGTTGAATCGTTGTGGGTTTGTGTCAACCAGATACAGGCCCAAATCTCCAACAATATCCGTTGGAGTTTTGAAGAAAGTGTGGAATCTGCTATGGTTGAACAACAACAACAAGGTGCATCAAGTTCATCTGCACCAAGAGTTGTTGTGCAATAACAATAGTTGCCTCATCTGGATCACTTCCAGCTAAGCTTTGAGAAAAATGTGACAGCTGATGATGATGGCTGGAACTCTGACAAGGAGCGGGAGTTGAGTAGGTTGGAAGCTCAGTTAGAGGCAGAGAAGTTTGCGAGCTACTCTGCGTATGGCGACGGGTATGACTTCGACAATTCTCAAAGCTGAGATCACCCAGACTACAAATGAAGTTAGCTTTATCGTTTTTAATTTATGTTTATGTAACGTTTAAGTATTTTGTTAAGTATGTTTCTTTTAAATAAATTCATTTTCTTAAAAAAAATTACAATACGATACAAAAACAAGACATACAACACAAATAACAGAAACAATACGAAAACAAGACATACAACACCGTTAGGTATTTTATTCGGCCCATCTGGGGTGGTTTCTCAAAACCTCCCACACGTGAACATATTTGAAGATTTTCCCACCATAGCGTTCTTTAAAAATTCTCATTGCATTCATGAGACAAATAGTGTGATCGTCCCCGGTTGTTAGCCGCAACTGTTTGTAAATACTATTGAATACAACACAATCACAGTTGAGTCTGCTCCATTTACTCGTGACCATATCGTTGTTTCGAATGACACCATCAGAAAGATTGTTGAACATGGCTACAACCCGGTTTCAAAAAGAGTTTGCATTATGGTTGACAGCATCTTCATGAACTGCAACCCAAACTTGAGCTAGCAAGATTTCTTCTTCTATTGACCAACGATTATTCATTTCAAATGTTTGAAGTTTGAAAAAAATTTGTAAATTGGTATGCTATTTATAGCCGTTTGAAACAATAGGAGCGGGATATATTTGAAATTCAAATTCAAATAGGAGCGGGATATATTTAAAATTCAAATTCAAATACGAGCGGAATATATTTAAAATTCAAATTTTAATAATATAGTGTTTGAATGTTTAATGAATGAAATTGTTGAGGGTAGGATTTGTAAATTGTTATTTTAAAAAAAGGTGGGGCACTGAAAGTGGTGTTATTTGGTGTTATGATTTTCTGGTATTTTTTTGTGTTATGTTATTTAATGTTAAGATAATATGGCGTTGACGTGGCACTGAGTTATTTCATAACTTAAGTTATTTCATAACTCAAGTTATGATTTCCCATGCTCTTAGTTTGGAAATGTTGGTTGTGATGTATTAAGGAATAAGGAGTAATTTGAAAGCTATAAATAATAATACAGGACGTATAGTAACATCTGAATATGAGATATGCCTTTGTTCATAACGATTTTAGTAATGAAAAGAATGTTGATTAATTGATTGTATTGGACCAAAACTTAGTGCCTAAGGTCATGCACTCATTGAGGATACTAAAGCTCATAAAATATTATTACTTTGTTTTTATGCAACCACATTCATCCCTGCCACCACTTTTCATATTCTTCTCTTCATTTTCCAACTCACCATTCTAATAAAAACATCTCTTTCTTTTAATATACCTTCTTCCATGTACTTATACATTGCTATTTGAATCGACTTCATAAAACACGATTGAGTGAGAGCGAGTAAAACTTTGTAGCCTTTTGCGAAGCAGAAACAAAGAAGTGAGAGGGGCAGTAGAGCTAAGAAAGGAAAAGAGAGAAAAAAGACAACGACACGAAGGTGATAAGAGATGTTACAAAGGGCAGCAAGCAATGCATATTCTTGGTGGTGGGCTAGCCACATTCGAACCAAGCAGTCCAAATGGCTCGAGCAAAGCCTTCAAGGTACCAACTTCCTTTCATTAATACTTTTCACCATTTCCTTGTTCATTTCTAATAGACTTTGCCTTATGTTTTCATGATGTTAATATATAAACCATTTCGCATGATCAACGTTTATGGGTCTTTGTTTCGACATTGCGCACAACTGCATAAGCTTTCATGAGACATAAAATTTGTTGATTTATACATGAGAGATATGCTTAGTCTTGTAGATAACAATCTAGTTTTGAGAGACAATCTCCCAATGCTTGCTCATCTAATTACCTTTCCTAATGATTGTTGGTTATTTAGTGTTTGCAAGTGTTCCTAGATTAGGGTTAAGATAATAAATAGCACCGGATATTCACTTAAAATCGTGTTATCACTTTCTAATAGAAACTATTCGACCCTATGTCTGGGTTACACGAATATCTTTATGGGATAAGACCAAGTGATGTTCTTGTTTTAGGCACAAATCAAGAACAGAAACGTATTCAAGTGTTTAGGGTTTGTGCTGTATCGTATATCCATGCAGATGTATTATAACCTTTATTTACAATAGAGAATACTCAAACCCTAGCCCATGAAATTATGTATAATTAACGGCCCATTAGTTATATCATAATACTTTCCATAATAGTAGGAATCAGTGGTTAAAAACGAGCAGCAGAATAAACTGATACCAGCAGTAGAATCACACTATCAATCACTACTACAAAAAATGACATGAAAACTGGTTAGAATGGCTCATTGAGAGTGGTTTTGGAACCACTCTCTGTGAGGGGTATCTCTATGACCGGAATATATAGAAACTGGTTTTCCAACCGGTCTCTGTTAGTCACATCGAGACCGTTTCTTCGCTCTGGACCAATCTTTATTATAGAGTAAACAAGCCGGTTGTATTTGCGTGAGAGACCAGTATATATCATGGAAACCAGTTTCTATTATATTTTTATATATAAAAAAAAGCTAGGCTGCTAGGGATCGCTTATTAAACTTACTTATAGGGAATGTTTAGGATTGCTTATTGAAATTGCTTATCAAAGCAGCTTTAGTAAGCAATCCAAAGAGTCCCTGTAAGTAGTGCATGAATTAGCAATCCCAAGCCGCCCCTTTAAGCAATTAAGTCAATAATGAATCCGAAACAGGCATGTGAATCATGTATCTCGAGTAATATAATTTACCCAAACAAAAACTATTGATAATAAGTAGACATGTCAAACCAAATTTCCAATTTTTAACATAAGCATGATCAATGTCACAGGCTTCAAATAGCCTTACAAATATACAAAACATATAGTAAATTTGAGAAGAATGTCATGGACACATCAACTGAATAGAAACTGCATTCTTTAGACACTTGGTTCCAATTATTCTGCCATCCCCATCTGTGTTACATATTCTAGGACAGATTAGTAGACTGCAAACATATTAATAGAAAAGAAAAGAGAAACTTAAACAAATTCTTGACTAGGTAGTTTCTCGTCTGTCACATCTAGTAGCATTTTAATGCACACTAACGAATATGCATTCAGTAATTTCAGCGGTACTAAAAACAGTATTGTTGTAACATGTAAGCGGATTGTAATTTCTGAAATTCGAATATATACAATTTAATTAAATTGCAAAGTCGCAATAGGATCTGATATCAGTGAATGGTAAAAATCATTTTGCTACAACTTAAGCTATAATTCTTAATAAAAGGTTACAACTTTAAGTTGTTTTGTTTAATCCGATCAAATTAAAACTATATCAAACTATATGCTACAACAGGATACCACTTTTAACTTTAAATCATTTTAAATTTATAGCAAACAATAATTACCTCTTATGCTTCCATGATGGGCCTCAATCATGTTTCTGTTCATGTTTCCACATATGTTTTCTTCTTTTTTGATAATTGTCGAACTACTCGAAAGGTACAAGAGAGTTAATTCTCTTGCATCATTGTGAAAAATGTGCCTCAACAGCATATCACAAAAGTTAATAGTATGGTCATGATGATAAGTTCCATAGTAATAGTATATATAAGCGAAATATACATTGACGTACCTCGGCCTCTTTAGCAGTTGTAGCCTTTACGCACAGGAGCCTAGAAAGACTTTCACCCTTCTTAATAACAAGATTACTCAAATTCCACAGGTTAAGTACCAACAAAATCAGACAGAAACAATGACTACATATGGCACTACAAGAAAATTGGCATTTAGTGATGAAAATGGTTTCAAGATAAACTAGTAAAGTGAAACTGTTAATATATGGGTTATAGAAGTCATTAAACTGGAATCTTGCATTTTGTAGATGATAAATAGAAAATAAGGTATGGGTGAGAATTACATTTTTCTTACTAGTTGTGTATGTGTTAATTAACAAAAATAACATTAACAGAATATGTGCCTTGAGGATTTTTGGTGATCAATCCTAATAGGGAGAAACTAAGGATAGTGATCCTGCTACTATCTATTCAATATTTGAAACATATATAGTCTATTGGTGACACCCATTTTCAATCCTAAAAAACCCATTACCCAACAAGTTACGAGCAAACTCACCATTGGAGACATCAAAAAAAGATTTACGTAAATTACCATTTTACCATCCATTTATTTCTACCTCCAACTCTCCCCCTAATCTGAAAATATATCTTCATTATCATGTTGGCGAATGGGTCTTGATTGGGGCCTAGATACCTGCTCCATTGCTGCTAGCAACTCCCATTGTATATGAAGTCAGAACCAAACACAAGCCTTTGCTTCTCAAGTTATATCAATCTAATTCCTGCAAAACGATAACAAATAAATCCATGGTTTTGGCATTAACTGGGTCATAAAACAGGCAGGTCGAAAAGCTTGTATAATGAGTCATATGATTTGGCGTAGCTGATCCCAGGCTTTTTAAACTATGCGATACAGAATAATTTTGGTATAACAATCAAAGAAACTGAGATATAAAAGAAAGAGAGGGGATAGTCATATGTGAAGTGGAAAACCTTTACTTGATCGTGAAGAAAGAGTGTAATCCATTGCCTCAAGAAGTACAGAAGCAGTACCTTGCTGTATGGTGAGACAAGCTGCTGAAGGACTGTTATCCTTTCATCAACCTTCTCTTTTCTTTCCTATTAACAAAGTTAAAAACAGTGAAGCTATAATCGTTAATGATTTATGTGTTTACATATTCAAAATGCGCAATGTAAATCACAGAGTATATCGTACACTAGTGACTTGACATTTCAAGTAATATTGAACAAGCAATCCCAAACAGCCTTTATAAGCATTAGTGACTTGAAAGTTGACACAACCTAAGCTGAGCTGAGAAGGAAGATCCCATTAGAAGATAGAGACCTAAAGCTGGAACCATATGTTCCCTCTAAAAATACCTGCAAGTGAAAAGTAAAAATCATAAAAAGGTAGGTCCAATAGGTTATATGTGTTTTGTAGTACAAGAAACCTAGCTACCAAAGTATAGGAAAAGACGGGTACTGAAAAGAGTTTACATGTAAAACAAAGTCAAATAGCATGCACAACTTAGAAGTATATCCATACCACGATCATCCTTAACAGCATACTAGTTGTACAAATCAGAAGCTTTATTCTCTCAGTTCTGCAAACAGAAAAGGTTGCCGAAAGTGAGTAAAAGGATGGTTTAATGCATTATTTAAGCTATTGATACAGTGTGCAGAAAGTACTTGAAGTGAAGCTTGTATAACCTTAGCCAAAGAAGTAAGGCAGTTGGTTGTGCAGCTAGTGAACAGACCATGGGATCTGGAGAGACGATTATAATACGAATTGTCGTTGCTAAAAACAGTTCATAAATAGGTAACACAACAATGTACGAATTCAGTCACACATTCACTGAAACCATGTGCCAACTGAATTTATTTATAAAGTAGACTAGATATCTTTGAGCGTGATTAGCAATAAATGATTATAACATCTATACGACAAATAACAACTAATTGTTTTGATTTTTTAGACCATAATATCAGTTGTTCAAATCAAACCTAAGACAGCGTATTCAACTTCGCATATCCTATTACGCTAGCAAATTCGTTTTTTCACTTGAGCATTTCATCGAACACCTTGTATACAAGTTTAGTTTCACAATCCCAACTTCCAAGCAAAATAAAATTAACTGCTTGAAATATGATCTCTACACAAACACAAAGCTCAATATTTCTAAACCTACTGTAAGCAACAAAAATCAATATGCAAATGCTCAATTTAGCCAACGCTATAAACATCATCCGAACTAGATATTTCACAAATTAGGTCATAATGCTATAAAAAAATGTAAATTAAAAACTAATTACAGATCTACGAGGGTTAAGAACGATGATAAGTAGTATGTTTATACCTTTGATGAATCAAATTAAATTAATTGAGATCGATTATGAAGCTAGGGTTGAAGGTGTTTATGTGTGTTTTGAAGAGGAAAGAGAAAATGAGGTGCGGGAAACGAAATTTTTTTACTGATATAAAAATGAGGTGTAAGACCCGACCGACCCGATCAGACAGGCCAAGACCAGACCTGACCTGAACGGACCGGCCAAGACCAGACCGACATAGCCAAAAACCTAGAAGACAGACCGAATGTGTTCGGTTCTCTCCGGTTCTTCGGTCGGTCTTGTTCAAGAAGAAAAAATGGTCGGTTTGTACGCCGAACCAGACCGGACCAGACCGAGACAAAAATAAGAAAAAAGTTGGGACCGAGACCGGACCGTTGTCCTTATGTTCGGTCGGTCTGGTCGGTTTTCTTGGTCGGTCCAATCAATTTAGTTGATAAAAATTTGGGTTTGGTCGGGTTTTGATGGTATAATCAATGTTATAAATAGTGTGAGTAATGGCGTGGCAGCATAATAAAGCCTCAAGCATTAGAAGCTATGGTGAAGCCATAATGTTTTCTAAGACGTGACTCAAAATGACACAAAATATGAAAATATTTATAAATTTATATATTACACTATTCATATAATTTCCTCATTTCTTTATAATAATAATAACCCTTTTTTGGCGGTTAAATTCAAAATGGCGCCAAGCCTCACGTTTTTTCACGCTTCATCTCACGCCACGCCTTGATCCGACGCCTTTCTCGATTGTGTAACGTGGAAGTCATGCCTTGCGCCTTAGCGCCGCCATGACGCATCTTTTAAAACCCTGGGTATTATTAATCGACAACAAAAAATGAGCTATTAAATCTATTCGTGTGATCAAGGATAATACATGTATATAAAATGTTGTATATCTAGGTGATTTTTTTTTTTTTTTTTTTTTGGTTGGCTTTGCTTTTGTTAAGAGCATTTATGGTAATTTATAATAATTAGTTGCACACTATTTTTGGAATTTAGTTGTTCAAAGGGGTGGAGAGTCATTAAGGGATGGATGTTCAATATGGAGAGTACCAACACTGATTGTTTCTTAATAACCGGTGTCTATAACATAAATACATAGAGATATGTTGTTACCTACGCACCAATGTTTTTGATTATGTTAAAAGATCGGTTTTCACCTACAAAACCAATTTCTATGTGCTTTGTATTATGAAAAGTGGCATTTCAAGAAAACCAATCTCAATTCCTTCCATTTCCGCTATTTTTTAATCATAGGAATAGGGTTTTATATAACCGGTCTTTATTTGGGGGTGTTTATAGCTTTTTTTGTAGTAGTGAATAGAATCCACCAGCAGCAGAATTCCACTAGCAGCAGAATCTACTATTAGTATAATCAATACTGGCAGCAGAATCAGATCAGCAGAAACAGATTCACACTAGCATAACCACTATTGTGTCAGGGGATTCAGTGACTAAATGGGTGTACACTCCGTACCTCCAAACCCATTACCAGGTGTGAATTAATCCCTTAAGTACACTAAAATTTTTCAACAATCCTCCCCAAATTTAGTTCACTTCCTTTGCATGAAAAATAAACACAAAACAAAATATATGCATAAATGAAAATATCTTGAAGATTGAATTCTCATCTTAGTATATTACACGTTCAAATATTCAAGAATCAGGGTGTTCCAAAGAATTGAACCATTCAACCTATTTGAATACCTGAAGATAAAATACACATACATTTTCAAACACTTAAATAAACCTGACACTATACAAGCCACGTGTCCATATCCAATTCATAAATGTTGTAAAAGCTAAAAATCTAAAGCTTCCTGAAGTGGAAAACTTCAACATTTACATAGGTGGTTCTTCTTTATTCATGCTCTTGCCTTGCACTTTTTCAAAGAAAAAATAACCATTGAGAAGTAAAGACTTCATCCTCCTTTTACAGCAGGTTCTAAGCGCAACCTTGGGATGACAATAAAACATGTGCTCCAGTCCACTAAATGTCCAGCTTTCCACATTGAACTCAGCTCCCAAGTTTCCTCAGGAGGGAGTTGAGTGTCTTAGCATTCAGTGACTAAGTTGGACTTCAAACCTATCCCTTTTACAGACTTCAAAACCAAGTCTCTAGCCAAACCCTTCCTCAAGTGATCAGCTAAGTTTTGTTGAGATTTAACAAACTCTATAGATATCACCCCATTCATGATAAGCTCACGAATCATGCTATGCCTGACACCTAAGTGTCTAGACTTCCCATTGTACATCTGGCTATAAGCCTTTGTCAATGTAGCAGCACTATGACAACGGATAGAAATAGGTGCTATAGGTTTATGCCACAATGGAATCTCAAAAAGCAAGTTTTTCAACCATTCAGCTTCTTTGCCAGCAGCTGCTAAAGCTACAAATTCAGATTCCATGGTTGAACTGGTGATGCAAGTTTGTTTCTTGGATGCCCAAGAAATTGCACCTCCACCAAGTAGGAATACCCAGCCACTAGTAGACGAATTGTCTTCAGTGTTACTAATCAAACTTGCATCAGTGTATCCTTCTAATACTGAAGGATAACCAGTATATGAAAGAATATAATCCATAATTCTCTTCAAATACTTAAAAACCCTCTGAATTGCTTGCCAGTTATGAGCACTAGGATTACTAGTATACCTGCTCAGTTTACTCACAGCAAAAGCAATGTCAGGTCTTGTACAAGTCATGGCATACATCAAGCAGCCAATGACCATAGAATACTCAAGTTGAGATACAGCTTTGCCATTATTAGGCATTAGCTTCTCACTTTTATCTATAGGAGTACTCACTGGAGTACACTCAAAGTAATTAAATTTCTTCAACACCTTCTCAATGTAATGAGACTGAGATATAGAAATTTTGTTACTTTCATGTTTAATCCTAATGCCAAGGATAACATCAGCCTCCCCCATATCCTTCATAGAGAACTTTGATGACAAAAATGCCTTTGTAAGGTTAACTTGATTTTGGTCAGTGCCAAAGATCAACATGTCATCAACATATAGACAAATAATGACTCCTTTACCAGATTCATCAAATTTGCTATATACACATTTGTCAGCCTGGTTAAGTAAATAACCACTAGACAAACCACTTCATCAAACTTTTGATGCCATTGCTTAGGTGCCTGTTTTAGTCCATAAAGAGACTTAATCAGTTTACACACCTTTTTTTCATTGTCAGGCATGATGAAGCCCTGAGGTTGGTTGATATAAACTTCCTCATCTAAGTCACCATTCAAGAAATTCAGTGACCAAATGGGTGTACACTCCGTACCTCCAAACCCATTACCAGGTGTGAATTAATCCCTCAAGTGCACTAAATTTTCCAACAATGATAATAAGTGTGGTAATATAATTTCCTTCTCCCTCTCTATCCAACATATAAACAAAATAGATCCCTATCAAAAAACTAACCTGTGCCAACTGAAATAATACCACAAACCAGCTACGCTAACTAACTTAAGCCTACTAAAAAACCTGTTTTCCCCCTTCCCTATTGAAGAGCTGACTTGTACCGCCGAAATACATTAATTTTGATAATGTTTTTATGTGAAAATCGTGTGTATACAATGTGGTCATGAATCAATGTCCATCATTCCACGATGCAAAACCACTTGATAACTTATATGAGATCTATAACCATAACATATCTCGAATGGATCCAATAATCATGGACTAGATTTACACGTGAATGTCTTTTCTATTGTTCTGTAAAGTGAAAAGAAAAAAGTACTACTTTAGTAAGCAATGTTCATTATCGAAATCTAAAAACTTGAGAATGTAAAAGACTAAAAGGAAACACACATGTAATGTGAAGAAAGTCATGTAACATAATTTCCATGTTATAAGAGTTCACATGTAAGCACACTGAATCTCTTGTTCTCCACCTTTATTAGTGTTCTAATTATATAAATTTCCATTACTTTCTTCTTAAGATATTATACAATCTACGTTGAAAATCATGGATCTCCCAAGTCTAGATCCCGCAACTTAATGTTTAATCAGAGTATTGTGGTCTCAGTGTTTCTCAAAAGATAAATTAAAACTGCAAGTCTGCAACTATTGATTTTTGCTAAACTTTGGAATTGTTGTGACAAATTCATGTCTAACTTACTTCCGTTAGCAATCAAAATGTTTCAAAAAAAAAAGAGGGTGTTTTGTATTTCCACTCCGCTGTTTCTATAAAACAAAAATGAAAACATTTGTAAATTTGGTTATTTTGTAGATATGGAAGAGAAGGTTGCGAGCGCCCTGAACCTTATCCAAAAAGATGGTGATTCTTTCGCCAAGAGGGCCGAAATGTATTATAGGCATAGACCCGAGCTCATAGCCTTCATCGAGGAAAGTGTTCGTGCTTATCGCGCTTTGGCTGAACGATATGATAAACTCTCAACTGACTTGCAAAAAGCAAACACCACCATTGCTTCGGTTTTCCCAGACCAACTCCCTTATGACACGGACTATGAAGATGATGATAATGATAACGATAACGATAGTGTCAAAATGCAAAGAAACATAGCTCCAGATATACCAAAAGCCCCAAAGGTCCCAGAAACTAAAGACTTAAAAAGTTTTTTAACCAATGGACCCAAGAAAACCCAAGCCAGAAAGGAAACCAAAGCAGATGATGTTCCGAAATCCGGTTTGACCAAAGAAGAGGCAATTGAAGAGATCGATAAGCTTCAAAAGGACATTCTTTCTATGCAAACCGTGAAGGAGTTCACCAAAAGCTCCTTTGAAAATGGGCTTGCAAAGTTTAAGGAAATTGAAAATAATATAACTCAAATGCAACAAAGGGTTTGTGATTTACAAGATGAGTTTAAGGTAGCCAAAGGTATTGAGGACAATGATGCTCGTGCTATAATGGCAGAGGCTGCATTGAAGTCATGTGAAGAGAGTTTGGCAAAGTTACAAGCGAAACATGAGAAGTCAAGTCAAGATGCCAGTTTTGAACACCAGAGGATCCAATATGTGAAGCAGAAACTCGAGTCGTTCAAACAAGAGTACCTACAGGAAAGGAATGATGAAGAAGAAGCATATAAAGTACTGGAAAGCGATTTGAGAAACTCAAATGCAAGGGAGCAAAAAGAGCTACAAGAAGATATCAAAGAAACCCTCAAGGAACTTTCTCAGAAACCATTGACAGTTACAGAAATGGCTGATACGATTGACAAGCTCGTGAACAAGGTGCTTAGCTTAGAAACGTTGGTTTCATCGCAAACTGCACTTATTGATAGGTTAAGGATAGAAACGGATGATCTTCAGGCACAGATTCAGGATCTGGAAGACGATAAAGCTAATTCGATCAATGGAACACATGATTTAGATAAAACCTTTAACCAGATGGAGAAAAAACTGGATGGAGTACAAGATTTAGGTTTGAATATATACAACCAGAATAACAGCTTAGAGATGCAGTTTACTGAAGCTTGTTGCGAGGTTAAGCATTTGTCAGAGAGGATTCACAACGTCAAGCTCGATGAAGACATCAAGCTAAATGAAACTTCTATGATTAGAGAAAAAGATATCAAGCTAAGTTCTTCCCCAAAATATGAAAACTCATCGAATGGCATATCCGGAATTCCATATCAGGGTATGAATCATTATACAATTTCTTTAAGTTATAGTATAAATTATTCATACTATACAATACCTCAAATATTTAGTGTTGGCACCTTAACCTGTTTTTTGCTCTGTAAACCACTTCAATTTTCAAAGGGTGTGCACTGGCATAAGAATCTGATAAACTTTTATTCTCTGTACAATATATGACACTCCAAAGTCCAAAAATTATGTATTATATACGGACTAACAACCTCCTAACTTTTCTTTTATCTACAATATAAAAGACTAAAACAATCTACAAGGTACACACTATTGCATCAATTTTAATTTATTTTTTCTTTACTATATATAACAGTTTCTTCAGGGTATGGAGTTAATGCCATGGGTCTGCCCGTGAACACAATCTCAAAAGACCAAGTGGAAGAAAAGAAAATTTCTTGCACAACCGATGATGTTGTGAAGAACAAGAAAGAAAAGGAAGCAACAGAAGTAGAGGTTGAGGTGAAAAGAGAGAATAGCAACGAGATTGGCAATGACACTAGAAACTTTGTAGACGATAATATTCTGAAATCCATGAAACTGAAGGAAGAAGCGAAAGAGGAGACAAATTGGCAAGAACTACTGTTGGGTGGCTTAGATGACAAAGAAAAGGTTCTTTTACAAGAGTATACTACCATCTTGAGGAAGTACAAGGCTGCGAAAAAGGAACTTGTTGAAGAAGAGCAGAAAAACCTAGGGACTGTCGTTGAAATGAAACTGCAAGTACGAGACCTGAATACACTACTAGCAAAAAGGGACACTGAAATACAACAAATGAAACGAAAACTTAAACTACTTCAAGAAGATGGAGGCAACGACGAGGTGTTAGACGATGAAGTAGTAAACCAGGAGGACGGCATCAAGTCTATCTTTACTGACATATCTGAACCCATGTCAGAGATTGAACAAAAGCTAAGAACCGATATTGATGCATTACTTGATGAGAATCTTGATTTTTGGTTGCGATTCAGCTCTACATTTCATCAAGTACAGAAATTCAAGACAGAAGTAGAAGATCTGCAGCAAGAGGTTATAAAGGTGAAAGCTAAAGGAGGTGAGGGGAAGTCAAGCATGAGATCAGGAATCAATGCTATATATAAACACCTTAAAGAGATACAAAATGAACTTACGATATGGTTAGAGCAAAGTGTGTTGCTGAAGACTGAACTACAAAGAAGATGCTCATCATTATCCGACATCCATAAGGAAATAACGACAGCTTTAAGGGAAGGTGTTGAAGAGGATGAAATCAAGTTTAGCACACATCAGGCTGCAAAGTTTCAAGGTGAGGTATCCAACATGCAACAAGAAAACAGTAAAGTCAATGAAGAGCTTGAAGCAGCTTTAGACCATGTGACCGCGCTGCAAGTGGAAACAGAAAAGACTCTAAGAAGGTTAGAGGATGAGTTTGGCCTTTCTGATAATAGCCGAGAGCAGAAGCAATCACGGTTAGCGAATCGCTCACATGTTCCCTTACGCTCTTTCATCTTTGGGGTTAAGTCAAAAAAGCAAAAAGCTTCCATTATGGCGTGTATAAACCCTCATAAGAAATTTACCGCATCAAACAGTGACAGTCTGTAAAATTTATTCTACTTTTCGGGAATTTCTTATACATATCGATTACAAATACACTAGTAACCAGCTTCCATATTTTTCATAAATATATATTGTTGCAGACTTGTAGCAAATATTCGCCAATAGCTAGTAATACTACATGTATGTGATAATGCTTAACTCAATGAATCATCTCCAAGCTTGGGACCTGATCATGTATTCTAAACAAATCATTAGCAGGATTCAAGGGATGAAGTCTACTATTAATTAAACTTTGATACTTGACTCATTTTTTCTATAATGTAAATTTGTGTTGAAGATGACACCTCAGGTCATGTCCACAAGATACGCGAGGTTGTTATACTGTTATTCTTTGATTCCTTCAAAGGATTACAGGTATCTTCAGAGCTTTATACAAGCTTAGGTGGAAAGACCTTGGCAGTGTATTCGAACTTTCTCCATTGTATAATCCTCTTGTATGATGTACGTGACAAAAACGAAATCTATAAATAGTACAATCTTCCAAGGTATATATATATATATATATATATATATATATATATATATAATCTAGATTAAATAAGATCAAACTTAAAGTTGTAAAAATAAGATACAATTAAAATCTGACAAGTGATACTCTCGTTAAAATAAAATCAAAATTTTTATTAATTACAACCAAAATTGTTAAAATTCCAATTATTTTCTTTTTAAAATTGACGAAACTAAGGTGATACACTTTGATTTGACATGTAATGTGTATGAGGTTAAGATGATACACTTTGATTCGACATGTAAATTTATAATTGTGTATCACCAATCTAAACTCATGTATCAGTTGGTTATTAGTTGCTAAAATGTTAATTCGTATTAATATTTTATTTTTTTGTGTATTAGTTGCTAAAAGGTTAAGGTGATACGCTTTCGTTCATTTTTATACGTCTTCATTTGTTTTCGTTTGTTTTTATACATACTTATTTGTTTTCGTCGGCAATTACACGTTTTCGACCATATTTACACATTTTCATCCGTTTTTGTCCGTAATTACATGTTAAAAAACGGCTGAAGATGTATAAAACGAACAAAAACGTATAAAAATTGACGAAAACATAAAAAAATGGATGAAAGTATTTAAAATGGATGAAAATGTATAAAACGAAGGAAAACGTATAAAAACGGATGAAAACGTAAAAAATGGAGGAAAACATGTAATTACCGACGAAAAATGATAAAAATGTATAAAAACGAACGAAAACGTATAAAAACGAATGAAAACATAAAAAACATGACGAAAACATTCAAAATGGATGAAGATGTATAAAAACGAATGAAAACATATAATTATGGACGAAAACGTTAAAAACACGGACGGAAATGTTTAAAAACGGACGAAAATTTGTAATTACGGATGGAAACGAACGAAAAGTATAAAAACGAACGAAAACGTATAAGAATGAACAAAAACGGATGAAAATGTATAAAAATGAACGAAAACGTATAAAAACGGACGAAAATATAAAAAACAGATGAAAACGTTAAAAAACGGATGAAGATGTATAAAAACAAATGAAAACGTATAGAAACGGATGAAAACGTAAAAAAACGGACGAAAACGTTAAAAAAACAGAAGAAAACGTGTAAAAAAACAGATGAAGATGTATAAAAACGAACGAAAATATATAAAAACGGACGAAAACTTAACCAAAAAAAAAAAAAAAAAAAAAAAGGATGCTAATGGAAGCCACAGAGACTATAAGGACCATTACTGTAACTTTTTTAAGTGATAAAAAAGTCAAGGGATGACCGGTGAAAGTCAACGCAAGCCACATGGACCATTCCTGTCAATTTTCAAAGTTTGAAACCTGGTAACTTGCTGGTTCGAGATCATATTACGTACATTGCATCAAATTTGAAAGTAAATTGTGTACAATGATAATTTTAAAAGTATGTTGCGTACATCGTGTCTTTTAAATAACCATATTGCGTGTCTTTTGCTTTCACTGACACATTTTTTAGGAGTGAAACCCTTCTTTGATTGTTATTTCTGCGCAACAAACTCACCCTTGTATAAACAACGAGGGCCACAGTCCATACCCAACGGACAATCGCTAATACTATGACATTATATAAGGTGTGTCTAGCAAAAGTAATTGTTGAAACTATTAATGTAACTGGAAATGCAAAGGGAGCATTGTCACACCCCCAATTTACCTGTATGGCAGCGGAATGGAATACCTGGGGGTGACTGTCATAGCACCACAGTTACAGTCATATTGAACGACCTAAAGTGTCGTTTGGAAAAATACATCGTTTGATCGTTAAAACATTCAGAGTTTACAAAACTTAGGTCCCAAAAGATGTTGCCAATTTAGATAAAATAAGTTCAACAAGATCAAACGTTTCATAAGTGCAGAAAATATAAGATGAGACGCGTCGACTCCGCGACTCCATGAAGGTCCAAATGTATGCAACATGAGCTACCTTAATAACCTGAGAAATACATTGCGAAAAACGGTCAACACGAATGTTGGTGAATAATCATAGGTTTGTAGGTAAATCGTATGTACATAAACCACAAGTATAAAGTAAACCGACAAAAATGTCAAAAATGCTACATTGTCTCTTAAGCTCATGGCCCCGAAGCTAGACGTACTAAAATTGGCCCCAAAGGAGTGGTTACCAGTCACTCAAATATTAGACATGAAATGCATTCGTTTTCCTTATGGAGAAACCCAAACACGAATGGAGGAGTCACCCTCAATAGATCTATTCATTCACTCTCGCTTGGCAATATAATTAACGGTCCATGATAATAAAGGGGACTTGAAGTGGTAGTACTAACAACTTAAGCAATGTATGGAATTTAATATTTGGGCATGTACAAAAATAATTGTGCAATGTATTCTCCCCCGTGGGATTTGAAATCAAATAAGTAATTAAAACGGGGCTATGAAAACTCACCTCGAAATGATGGTACAAAGATGGTACAATGATGGTAAAGTAGTCGGGACAATGAGGCGCGAACACTAGCCGCAACCTAAATGAATAATCGTGATCTAATTTAGATCATGCCGTGATGTAATGAATGCACATGCACATGATACCTATACCACTCGTAACTTGGAAATACTAGTTATTGTCAAATAAAATACTTTCCATACTTAGGAAAAATAAGTCCAAATAGAGTTATAAAAACTTGTCGCAATATATCGTATAAAAATGTTAGTGTTATATTCCTCGTCTCGAAAACCTTAAAATAATGTCTAGTAGTCGCGTAATAAACCTTGAGTCGTACGTACTTTGTTAGTTAAAAATAAACTCCTTGAATAAGAAATCTAGAAAATATATTATTTAGTACGTAGTTATATTATTTTCTAGTAGTGACTATATATATATATATATATATATATATATATATATATATATATATATATATATATATATATATATATATATAGTTTTAGTATGTATTAATATATTTTCGATAACTCGGCTCCTCTAGGTTATGTTTAACATCTCTATTTGCCCGTCGAAAACTGTCAAACAGCATGCAGTTTTTCAGAAAAATAGTTTTCGTCGTTAAATTTACAAAAATCATATCTCCTTCGTTATAAGCTCGTTTTAGTCCGTTCTTTCGCCAAAAGTTTCATTTTTAAAAGTATTTTCTAAATCTTTGGTCAAAATCTACCCGTCACCTACTGAGTTTCCCACGTTTTAAAAATGATGACAGTAGGTAAATATATATTTTCCAAAATCATATTCCTAGTTTCAAACT